>JAVKLA010000052.1:2222451-2246535 GCA_034782735.1 Sagittarius serpentarius | reverse complement strand
TGTTCCATTAAACTGCTCTTATCTCACAAGCTCTACCTTTTTTCCAATTCTCTCCCCCACCCCACTGGGTGGGGGGGAAGTGAGTGAGCGGCTGCGTAGGGCTGAGTTGCTGGCTGGGGTTAAACCACTACAATACATCTCAGAAAGAACAATGTGAGCCCATAATTTTTACCCAAATTCTCTCTCTTATGTCACACACTATTATGGGCCTCACCGATTTATCACTGGCAACGTCCCTAAGTTGGTATTTCATTCCTAGGTAGCTGCGATGATCCTCCAGATGTGCGTAATGCTGTTAAAGCAAAACTTGCTGGCAATCTGTTTCCTGTGGAGACTGTCATTACCTACGAGTGCAGGGAGGGCCACCAGTTCAGCCCAGGAGAAAACACGTGGCACATTAAGTGTCTGCTGGATTTTACGTGGAGCGAAACTCCACCCCCTTGCGAAAGTAAGTGTATGTTCCTTTGGCTTGCTTACCCTTGTGATCTGGCAAAATGATAACTGAATGAAGAAACTGTACGTGGTCTGCTGTTGCGCAGATTGCAGGGTGAGGGGAGGGAGGGAGGATGCTCCGGGGGCACAGCTTGGTGCGCCTCTGGTCTTTGCTGTGACTCTTGAACTCCTTTGATTTATTCCCCAGCTACAGTTTTCTCTGCTTTATTTACCAGCTGTGCTTTCTACTCCCTTGAACCTGCGGAAAAAGTCATTGCAGTGTCAAGGGCCCTTTGCCCCATCCAAGGGGAGGCTGCAGCTGCAGAGTGGCTCGCAAACACCGCGTCCCCCAGGAGCACCCAGGGACGGTGTTGGAGCAGATTTAGTGTTGTGATGCGTCTTTGTCTTACAAAGCAGTCATCCTTCTGTTTACAATGACTCTGCTGTCATCCAGATGGCTTTGCCATGGTTTCACGCTTGCTGATGTTTGGCATTTCTCAGGAATTCGTTGCCTGAATCCAGACATCAGGAACGGAAAGCTCTTACGTGCATGGGAATTAAAAAACAATTACGTGTTTGGAGACAGGCTGGAAATCACGTGTAACGACGGCTATGCTTTCAAAGGCCATAGCAATAACATTGTGCTTCAGTGTACAAGTGACGGTAGATGGGATCCAGCAGTACCGGAGTGCACTCCAGGTAGGCGGGAGTCGGTGGAGCACGTTGACTGGGCAGCCACTTATTTTTGACTGCAAAGGTTTGGGTCACTCTGTACAGCGTAGTTGTCTGCTGACATTCACAGAAAAAATCTACATGTGGCCTTAGATGATGGTAGTAGTAGCCAAGGAGAACTTTGTTCCACTACCGTGTAACCCCAGATCTAGTCCTTCCGCGTTAACTTGGAAGAAACAGGCAGCAGAAGATCCAGATGGATCATTATATTGCCTGGGCATTGCTATGGGAAAAGCCCGAGGTTTTGGCAGGGGGCTGAGCTAGTGTCTGGGGAGGTGGGATGCAAAGGCTTGGGTGCTGGTAGCTTTTAAAGGCTTAGGAGGTTCCTAAGAAGCCTGGAAGACATTTACCCAGCTGGAAGGGGATGTGGTTTGTGCTTTGGACAACAGCTGGGCGGGTTTGCTGACATGAGGCTTGGGAGCAGAGGATGTTCTCGATGTATTTCCCCTCTCACAAGGAAATGTAACAGCATAAATAACTGACACTGCTGAAACGAATAACCTAGCAGTGGGGCAGCACAGCAGTATCAGCAAGCTGCTGGAAGCGGCCTGAGCCCAAAGGCTCAGGAAAACCTTGCCAGGAGGAAAGAGCCTGCTCCACTTCACAGGGCAGCACGGCCGATTCCTTCTCCCGGCCCTAACGCTGCCTGTGAGGTGCTCAGCAACCTCACGAGTGCCGCTCGGTGGGAAAGCAGGGGCTGCAGTCCCTGGGACGATAACGGTGCGTGGTGCTGAGAGCCCTGAGGGGAGGCTGGGTCGGGCACGGACCCAGCTCTGCAGCACGTGCCTCTCCCAACAGCCTCAGAAAAACCTGATTGTAGAAGCAGAAACTCCTTTAGAGTTACAAAGGAGGTGTTGAGACCTGCAACTGGATGATAGTCACCTTTTTCTCCAGGGTTCAGATGTTCTTCACAAATGTCTTCTCCGTAGAAAGAATCCTCCCTGGAGTTCTTTCTGAAAATACATGACATCCTTTATTTTCTGTTGTTTCTAGAACCTCGCTGCCCAAAGCCAGATACTGCTCATGGAAGAGAGGTTTATAAAAGCAAAAATGACTACACGGTTGGGACCCAGCTGAGGCTGGCGTGTGATCTGGGCTATGTCCTCAGGGGTCAGGACTCGACCGAGTGTCAGGCTGATGCAAGCTGGGCTCCCCCGTTACCATTTTGTGATAAAGGTATGTGTGACACAGAGCTGAGAAGAAATCTGATGCATCGGTATTCAGAAACAACAGTCAGTAGGTGACCTGCCTTCAGCATCTGCTTCTGGGGAACGGGATGATGATCACCGGCTCGTGGGCTGAAAGCGTTCAGGTGTCCCCTCCCCGGAGATGTGACCCAGGTAGCTGAGCGAGAAGTGGGTGCCTTGAGCTGGTGTAAGAGGCAAGAAGCCAGGCAGCAACTTCATGTGAATTTGCCGCACTACAAACATGAGGTTAACTCTTGTACTGATTTCCTAGAAGTGATTTTTATTCTCACCTGACTGTGATAATCGTGCATTTCTTTTCTTACCAATTCCCTTTATTCCGCAGTCTGTGGCCCCCCTCCACAAATCGCCAACGGGCAGCGCTCTGGCTCGAGACAGGAGCAGTTCCCCTACGGCGCAGAGGTGACGTACCGCTGCGCGGAGGGCCTGTCCCTCGTTGGGGACGCCTCCATCTACTGCACCTCTGAGGACGGGGTGAACCTGGCGTGGAGCGGACCTGCCCCGGAGTGCAGGGGTGAGTCGTTTCTCCTGTACGGGATCAGACTGAAGCCAGGACCTGGGTACGATGGTGGGGCTAAGCCCCAGCCCCGTTACCTGCCCTGGTCCAGGAGCTCCAAACCCAGAGCGGTTTAATGACTGCGTGGCTCCTCCGGCTCCTGTGCAAATGTCTCGGCACCACGAGCTGCTCAGTAACGCCAGGGACTGGTAGGGTCTCCCCGGGGGCTGCTGAGAGTCAGTTCTTGCATTTGAGTATAAAACTGATGCAGAGAGCATCAGGGAGAGCGGCTCTGCCCTGCCTGACCGGGCTCCCCGTTGTCCCTGGGGAAGGGCAGCAGCCAAACCCTCCGCTCCCACCTCTGCTCTCTTCCCGCAGTGGTTCGGTGCCCCAAGCCCGCAGTCGAGAGGGGAAGGATGACTCCGCCGATGTTCACGTTTCCCTACGGGGCGGCCGTGCGGTTCTCCTGTGACGAAGGTTTCATGCTGCACGGCGAGGCCGAGAGCCGGTGCCTGGCCGACAGCGCCTGGCACCCTCCCCTGCCCACCTGCCAGCCAGGTGGGTGCCAGACCCGGGCAGATGCCCCGCAGCTGGTTTGCACAGCCGGGGCTGCTGCTCCTTTGAATCACCAGCCACAGTGGAATTTTCAGGGTGTTTCCTCCTTCAACTCCTCCCATAACATGATTTTTTGGCATGCGTTTTTCTTTCAGTTCAGTGCCCCCGACCCTCGGGAGAGGAGGGCCTAGTGCTTTCATCTTTTAAATCACGGTACGAGGTGAATGAAACTCTGGTTTTCTACTGCAATCGTGATGGCCGTAGATCATTAAATTCAGAAATTACCTGCTCAGCTGATGGCACTTGGATACCACTGCCCACATGTGTAAGTACCACCGTCTGCCCAGGTTTTGTCTGTGTTTTGCCCCATTGATAGCCTGGAGTAGAACATGAATGGGGTTGCGTCGTTACAGTAGGGCTGGCCTGATGGAGGGGCTGCAGTAGGAGGGGGATGCTCAGCACGTAGGTCCCTGCAGCGGAGTCTCATGCCCTCTGTCTTTGTTTTGGTTCTGTTAAAGAAAAAGCGTGATACATGTGAGAAGATTCTTCGGAACGGTGAAGCTTTCCAGTGTGGAGTTCCTCTGACAGAGCTGAAAACTCTGCTGGAAGTCCAGAAACTGTACCTGGAGATCCAGAAACTCGAAAAGGAGATAAAAACCACAGCATACGGCTGACTGTTGTCACTGGTATCATAAAAACCGTGCTCTTTGTGTGTTGAATAATCATGCTGACTGAGGATTTTTTATGACTTCATAATTTGTGCTAATACTTACGTAGCCAGAACAAAATTTAGCAATCAGTCAAGGAACAGATTTGGTCATATGGGGAGTCAGAAAGTGACTTCTGGCTCGTTCTGTCAGACCTCACTGGGTTGGGTTTGTACATCCCTTTATACATTTTAAGGCTTTACATTTAGATACGTTTGTTAGAGTGACAAGTGCACAGTCAGAAGGGAACTGAGTGGAAAGTAATTTTTTGTCAGAGCCAGGCAGAGGCCACACAGACAGGCCTGAACATGGTAAGAGCCACCAACCCCGCAACTGCTGCACCTCTTCAGCTGCAATCCAGTAGAGCCCATTGCTACTCTGTTCATACAAGCTGAATTCATTATTGTGAGCAAGCAGGTAACTGCCTAATTAGCTGTGACCTTCAGAGCAGGCACAATGAAGAAAACTTCAAAGCCTGTCTTCTAGCAAAACAAAAATGCCAGGTTTTCTTGCCAAGCAGGACAGATGTATCTGAGGCCACGGCCGTGCCACTTGCTGCATCTTTGTGCGTGCACCAACAGCAGTTGTTGGAAATAAGTGTAAAGAAAAAAACAGCTGAATTTTTTCCTGCAACACCCAGCAAAAGGGAAGCGCTCTGTAGCATGCGTCTTGTGATCGGGCCAGTAATCCTTCTCCACGAGATTATAATAAAGCTGCAAATGTAATGACAGCTGCGTCTGGCTTTTAATAATTCTGCCCTATCTATAGTAAAGGAAAGAGGTGCTTTCAGTAATCGTTGCTTGGTTAGGCACAGAGGGCTGCTACTCCCTGAGCGCAGTGCAGGGGTGTTTGCACGGCAGCCTGTCCCCCCACCCCGCCTTGCCCCGAGGCAAAATGCATGCGTGGCACTGCCCAGCGCACTGATCAGTGGCTCCCTGCGCTTCAGAAAGGAGACCAGGATGCTGCAGAGCACTTCTGGCTGTAAGATAGCTTTATTCCCACCGTCCCCGCTGGGGAAGAAGGCAGAGCAGCGTTCCCTCCCATGGCACATCCTGGCTGGGAGAGCTCAGGGAGGGCAGCCCTCCCCTTGGGCAGGTCAGAAGGGCTGGGGGGTGGCAGCCTCAGCGTGGCTGGTCTGGCCTGTCCCCAACTTCCCACAGCTGCTTCCCCTTCCCTGGCACACTGCGGCGGGCTCTCGGCAGGGAGAGGCTCTCGCCTTCCTGCGGCGCTGGCCCGGCAGCTGCCCGCACCATGCTGGTGTGTCTCCGCTGGCCGGGGCAGCTCCTGGCAGTGGTGGTGCTTGTGCTGCAGCCGGCTGGGAGTCTCGGTGAGTGTCGCTCCCCTGCTCGTTTTCTTTGCTTCCGCGGCTCAGCTTTGCTTATGGATCAAATATGTAATGATCGTGTTAGTAAAAAAAAAACCTTCCCCTGGCTGAAGTCGCTGCTAACCTCTTGCTGTGTCTGATGTTCTTGTAAGGATGACCTGAGCTCTGTGGCGGCTGCTAATTGCCCATTTCTCCTCTTTAGCCGCATCTCTCGATACTTGCAAAGAGCCACCCAAAATTCCCAATGCTTTTCAAAAGCCTTACGTTGGGGTACGGATCTCCCCCGGGACCGGTGCCAAGTACCAGCTCAGAGGCTGCGAGCTTGTCCCTGGGGGCAGCCTGGGGCCAGGTCTCTTGTCTGCAGAACTTCTCCTGGTCTGGAGTTCAGAACTTGTGCCGCAGGCAGAGTACCACCCTCTGCCTTCATCATCCGTGCAGTAGCTGAGAAGTTGTTCCCAGGGCCGGAGGACATCCGTCTGGTCTGGGGCTCAAGAAGAGGAAGGTGGTAAGATGAGGAGAGTCAATCACACAGGTAACAGTTTTTACCATTTAATTAAAAGGGGTCATAGTTAGCAATCTGAGCGGTGTCAGGTTGATACCAAGGTTGATGCTTAAGCCCTGAGGCAGCCTATAGATGTGCTGAAGGTCGCTGGTGAGTTGTCAGGTGTCCCACAGGCTGGCTTCAGTACAGGAGAAGTGGGGGTCTACTGACTAATTCATGTCTCTAGGAAGGGGAATAAGTCGCAGTTTCTGCCTGGAAGTTGACGGTTCCTTTAAAAACAGGTTCCCTTTGAGAAACTTCCCCAGCATGCCCAGCCCCAGCACCTCCCTGCAGAGGCATCTGCTCTCCCCCAGCTGCCAGCACTGCCTTTACACCCTCTTTCTTTTTCTTTCTTTTTTTTTTTTCCCCTAGTTCACAGTGGTTCTCAGAAGTCCATTGTCCCAGTCCAAAGATAATACTGAATACCCCTGTCCCAGTACTTAAGCTGGGGCCTGGGGAAGGCACGTACGAGTACAGAGACGCTCTTTCCACGGGTATTGGTACCAACAGCAGCGTCACCAGCGCTGCTGCACGGTGCAGGTGTGACAGTGCCTGGGATGCTGCTGTACCAGGGTGTGAACCGGGTATGTTTTTAACAGCGGTGCACTGCGTCTCAGTGACCTACCAGCAACTATTGCAAGACACGAGGAAATCCCAGTTACAGCTGCCTTTAGTTTCGTTTTCTCTGTTATTAGAATTTGTGGCCTGCCCCGAAATATTTCTCATGAGAGAGAACAGTAGCTGGACGAAGAAGTTGTTTGTTGGGACATCAGTGGCGTATGTATGTGATAGAGGTTAGGCAGTTGTCGGAGAGCCTCTTGTTTATTGTAAAGCTGGAGGTGGGCTGCCAGCACCCTGGAGTCAGCCCGCCCCCGAGCGCGCCGGCGAGTCGTACTGCAACCCGCTAGAGCAAGTGCTATCAGGAACGGGCAGAAATGGCGTTTGATCGTGTGCAATGGAAACGCTACGCGTTTCGAGTCCTGAGGATGGCTGTTCAAGCACGCTTATTAACCCCTAATCTCTCTGCCTCGATTGCTGCATTTGTTAGACTCATTTGTCTTCTCTTACTTACCAGAAGGAGGTGCAGTGTGACATTTGGTTGCCGTAGCTGTAGTCAGGAAGAGCAACCCTGAAAAAAGCCCTGTTTTTTGGTGGTCCACAGAGGTTCAGTGTCCCGTCCCAGATATCGCAAACGGACAGCTGAAAGCTGCACAGAACTTCACCTACGGCAGCACAGCCACGCTCGAGTGCGATGCCGGCTACATCCCCGTGGGTGCCACCACCACCGTGCGGTGCCTGGCCAGCGGCAGATGGCATCCGCGGGTGCCCGCCTGCACCCTGGGTATGCACAGATCTCTCTTCTCCTTACCTGGTCTCCCACGTGTGGTTGCCTGCTTGTATTTCACGCGCACGGGCAGCGTTTGCAGGAGAGGGGTCGGAGGGTGGACACCGCAGCGAGCCGCACGGTCTGACGTTTGGTGGCGGGATTCCCCTCTGCTCTTTCATCGCCCCCGGGTAACGCGGCGGGGCTGTCCTGATTAGGCTGCCCTGCCTCACTGCGGGCTGCATCCGATGAGATACAAAAGCGTACAAGAATAAAGACTGTTGTTAGCTTTGCATCATTTGGTGAATTCGTCACCATTATTTTTTTTCCGTTTCGGTTCACCCCCCCATACCCCACAGCGATGCTCAGGGTTGCTGCTGTCCTTTGCTTCTGTCTGGGGTTTCTACCCTTGCCGGAGGGGCAGGCTGGGCTCCTCCAAAGGCAGAGCTCAGCTTTGTCCCCAGTGGGTCTGTGGGGGAGACCTCCCAGCTCTGAGGGTCCGTGCTGTCCCCTGCTCTGGCACCAGGTCGCTGTCCCTACCCTCCTGCTGTTGACCACGCGGACCGAAACCCTCAGCGCGAGTTTCCAGTCGGGACAACCGTGACCTACTTCTGCAGATCCGGATACACTTTGCTCCCCAAAGTGTCTCCAATAACTACTTGTCTTAAAAATTTCACATGGTCCGTCATCCCAAAGCTTTGCCAGAGTAAGTACGCCGTTTCCTTCACTTTGCCAACAAAGCGTCGATTTAATGATGTGGAAATAACATTGTTTTCAAAATACCCGCTAGTGCTGCTGTGCCATAAGGACTTTACTGAGCAGTGCTTTGGCTCTCGATTATAATAATTTTGCTGTTCAAAGGGTAGCATGGCTGAAAAGAAATAGCTGCGACTCACACTGATTATTTAGCTGTTCAAACAATGGTGCAGTGATGCAGCTAGTAACGTACCATCCCTTCAGCACCATTTATAGCTAATCACAGGGCTCAGATCATTCTGCCTTCCAACAGAAATGGTTGTTATCGCATAATTAGCATCCCTGAACATGCCAGGTCTGGTTAGAGATGCCTGTCAGTGTTAACAGGCCGCCTGGTAGGCTCTCTGGGCCAGCAAGCCACCACCATGGGAAAACACCCCGGCGCAAAAGTCTCCTGCTCTCCCCTCCCGACCCAAACCATGGAAGGTCTTTCTGATGCTGGTGTTCCTCAGAGACGCAGTGTCCCAGCCCGGCTATCAGCCACGGGAGAGAGACCAGCCCCAGCAAAGCCGAATACACCTTTGGGCACCAGGTGGAATTGCAGTGCGACCCCGGCTATGTGCTGAGGGGCAGCCAGCGGATCCAGTGCTGGTCCGACGGGACGTGGAGACCCCCCGTGCCGTACTGCGACAAGGGTGAGCGTGAACGGCGTGAGCACGGCGGGTGCGGGGAATTGCATCTCTGCGGCGGGTAGGAACAGCCGTGAGAAGATCGCGTAACCTGAGCATCACTTCTCGGAGAAGCTGGTGTTAGGGGAAGGGGTCCAGGTCACAGCATTAAATGGCTTTAACGTTTTCATCTTCTATCGAACTGTAATTGATTAAATGTGTTGAGTAATGGGACTTGCAGCCATTTCTCAGAGGACTTTCCGAGGGGTTTATGACACTCACAATTCCCTGACCCTGTTTATGAGCAGGATCATTTCTCATGGAAAAGAGGAAGGTTGGCTGAAGGGGAGGGGATGGAGGCACACGCGGAGGTACGGGGGCCGTGCCGTGCCGGCGGGATGGGCCGGTTAGCTGGGTCAGTCTGGGAACAGTGGTAGAGCCAGGGCCAAAGCTGGCGAGAAGCGAGGAGGACTTTGAAGAGAGCAACCCTAAGTATAACTATCAAGGACTGGCTTCTCCTGTTCCTTCCCTGCACTTCTGTCTCCCCGACCGAATGAAGAAAATCTTAATTTTTCCTTTCTCTATTGTCTCATAGTTTGTGGCCCCCCTCCAAAGATCGCCAACGGGCAGCACTCTGGCTTGAGAACGGAGCAGTTCCCCTACGGCTTAGAAGTAAAGTACAGCTGCGCGGAGGGCCTGTCCCTCGTTGGGGACGACTCCATCTACTGCACCTCCGAGGACGGGGTGAACCTGGCGTGGAGCGGACCTGCCCCGGAGTGCAGGGGTGAGTCGTTTCTCCTGTACGGGATCAGACTGAAGCCAGGACCTGGGTACGATGGTGGGGCTAAGCCCCAGCCCCGTTACCTGCCCTGGTCCAGGAGCTCCAAACCCAGAGCGGTTTAATGACTGCGTGGCTCCTCCGGCTCCTGTGCAAATGTCTCGGCACCACGAGCTGCTCAGTAACGCCAGGGACTGGTAGGGTCTCCCCGGGGGCTGCTGAGAGTCAGTTCTTGCATTTGAGTATAAAACTGATGCAGAGAGCATCAGGGAGAGCGGCTCTGCCCTGCCTGACCGGGCTCCCCGTTGTCCCTGGGGAAGGGCAGCAGCCAAACCCTCCGCTCCCACCTCTGCTCTCTTCCCGCAGTGGTTCGGTGCC
The DNA here is from genome assembly GCA_034782735.1 of Sagittarius serpentarius. Taxonomy (NCBI): domain Eukaryota; kingdom Metazoa; phylum Chordata; class Aves; order Accipitriformes; family Sagittariidae; genus Sagittarius; species Sagittarius serpentarius. Next base: position 2,236,699 of record JAVKLA010000052.1, on the reverse strand, counting down.
CCAAGCCCGCAGTCGAGAGGGGAAGGATGACTCCGCCGATGTTCACGTTTCCCTACGGGGCGGCCGTGCGGTTCTCCTGTGACGAAGGTTTCATGCTGCACGGCGAGGCCGAGAGCCGGTGCCTGGCCGACGGCGCCTGGCACCCTCCCCTGCCCACCTGCCAGCCAGGTGGGTGCCAGCCGGGAGCCGAGCCAGCGGCCCCTGTGACGGTGCAGAGAGGTCGGGGTGCGGCGTTGCGTAGCTGTGTCTGTCCTCGGGGCTCCCTTAGCACCTTCCCCTCTTTGCACAAGAAACAAACTTCCCACAGCTGATGCTTACCAGGCAATAGCTGAATTTTTCTCAGCAGTCCTGTATAAGGGAGGCTCCAAGGTCAGGAGACACCATCTCTTCAGTGCACATTCTTACCGACAAATGTCAATCTGCAGACTCTTGCATGGGGATGCCTGAATTGAGACACTGTCAGAAAACAGCAAATGCATAACACCTCTCAGGGGCTTTCTGACCTTCACCCTCCCCTCCTGGAGGGCCTCAGGAAGTAACTTTACTTTAATATTTGGTTTCACAGCTCCACGGATTTAACTTCACCTTCAGTGGCTTAATCTTCACAAACTTCGTAGGCTGCTTTTTCTACCTATGTAACGATGAGCCTCTTGCTGAGCCGCCTTCTGCTGTGGGTTTTCCTTTCAGTTCTGTGTCCACAACCACAAGTGGCCAATGGAAGGCTGAAAAGTGCTTTGGATGACAAAATGTGGTACCAAACAAATGCGACTGTTACTTTTGAATGTCTTCAGGGATACCACTTTTCAGATGACGGAGACGTATCTTTAGAAGACTCTTGGACAGCCACGTGCTTGCCTGATGGCAACTGGACACCGTTGCCCAAGTGTGTAAGTGCCATAGTCTGGCTGAGTAACCTGGACAGATGCTGCCTGAACTCCTTAAAAGTTTTTGCTTTATGGTGTCAGTGAGGGATGCAGTCGGTGTTGGGGCAAGCGCATGGCAACCGGGACAGTTCAGACTCAGAGCTGAGGAGTGGGTGGCTCTCTGTCTGCTGCAGTGCGATCTTACGTGCTTTTTCCTGGGTGTTGTGTGTTTTGTTTTACCTTTTAACAGAAGAAAGAAGGTGATGCTGATGTATGCGAAGACGTTCATTATATTAAAACGGTGTTTGAATGCGGTGTGCCTATAGCAGAAGTGAAAACTCTGCTGGAAATACAAAAACTGTTTCTGGAGATTAAAAAGCTAAAGGTGGAACTAGAAAACCTGGATGAGTGAGTCCTGTAACACACTGTAACAACCACCTTTCCTCTGGTCAACGCGCAGTTTGCGTAGTCACAGTATCTATAAGAAGGCTCTTGCTGACTTTACAGTTCATGCTTGCATGCCTGTAACCAGCGAAATAATAACCAGCGTATTGGAAATGGCTTTTGTCATGCTAGATGCTAGAGCACAGAGGGATTTTTGCTCTTTTCCTTCAATCTGACAAGCTTGATTCGCTGTTTAACAGAAGCGTTGTTTCACATTTTATATTAGGAAGTGCAGTAAGAAATTAAATTGAGCTTCTTTGAGTCGCTGGATAAACTGCGCTAAGCTGACAGAAGGGGGACTGAAGTCCACAGAAGCAAGCTTCTAGCTGAGATGAGCGTCTGGCTCTTTGAAGGTGCTTCTGCTGTAATCCTCCAGCCGGTGGGTTGCGCAATGCCGCACCCCCTGCCCCTGCCAAACTCAGCCTGTCATAGCATTAACGTACTTCTTCTATCTAGAAATAGTAGTGAAGTGAGCGTTTAGCTACATGATTTCCTGTTAACCTAGCTCGTGATTTCTAGTCATCTAGTTAAGGGCAGTTGCATGTAAGGAGTGCATTTGTAAAGGCTTCTATTTGCTTATCCCTGGATTTAAAAGAGGCAACAGGTTTCTGGCCCTGCACTGTACTCGACAGATATCTGTGTTGGTATCATCTTCCACGTCCCTATTTCTGGCAAGCAAATGCTAAGAATAGATGTTGTAAGTTTAAGTGTAGAGAATCAGACAGCACAGCTAGTTCTTATTACTCAATAAACAATGATCAGTTTATGTTGATCTGGAAGGCAGCAATTACTCCTTCCCTGCAGGATTACAATAAAGATGGAGGTGTAACCACAGGTGTCTTGTAACCTGTCACCCTGGCTGTAAATCAGGCAGATTTCCAGCGTGGCCCGGCGGTTGTTCTGATTGAGAGCTGACCCCTGGCAGCCCGGGGGGGTCCTCGGGCCGCTCGGGGAGCCGCAGCGGGCACGGCACGGCACGGCACGGCACGGCAGGCAGCCGCGGGGCTGAGGGCACCGTGCAGCACGGCAGCATGCTGCTGCCCGGGCCCGGGGGGAGAAGGGGGAGCATTCGTCTCCTGCACAAGTGATTTGCATCGGTATGTCATTGCCAGATGCGTGCTTGTATGAGTTATAAGAGTTACTTTAAATGTTACTAGAGCCTGAAGCACAACACCCAGGGAAGAGATGGTGTCTCCCATCTTTACCCAGAAAGATGCTTTGATAATGCATCCTGTGCCTCACCACACCCTGCTGAGGAGGTCTGCGACGAGAGGCACTCTCAGATCCACTCCAGTTCTCCCTGTGCCACACAGAAAGCAGGGCTGCACCCTCCTGGTGTGAAACCTTGCTCCCCTCCACGCTGAGCTCAGCTGGGACTGCAAACAGCAAGGGTCTTATCTCCCTGTGCGAGGCTCGAAACCCGTAAGTGTGAATAAGAACCGGGTGTTACAGCCTGTGTGTACCTAAGAGTGTGTTTGAGTTGTCTTGACTGATGTCAGACGGCATATTTCAGAGTGTTAGTCAGTGCACAGATGTATTCGCTCACACCCGTCCCTAATTACAAATGAGTCAGTCAATCAAAAAAGGAAAAAATAAAAAGGGAAAAGCTTTTATTTTTTGTTTCACTAACTCTGCTTCTGGAAGATCTGTGTTGTATTACCCACCAGCAAATAACTAAGTAGGTATTTTCCTACACTGGATATGGCTTGGGGCTGGGTGGGGGTCTGTTCTGCTCTAGTAGCATTTGGGTTTGGTAAAACTGTGCTAGTCAGTGCTCACTGCCAGTCCCAGGTCAAATAAAAGGGTTCAGTTATTCCCCCATTCCTTATGGTGGGGCAGGAGGACAGTTGTCCTCCACCCCAGGCTGCTCTCCATGTCCCTGCCAGAGGCTTTACCTCCGTGGGTGTTCTGGAAAGGTTTCCACTTCTCCAGAGGCTTGGCTGAGTCTGCTGTGCTGCATCTCCTCCCAGCTGCAGAAACGGCCCCTTGGAAGCCAATGGTGCTCGACAGAGGAGCACAGAAATTGCTGCAATGATGTCCGGAGAGCCAGGACGGGGGAAGCACCCACGCACCCTGAGCTGTGGGGCACTTGCCGGGGCAAGGGGTCCTGGCCACCCCGCACTGCTCCTGGCCTTGCTGGGGCTCCTAGGCATGCCTGTGGCTCGCAGTGAGTACGGGGGCACGGGGTGCATGGGGAGGACCAGCGAGACCTGCCTGGATCTCACCTTGCTGCTTGGGGGGCTGGGGTGGGTGATGCCACCACCCCCAAGCCTGGGGACCCATTGCTTGATGCTCTCATGGGTGCAGCCCAGCCCGGTGCCTTTGCCCAGAGGGGAAGCCTCAGCCAGCCCAGCTGCCCACCGCGGACGCTCGCTGAGGCTGGGGAAGGGCTCAGGGAACAGGGTCCTCACCTGAGGAGGTCTTCTCCTGCCGCAGGTGACTGTGGGCCCCCACCTCGCATGACCCACTCCAGACCGTCCGGTGACGAGCACGCCAGCAGCTTCCCCGTTGGATCCAGGGTGACGTACGTGTGCATCGAAGGTGCCATCAAAATCCCTGGGAAGTCGGACACGGTGGAGTGCCTGCCCGGCGCGCGCTGGTCAAAGCTGCCCGAGCCCTGTGGCCGTAAATATCTCCTTTCTCTGAAACGCGGCTCCCTCGCCTGTCTCTCGCTTGGCTTAAAGTTTCTGCCCCTTACGGTGGCTGCTCTGCAACGGTACCCCCCTCCTGGCAAGGTACAAACCCACTTCCCTCAGCTGCTGTTTGTCACAGCTGCTGACGGGTGCAGGATCCGTGCCTGTCGTCGAGGGGGTCAGTCGGGCGGTGGCTGGAACCCGGGGCGCTTGCGCACCTCCCGGGCCCCGGCTGGCAGAGGCTGTGCAAGCGGCTGCAGCGTGCGCTGCCCCACGGCACGGGCCCCACGGCACGGGCACGTAACCTCTTCTTTTCTACTAACAGCTTTGCCTGTGTAGTCAATGCATCTTCATCTGCACTTTGCAAAAGATGCATTCAGCAGAATAGCAGCCTGGTAAGAAGACAGAAGTAACCTGCAAAGAACGTGAGGAGCTTTCCAAAAGCACCATAGCGAGAGCGTTTCCGTGATTCCGAGGTTTATTCTGCATGCCTCCCGGCGGGCAGCTCTTTAAGGCCCTCTTTCCTTGACTGCTAGGGAGCTGTGCTGCCCCGACAAGGCTGCGGTTTGCTGCCCTGTCCAAGGCGGACGAGAGGATTAATTTCTTTCCCGTTGGGACCAACGTGAGCTACGTCTGCCGCCCCGGCTACGAGAACACCTCGGAAAGTTCCCCCATCAGCACTTGCCTTGACAGCCTGGAGTGGTCAGAAGCTGCTGAGCTGTGCAGGAGTGAGTATCTCCGCTCCGCTCCGCTCCGCTTGCCGAGGAGCAGCCGTGGAGCTGAGAGCCGGGCAGGTAGCGGCTCCCAGCCCCGGGTGCTGAAATGCAGCCGGGTTGTTATCATCCCGACAGCTACACGCTTAATACAGAACTAGGTGGATATTCCTTGACATTCATATTTAAGACTGAACAGCAGGAGTATCAATAATGTTCTTTTTTTTTTTTTTTTTCTGCTGGCATGAACAGATTTGTTTTGATTTTCATGCTAGGAAATACGTTTGCATCTGGAGAGGGCATACGCGCAGGACAAATGCCAATTAGCAATTCTAGCGTTGAATTTCAAAATGAAGACAAAGCATGTTTCCTGGTGAAATCCATGTAATATTAAGATTGATGATGTGGCAGCAATACATTTGTCACAGTCGAGTTACCAACTGCCAGACTATTGAGATGGAAATATCTCTGCCAATACTCTCCTCTGCCCTCCTGCGAGATGCTTACTGCTGTGAGCGCGGAGCCCTCGCGGGGATCCACGCCTTCCCCTACAGCTGATTCTGGCTCCTGCCAGCTCGGCTGTGACACGCGGGAAGCAAAATGCTTTGGCACCTTTGGGTATAACCCTCTAAGTCTGTTCCTTATTTAGCCTTTTTTATTTCTTCATCACCGTGTGTTACCACTAACACTGGCCTCGTTCTCCGGCAGGGAAATCCTGCGGGGACCCGGGAGCGCTGCCCGGGGGCAGGACGGTCGCTCTTACAGACTTGCAGTTCGGTGCAAGAGTGAACGTGCTCTGCGAAGAGGGGTGAGTAGCGGGCAGTGCCCCCAGCTCCAGTACACCGGTGCTCATGCTGGAACACAAACTCCGGTCCAGCGCAATGAACTTGTGGACACGGACTGGGCTGCTATTTCACAATGTATCGCTCCTACGGCGCTGCTCTGAGTGCAGCGCACGGGGCTGCTTTTCCCACTTGAATCACAGCTTTGGGCTGCGAGGGAATAAGTCACAGCTGGAGGGAAGGGACCGGGGTGTGAATTTATGGCTGCCTTTTCCTTCAGGTGTCATCCAGAGGAAGTTTAACCGCCCCAGGGTGTCTGTCCCAGCAGGGCTGGTTGTACTGTCAGTTTCTAACCATAGGCATCAAAACAAGTTACTTAAAATATTTCAGCCTAACGCATTTGAGATATATTGAATAAAAAGGGGTTATGTTGGAATATTTAGAACCCAGTGATGTTCAGCTAGAAAACTGCAATGAAGCACACTTTCCATCAGTGAGCTCACGCTTTCTGCCTGCTTTCAATCAGGGCCCATATGCAGCAGACTGACCTGAAAACTTAAGCTCTTGCAACTCCAGCTAGTATTCCTCCCTCCCTAGCAGGAGCTAACTGGCATCATCTGCCTTGTTCTGCCAGTCTTTGCAGCTGCTTCAAATATAACAGACGGTTTTTTTCTCCAGATATTCCCTTAGGATGGACTTTGGGGAAATGAGAGCATGTCCCACCCTTCTGGAGTTCAGCTAGTTTTGGAAAGACACACCAGGGCGGAGGGATAATGTTAGCCGTCTAAGCAAGATCAGATACTATCAATCGTGTCCAAATGACGAATTTTTTTGAACAGGAGGATGTAATTCAGAGACTGGGGAAGGTGTCAGTGCTGTCAGAACAAGGTGCATTAGCTTCCAGCAAGCCAGTCCAAAAGCCGCGTTAATGAAGTGTAGACCCCCGTTGCCCCTCCCTGGTCCCTGCTGTACCTAGTGGAAGCCTTCGAAGATTTGCAGAGACCAGCTGAGAAGGTACGGCAGCAGCCTGCTGTCGTTTGCTTCTCTGGCAAAACTTTAGCAGAACGGCTACACCCTCACAACCCAAAAGCAACGCACTAGGGAGGAGGCGGCGCTGAAGGGCGCGGGGCACCCTGCCCTCTGCCACCAGCACCGAGGGGTTCAGCCGATCCAGCTGACCGACCTCAGTCACGCAGCACTGCCGCGAAGCGGGGCAGCAGTCGGGGGCTGAGCCGCAGCCTTTGGAGATGCTGTGTGTGCTCGGGAGGGAGCTCCTCACCTCGTCCCCTCATCCCGGGGGGGGGTGACAGCGGCGTGGGGAAGGCACTGGATGCCAGCAGCCTGCATCCCAGCACTGCTCTCCACCAGGACGCAGGCAGGAAGACATAGTCCCCGATTCAGCAAATTCAAGCCCGATACTTCCATGGGGGAATCCACACCTAACCTCAGCACTGTCTGGCATTCACCGTGTAGCCACCAGCTACGACTTCCCCCATCCTTGCAGTGGAAGATATCCTCTGCGATGAGTCAAGGGAGAGAATTGTCTAAAAACAGATTAACAAGGATCCTGGCAGAGGGCAAGGTGAAGGAGCTCTCCTGTTAACCAGCTAGTATCTGCATGTCTGCTTGCTTTGAAACTCCTTTTCTATGCTCCTGATCATACTGGTACTGGGGAAAAAAATTGTTCTCAGTTTCTGGATAGTTACACAGATTTTTCTTTTCTTGTGTATTTTCACTTAGGTACAAATTAGATGGGAGGCATTTCATCCAGTGTCAGCTTAAAGGAAACGATGTTGAATGGAGTAAACTTCCAACTTGTGAATGTAAGATTAGTCCAGCCTTACTTTTGACTTCACTCCCGTAGAACCTGCATACAGATGTCTAGCCTAAACCTGCCTTCATACATTGTTTTTGTTGATATTATGTGGCAGATGTGTCACCAACACAGCGGCTGAGAAATACCCGCTTTGCTGCTGACACTGTATTTCAGCAGTTTTGTTCCCACATGATCCCGTGCCTTAAGGCTGCAGTGAGGGTGACAGGATGAGATTTCAAGGAATCTCGAGCCAGGGCACAGCAAGTTGCCTGTTTATTTTTTGTGACCCTTGGAGTGAGAGGGAGAAAGACGTGACAACAGAAAAACGCTTCAGAAACAAGAGAGAGATAATCAAGACAGAAGGCAGTGCTAGTTACCTACCTTCAGTTGTCCAGAAAGTTTGTCGTCTTCAAGAATCTTAGGTAGACTCAGGAAACATTTTGCATTTTCATTATTACTGAAGCCTTTAGCAATACTCATGTTGACCTTCTTTTGTGCAGTAATTACCTGCTCTTCACCTCCTCCAATTAGCAACGGAAAGCATGATGGCAAAGGTGTAGAAAAGTTTGCTTATAACTCAACCGTGACTTACAGCTGTGACTCTGGCTTCCAGCTCATTGGAAATGTGAGCATCCGTTGTACGAGTACGGACAAAACAAACGGAGTCTGGAGTGGAGCTGTACCTGAATGCAAAGGTGGTTTCATCTGAGTTTAGTATTTGTTATGAGCTCAGTATTTAGTATGCACTAGCTTAAAATATTGCGATTGCTTAGTATAGGACATGTCAGGCATAAGTCCTGCTGCAATTTTAAAGAGAAAAAATGCAGCACTGCTAACGTGAGTGAGGAAAGAACGATCTGTGCAAGAAAGGTGTAGTGCTCCTAGCAATACTTACTCTTTATACCCTAGAGAAAAGTACGTCTGTCAAACCTGGAGCAGAAGAAATAGAAAGGAGTCCCCCTCCCCGAAGTGAGTTGAAAATATTCTGTATTAAGTCCCACGTTTCCCAACCTAATTTGCTCCTTTATCACATTTCTATGAAAAAGCCATTTGATGAATTTCACATCACGATTTTCTTTCTTTTCAGATTCCCATGGAAATGGCATCCAGCCATCTAAGAAGGCTTTCACACGGGAAATGCAGCTCAGACTTTATAAAAAGTCACTCCAAAATACCGTCTCCTTCTCCCACTCTTCTTCTTTCTCCATAACACAAGGTCAGTCCTGGAAGCTGATTTGGAGTTTGGGGGAGCTCATCAATGGGACTCCCTGGTTACTGCCAGTCCTGTAACTGGAGTTCTCATTTTTTCCCATGTTTCTCTTCAGCATCAAGGAGCTGTGCTACCGCAGCGTTCAGATTTGTTGTACCTTTGTACAAAACCCCAAACTACTATTCTCCTTGGACAAGCCAAGGATCCGTGTGTCTTCCGAAGTACATGGGGATCTCTGGCATCCTCCCCCAAGCCGGCTGCTTTGAAAACTTAAAACGGTCTAAAATTGCATCATTTTGTGGAAGTGAGTGATTTTTTTTTTTTTTTTTGGTCATATTCTTTTCTCGTATAAGTTTTCTCTGTATAATTTATATTTTTTCTGGTTGGGCATCTGGTTCAAAGCTCAGGTTTGACTGCACTGACCTCCTCCTCTTAAGAAAGCTTTGCTTCATATGAAATGTATTTTCATTTATCAGTTGTTTCCTTGCCCTTGCGTTATTACAGATTTTAACTCACTTTTTGCCATATTGAAAAGTGAGAACTTTGTACCACATAGCCTTAAGAGTGCCGGGGCTTCTGTCCGCATTCCGGCAGCAAGAGGCAATGCACTAACACTAACCTTGTTGCACACCAGCGAGGTCGTGGGCAGCCAGGAGAAGCGGGACATGGCAGAAGTGCTGCTACAACAGATTCCCCATCCGTTGCAACAGGTTATTTTACCCGTAAAAAGGGTGAGTGCCAGCTGTGTTGGAAACGGTGTCTGGGTGGGAACTATAAGCATGTAATTTTAAGTAATAAAGATAAAACACCCACTGGAGGGTCTCACTACCCAACTGGAGACTGGATGAAAAGCATTTCTCTGGTGTCAAGGTCAAGCTGAACTTGCCCATCTCTGAGCCATGTCTCTTGGGTCAAAACCAGAAAATCTGTCGCCCCAGCTGTGGTGGATTTTGTGTGTGAACCCGCAGAGCCCAGGGCTGTTACACAAATGCAATGAGGCAGGTGCTTAAGCCCAGGTCCAGAAATGCCCCCGTGCAGGCGCAGCGTGGCCAGGAGCTGCATCATTTCACAAAGGTGGGGTTTGTTCCAACCTGCTAGCATCGCCAGGCTGACGGCTGGGACCAAAACCCCCAAGGTACTTGTCTGGACTGTTAAACAAGGAATCCAGGAATCCCACTTTTGGGGTTAAAGGCGCAGGGTAAAGGGCTGCATGGTTGGGTGCTCGTGGAAGTGTCTGTAGGAAAGACGTTCCACTGGTATCAGTGTAGGAAAAGGGCTCCAAGAAGGGCTTTGCAGGTCTTAAAGGAGATGAAGTTTGGTGATGTTGGGCCCTTGGTGGGAACAAATGAAGGCTAGAAGCATCCTGGATCATACAACATGGAAGCAAAGGGAAAAACTTTGTCCTTTGCTTTTGCCTAAACATTTTTACTTTGCTCTATTATGTAACTTCAGAACGAAGATTGATTTAAAAATCTCTTGGTGTTGATTTTTCTTCTTTTATTCTTTTGTCATTCTTGGCACTTCTTCGGGAGATTGTGTCAAAGCAGCAGCTTGACACACAATCTCAAGTGTGAGAAACGCCGCTTTGTCTTGTACTTCAGGAACTTGGCTCTTCTGCCCCAAAACACAGGTCCGGTAAAATCAGCCCCTCGGTGCCACAATGAGATGGGGGAAATGGAACAATGCTTGAGAACAGCCTGTAGTGTTTGAAGGAGGAATTGGTTTGGGCCTTTCTAAAGTGCAGTGCTAAAATTCACCCCCAAACCGGGTCGGTTTTTAAAAATCTGGGCGGAAAGCTTAACTCTCCTTGAAACTACAGCCAGTCTAATCTTCATGTGAACGTTTCCTTCCCCCAGGCTGCGTATCCGGACCGTGGCAAGCGGACAGGGAGATTTACCTGTAGCTTTGAAGCAGTTTATTTGTGACAGGTCTGCCCTCCCCCAGTGACGCCGTGACAAGAGGACCCCCATGGAAGAAACCCTGGGAGGAGGCGTTTGAACTTTTCCTTGCATGCTTGCAAAGACAAGTGGCATGTGCTGCTCTTCCCACCATCTCACTGCACAGGTAGACAAGCCACGCAGTCAAATGGGATCCCACCTATCTAAATATACTGTTATTTCTTCAAACAAAGATATCACTGTAAGCACACAGCATGCAAACCCAGCACCGTGTTCTGTTTCTAAAGTGCTCCATGCAATGGTCGTACTTGTTAGGACTCTTACACTTTGCTTTAAAACAAAGACTAAGCTAGATCAGATCTGTCCCATGTACACGTACGAAATGCATTTTTTTAATTGTGACATGTTTTAATGCTCCAAGAAATTGATTGAAAATTACTTATGCATGAGTTGGCTAATTCCCACAGTTCCTTCTCCCGTCTGAGTTTTTTTCTTTTTCAGTGATTTCCTCCTAACACCCCGAATCCAGTTACAATTAACCTGCTGATCTGATCAGCCTTTGCTCAGGCTGGGGATGGGAAGCCGCAGTTTCTCAGAAATCCCTCGGGCCTTCTGCAGAATTTCTGACTGAGTTCAGTTATGTCACAACCCATCCGACTCAGTGTTTCCACAACCGCACGTTTCCTTGCTCGCTAGCAACTCCAACCTGCTGCCATAACAATCACCAAAAATACACAGACTCACAGGACAGGCTGTAAAAGACCCAAATCTCTCTGCTGAGCTGAGCTGCTCCCTTAACTTCGGAACTTCTGGCTGTAGCACGGTCCGGTTGCAGTTACACCCACGCTAGCTGCCAGCAGGGTTGTGCTGAAAGCAAATTACTGGCTTCCCTGTCTTGCAAAGTTATGAGCTCATTTCTTTTAGGGAATCATAGTACTTTACATGTCAAGTTGAATGTTGATCTTTATATCTTCATCTTTATATCTTTAGTACTTTAAGCACTTTCTTTAGCAAAAGCTTTTTTAGTTATCAGACATAAATTCTTTGCAGTTTATATTTCTGTCCAGGCTACATGAAAGATAAAAGCCACGAGTGGTCTGGGTATCTACTAATATACAGCAAAGGAGCTACTTCTGCTTTCCAAACGGAGGAAGGCAGCTCTGTAATGCTGCAGGCTGCGAGCACATCGACGACACACAGACACAGAGAAGTAACAGCTAAATACGCTCTCCAGCGTTGTCCTGCTGCAACAGAGGAACTGGAAATGTCAGGTGTATGTGGTTGGCTGCTTACCGTCTTTGTCCTGTACAGCGCACTAATTGCCTTATATTTAGGTGCCTTTTGGGGGTTTTGTTTACATTTAGTAATAAATGGTAATTGTTTATAAAGGAGAGCCTGTGAATTCAACTGCCTGCTGTTCCTCTTTCATATTTTCTGCTTTTTTCAGAAGGTATCGGCTTTTAGAGATATCTCAATAATGGTCAGATTTGCTCTTCAATCAGTTCTTTACCAGCACTCATTTATTTTCCAAATGGCCTATTCAAGTTTAATTTGGGTTTTGGTTTTTTTTTTTTAAAAAAAAAAAAGAAAGAAAGAAAGGAAATCCATGCAGTAACGTTTGGGAATGTGAGTGTTTCTAGCAGGTAGCCTGAAAAAAAGCTGGAGCGATGCATGCCTGCCTTAATCCCATTTAGCCGCCCTGGTCCCGAGCTCTGGAGCCCCTCTGCCGCGGCTGCCCGGGGCAGCCCAGGGGGTCTGTCCCAGAAAGGCCTCGGGAGCTGCGGGCGACCTCCCAGGCTGCTGCCCTGCACGGGGATGCAGGAGCGTGTGGGAGCGGGCAGGGAGCCGAGGGTGGATTTCTGTGGAAAGCCAAGAGCAGCTTCGGCAGCCCAACCCCTGTTTTTGCTGGCTGGTTTTGCTGGAAACCTCACGTTCTTCCAGCCCAAGCCTGGCAGCGTAGGTGCATGGAGCAGCACGGGTCAGGCTCCCCTCTGTGCGTGCTTTCGCTTCTGCCGTTGCCATCTGCTTGGCCTGATTTCTGCAGCAAGGGGAAGGGATGTCAGAGCAAGATAAAGCAAGTCGCCCTCGGCAGCTCCAGCCGAGCAGGCGCAGACCCGCTATCGCAGGGCTCAGCTGCTGGGGCAGCTGCTGCCCGGGAGGTTTGGGTGCAATGCAGGGCAAAATGGGACAGCGAACGTGGGTGGCAGGGAGGCGGAGGGCCGGGCTGGTCTGAGCCTGACGGTGTCGGCAGGCACGGGTGTCTCCTGGGTGGCCTCAGGTAGGAAAGCTGCCTGGTTCAGGGGGTTAATCTGAAGTCCGTTAGCAAGGGGATTTCACTGAGTGGAAACTACCGCAGCTGGTTCGACTGTTGTAGCCGCGATCCGAGCCGCTCCCTCAGGAGGCTTGACGTTACAAGAAGTCTGCCAAATACTTTTCAACATCTTGCCATCCCACGCTGAGGTCACTGCTGTAAGCTATTATGACAAGAGAATTCCCCAGAATTTATAGCATCTTTTTTCCTGTTAGCAACTTCTTTTTGCACTATGCAACCACCATCCCAATTCAGACCTCAGGTGACCAGTGGCCGAGAGGGCTCCATGTCATTTGCACCGTGTTCACAAGTAAGTATTTTAAAGGGATATGCTATCCAGGCTGCTTGACTCCTCGCTTAAGAAAACCCCTCTTGGCCTCACTGCAACTGCTTTTGTTACATACGCTTGGAGCTTAAATTGTATTGGAAAGGGAAACAGAGTGGAAAAAAACCAAAACAAACTGGTAACTTGGAGCTTCTCAGTGGAAATCTCACTGTTTCCTGGATAACGAAGGCAGACAGAGGGAGGCAGGAAGGTGCAGGCAGGCAGGCATGCGGCTGCTGGCTGCCCTTTCCTCGGGGTGGGGTGACACATCCCCCTTACCGGCAGTGCTGCCCAGCAGAGAGGGCCGGGGCAGCAAATACAGCCACAACCTCCCCCTTGGCTCTTCCCGTAAGCCCTGTGGGCAGGGGTCCCAGAGCAGCTCTGCTTTCCCACGCGGGCACGGAGCTGAGGCAGACTGCTCCCGCGCCTGGCTGGGCCCAAGGACGTCCCTGAGCCTCTGCGGGCAGTGCAGTGAGTTTTGTGCCTAACTGGGAGAGTTACAGCGGAAATGCTGGTATTCCCGCTGCCTTGGTTTGTGCATACGTGTTAACAGAAGCAGCTCAATTAGCAGCTTCAGAGAGGGGCTGATTTACAGCCCTCCGGTCTCCTGTGCACCCCCCGGGCTGGAGGAAAGCCCTCTCCTCTCTTCTTGCAGAAAAACCTCTCTTTACGCAGGTCTGTTCCTACGGTCAGGCAGGTGATGTTTGAAGACGGTTTGGGGGGCCCTGGTGGGGGGCTGGTGCCCCCGAGCTGTGCTGTGCCGGGCTCCCTGGGCCAGGCGCTGTCGGAGAGGGCAGGAGGCAGCGATGAAGGTGCAGCTCTCGTGCAGCTCAGATGCAGAGCTGGTGCCGGGGGATGAAGGGGACCTTCTCTACCCCTCCCAGCTTTGGGGCACGCTGCTGGGTTCACAGCCAGAGCTGGCAAGACCCACATGCTGCCCTTTTTGGTTTGGTTTGTTTTGTTTTTTTCCTTTGGGACTTAATAGCTTTGGAGGGAGGGGTGTCTTCACTGGAAGGCGCAGAGAAAGGATCTGAAGGACAGGCTGAGGCAGCGGGTGTCTGGAGAGCCCCACCGCATTCCTCCGGAGGCCGAGCGTGCCTCTTGGAGCGGGCGTGAGGAGAACCCTGTGCTTCAAACCCGCTCCCGCTGCCAGCCGCAGGTAAGGCATTCACCAGGCAATTTCCCAGAGGTGACACCGCAGGGAGGGGACCGGGGGGGGGGGGCTTCGGGCCTTGGGCTGCGGGGCAGCTTTT
>JAVKLA010000052.1:2192503-2212217 GCA_034782735.1 Sagittarius serpentarius | reverse complement strand
CTCCTGCCCGCAGGTGACTGTGAGCAGCCGCCGAGGTTCGCTTTCGCGGAGCCCCCCCTGCCCCTGAAGGAGTCCTACGCCGTGGGGAGCAGGCTGAGGTACACCTGCCGGCCGGGGTACACGGTGGCCAGGGACAAGTCCCCCCTGGTCACCTGCCTCGCCAACTCCACCTGGTTGGCGAACCCCGACTTCTGCATCGGTGGGTTCCCCCCCCTTCGCGGGCTCCTGGGATCGGGTGTGCGGGCGTGGGAGGGCGTGGGTGGGGGGGTGTGCGCGTGCGTGCATCCCCTGCTGCACCCCAGACCCCACTCGCGGTGAGAAGGGTGCCCCCGGGGCTACTGTTTTGGGGGCAGTTGAGAAGAAGCGCTCGCCCTGCGTGCCTGCCTGGGGTTGCCCTTCCCACTTAGAAACGTTAATCTCTGGGGGATGATCTCTGCCCTTCTTACTTGCTTTACCGTCTGGTGATACGGTGTAAATGCTGTAATATATCTGCATAGAAACAAGGTACGGTGTGGAAAAGGCTGCGGGAGCCTGTTGTCCCCATGGTAGTGTACCTGTCCTGGCCCGAGGGCGGTCAGTGGGCCCCTCCCTGTCCCCTTCTCCTTTCCCTATGGACCAAGACCTCTGCCCTGAGCCCGCTGGGGCCTTTATCAGTTTCCTTTCTCAGTAAGTGTATAAGCCTTGGCTTTTCTTATTTGTCCTTAACTTTATTTGTGCTCTTACTTGCTTTTTATTTCTGTTTTAACTTTTAGTTCCTCAGAAGTTAATGGGGATCTTTTATCTCTTCTGAAAGTGCTGGTACTTGCTCATGAGGGAAGTTAGGTGCCCGATAAATGGTCAGTTAGTCTGTAATGACACTGAACAGCACTGTCACCGGCGTTTCACCACCATGCTGTAAAATAAAGCTAATGCTGATCACTTGCCCTTCCAGGAAAGTCTTGCAGTCCGCCAGACATCACGAATGGCAAGTTTAACTACACGACCAACCTCCAGTTTGGAGCGACAATAACCTACGCCTGTAACTCCGGGTAAGCGTTGGCCCAGGCTCCCGGTGAGTCGACGGAGCTGAGGCTGGGAGACAGCACCCATGGGAGTCCCGGGGGCTTTTAACAGCTGGGGGCTGTTTCCTTGGCAAGCACAGGCACGGCAGGAGGTGTTTGGAGCAGGGAGCCATGGGGGTCAGGCGCCCTCCTGCCGTTGCTGTCAAAACAGATTCTCTTCTGGGCATGAGAGCATAGTCTTTGCAGGTTGCTTTTCGGCTGCTTTGCAAAGAATTTTGTTCCTTTCCTGTTGGTGCTCGTTAGTAATTCGGTGTTTGCTGTTGTGCGATGATCCGGCTGTCCACGTCTTAGCTCAGGGGTCTCAGGAAAAGAGGGCTGCGGTGTCCTGGGGGTGCTGGCAGTGGGACAAGAGGGAATGAGAGTGGTTGAGGTATGTCAGTGGCACCTAGCTCTGCTCAGAAAATACGTTGCTGTTTGGATCTACCACTGCACAGCACGGGGCTGAACAGACTCAGGGTGGGGATGCTGTCTTGCTCGTGGTCCTGTGAGCTTGTATCCACCCACTGCAAGTATTAAGTTTCCTCTAGCTGCATCATATATTGCATTTCTTTAGGTATTGATAAATTGTATTTTATAGGAGGGCTAGCCGTTTTTCCCCTGGGGTTCAGCTCCTCCGGAGAATACCATTAGAAACTGTACAATTTTCTGAATTTCCCAAATTTTTTTCCCTTTTTTCAAAGAGATTCAACTTTTCTTTTCCTAGGTACCGCTTAGTTGGGAAGTCATCTGCGCAATGTGTAATTAAAGACAACAACGTTGGTTGGGATAACATTCCATACTGCGCCAGTAAGCAGATCTTAAATGTTTTGTGTACATCTCTTCCTCAAAGAGACTATATTGCAATATATCTGGTAGTTTGGGGAACGGCAGGTGGATACTGTCTTCTTGGCACCTAATGCAAATTACATTAGCCTTTAATGAGACTGACTCCTTACCCCTCCCCCAAACAAGCACTCTCAGTGATGCTGGGAATGAAAATTAAATACTAAGGGGGACCTGTGGATGTTGGCAGCAGCTCTGTGGCCAGATCTGTGAGAAGAGCAGCTCCCGAGGCCGTTTGTTGGCGTTGCCCAGCACAGGCACGCAGCAAGCTTTCCGCCAAGCTGGTGCAGACGCTGCATCACTCGTGTGGCGTTTTCCATCAGGCAACTGTTGCTGAATTGTTTCCCAAGAGCTGCGCTTGACCGGGACTGGGATGCCTTCAGACATGACTGCACATCCAAAATCTCAATTTTCAAAGGGGAAATAAATGCTAAGAGTTTTGATGGTGCTATTTGGGCTTTTTTAGCATTCTGTGGGATGGGCCTGACCTGTTGTTAGCTGATAGTTTAGATGGTTTGCTGCTATAATAGGCATTCTGGGCTCATCCTTGTTAGCACAATGAAGGTAGGTGAGGGTCCCAAACTGCTTGGCGAGACCATGTTTATTGCCTCCAGAAGGCCTCTTCTGTAGTATCTCCTCTTGGACAATAGATGCTGTTTTGCTAGTTTACCATTTATCCATTTAAAAAAAACCCTGGAAAACATTCAGAATTTAAAAGCGTGTTTAAGACTTTAGGTTGAGATGATTGCTTTAGGGCTGCTTCCCTGTTTTTTCTTTGGTTTTTATTATTTTTTTTGTTTGGGTTGGGTTTTTTTCCATATTTGATGGAAATGTTCTTGCATTTTCTTGCTGTTGCTTTCCCATGCAGGTATTTCCTGTTTACCACCTCCTGTGATCGAGAACGGGCAGCTCATCAATGGGGACAGAGACTTCATCTTTGGCATGGCTGTAACCTACAGATGTAACAACAACAATTTTGCTCTTATTGGAGATGCCACGATTCAGTGTGGGGCGGATGATAAACTTCAGGGAATATGGAGCGGTCCAGCCCCTGAATGCAAAGGTAAAGGCTTTCTTTCTCTCCTTATTCTTTTGACTTTGTTTCTTGTCCCTCTCCTGATCTGTACTTTCCCGATGGGCTGCCAAACATGAGAATGTTGATTTGGGTCTAAAAGGATTCCCGGAAAGCTTAATGCAGTGGTCTCCCAAGTCGTGGCTGGAGGCAGGGCTTGGTTTAATGGATTCTTCAGCCCACAGAAAGCCTCCCTCCCCCTGCCCATGCCCAGGGCTTCCTGCAAATGAGAAATGAAGCTCTTGTGTGTGCATTTTTGTAATGATGTCTCTGTTCACGGAGTACTTACCCCACTGGGGACTTGCCTCTCTCAAAGTGAAAGGACAGCAGTTCTCTTAATAAGCTTCTCGTGTAATGCGTCTGGTGTCACTGCAGGGCTTTTCCTTCTTGTAATAAATACTCTTATTGTCTTACCTTCCCTTCCAGTGGTTGCATGTGAAAATCCAGAAGTGAAAAACGGGAGAAGGTTATCTGGCTTTGGCACTGTGCACACGTATAAAGATACAGTGACCTTTGAGTGTGATCCTGGTCATTTATTGCATGGTAGCAGTGTAGTTACTTGTGAAGCAGACAATACCTGGAAGCCACCTCTGCCAACATGTGACCCAAGTGAGTACAAACAAATTTATTTCCTTGAGCGATTGCAACGAAGTAGGTCTAAGAGCTGTTGAGCAGATCAGCTTCCGAACCTTGTGCGCTTGTAGCCGTGCCCTTGCAGAGCATGCCAGCTTGGGTCCTCAGCGTGGCAGCCCAGGCCAGTTACATATTTAGACCTGAAGCTACTTATTTGTGAACAGCAAATGATCCAAAAGTGCACTGAAAGGAGAGACAAAATTGCCTTCTACACCTGACAGGCTTGCTTCACCAGTTTCCAGACCCGTTGCAGTCGTTTGGCTTCTGAGCTCATCTGAACCGAGATCCTGCAGGCTGGCTGGTGGTCAGTGAAGGCTCATCTCTTGAGGCAGAGATGCTACCCAATCTCCATCTTTTCTCTGGTTAAGCAACTGTGCTATATGCTGCTGTTTGCTAAATGGATTATATGCAAACTGTATCCCAGACACTTGACACTCAAACAGGTTAAAATGTTGTGTGCTCCAAAACATGCAGTTTGCTATTGTTACTGCAGACCTTTTGGGTACTCCTCTAACTAACCTTGCTTTTGTCTCCATTTGTTAGTCCACTGCGGCCCTGCTCCACGCTTCCCTTTCGCTGAGTTAACAGGGGCTGTGGGTGACAGCTCTCCTGCTGGAACTGAGCTGAGGTATCACTGTAAACCAGGTTATACTGCAGCAAGTGACAAGTCCTCTGTTGTCACTTGTCTGAGTGACACAACTTGGTCTGCAGACCCAGACTTCTGCATACGTGAGTATCTCCTTTTCTCGCCTGTCTTGCCTGAGTGTGCGGGTGATCTGCACGCACCTGAGACGTCACTCTGAAATTTGGGTCCTGCCCGTCTCTGGGTTTGAAGTCATTCCCATGCTGCTTGCTTTTCCTCTAGGACAGTCATGTACTGCTCCCACGATAGAGAACGGGCGTGTGATTGAAGACAGTTTCCTGTTTGAGGCAGTTGTGACATTCACCTGTCATCCTGGGTGAGTGGATCACTGCTTGAAAGGGACCAACTCGGGGGTCAGAAGACAGGTATCACAGGCAGTAACATCCACCCACTCCCCCCGCTCCCCGCCCGCCGATTTCCCAGTGCAAGTCTCCAGTGAAACCGTATGTTATGTCTTCAGTGAGATGAGCATGTGGCAACGGATGTGTGCTTGGTAATGCAGTGAACTGCTTCAATTCGGCTTTTATTAGTGCCCTTATTTAGTGGCTTTGATGTGGCCAGATCCCATTTCACAGCAGGGGCAACTTCTGGTTAATAACTTGCCTGCATGCAGTGGTGGGGAGGTGGGGCAAGAACCCTTTCTGGGTTGTCTCCTGGAAAGTACTAAACTTCTTCTCTTTCTTTAGGTATGAATTAAAGGGGTCATCTTCTGCCAAGTGTGTGGTATCAGGAAATGGAGTTGCTTGGGATACAGGATTTCCATACTGTGAAAGTAAGAGGGGCAAAAGCCCGCACAGAGCCATTATGATAACAGTTGGAACTGCGCTGGTGTAGCTGCCTTGCTGGTGGCCTTGGGCTGCTCTTACTTGTGCTTCTTGGTTCAGTCAACTGTAAAATTCAGGATTTCAATACTAACTTATGCTGTGAGGCCTTAAGTGCAATATGCTCGTACGATTCAGAAATTATGCTGACAAAGTGGGAGGAGCAAGGGAAGAGCAGAAATTATAGGAAAAAAACCCAAAACACAATCACAGGAGGAAAGTTCTCTTTCTCTAGTTACCAGGGAAAGATGAAGATAATTGGATGTTAGAACTCTGTCCACTCAGTTTGATATAATGCTGAAATCAGGTGTTATGAAGTCAGTGTATAGCTTTCTGTGAAGCTAGAAATGTCTGAAACATTTCTTCTAGCCTGATTAGGGACTTCAGTGGCTTATTTCCTGGGGTGGGATCCTGGAGTTGTGGCTAATGTGCAGTAACTGAGGTCCAGTACCAACCAAGAAAGCTCAAAGTATTTTCAGTTGCTGCTAGATGCATGGTGTTTGGCTGTACTTCCTTCTCCCCGTACACCTCTTCACCTTTTCACTTAGAAGAAGTACTCAGACACTCTTGCTGATGTTCCTCTGTAGATCAGCGCCCGTACGTTCTCTGCAGAGAGCCCCCCACGATTGACAACGGGATGCACAATGGCACAAAGGGCACGGACTTTGTCCATGGCTCCATCGTAGCTTATAAATGCAAGGATGGCTTCACCCTTGCTGGAGCGGCCTTTCTTCAGTGTATTGCAGGAGATCAATACCAGGGAGTCTGGAGCAAGCCCGCTCCTGAGTGCAGAGGTGACTATCTCCTGTGTCTGTCTTGCTGCCTCCTTTCTGTCTCCAAAATGCCTATTTTTTCCTTCCTCTGTGAATCCTCAAATCAGATAGTTCTGCTAAGGAGTAAGCCTTTGATGGTTCCTGAAACAGCTTCAGTTAAAATCTAGTGCCAAAAGAGCATGATTAGGCTGTGGTATGGACTTGCAGGCTGGTGGAAATGTATCCTGGTAAATGTATCTGGGTTTTAATGGGTAAACATCTGTGGAGTTGGGCTGTGCGAGGGTCCTGTTCTCTTTGTTGCTTGAATTGTCCTCCCTGTGCATTAGCTCTGATTTGAGATATTGCATGTTGTGTAGTTTGGTGCATTACCGTGCTGAATGGGTGCTGAGTTTCACATTTTGGCTCGCTTCCTTTCCAGGTGGAGCGAACGTGATCATTGTTGGTAAGCAATACATATTCCTGACCCCCTGTGCCGCGCTCTTGCCTATCTTTATGTTACTGTCTCCTGTCTGTTCTGCCTGAAATAGGCTTAAAAGCCGTCTGCTAGAGGCTCTTGTCATATTTATATTGTTGTTGCTTTAAGATCACGCTGTGAAAAGCAGGGGGAAGGTAGAGGGGACCAGGGAGGGAAAAGATAGTTGAATATGTTTGGAGTGAAGACTGAAGCTTCTTATTTGTCTCTTGTAGGAATCTTCCCCCTCTTCCTGGCAATGCTGGTTATGAACGTCTAGATTAGGGAATGGGTACAGTGAGGAGGTACCTGTAGACCTGTCGGACTTCATCACGCTGATCCCAGTGCTCTGCTTTTCCTTCCTGTGAAATTGGCCTTGAAGCAGCAACCAACAGACCTTGGATGACAAAGCCCAAACACCCCCTGCCGCTGCCGGGGAAGCACTCGCGCTTTTGGCTGCAGCTGCGCGTTGCGTTGGACGCAGCAGCTCGTGCGCGGGGCTGGGCTGGGCTGGGCTGGGAGGCTTTGCCACCCCGCTGAGAACGCTCGTCAGAAATCAAGTGCAGTTATCCCCATGTTAAGTTGCAGTTATGCCAAGACCTTCACGCTGCAAGAGTAGGCTCAAGAAAATCCTGCACTTTGGGTACCTCCACATGTTCAGTGTCTCAGCCCCGCTCAGGTCATGTTGTGCCTGGTCCTGACCAGGATTTAGGGGTTTCTTAAGCATCCTGAGGTGGAAAGTGCTGCTGCTGCTGAGAAGATTAACGGTGAATGTCTTCATGTGAGTGATACGTACTTGAAAAAATTGTTTGATACAAATAGGATACATAAATTGGGTATTGTCTGTGAGTACTGAAAGCATTGAAAATGTTCATATAAAAGCGCAGTTGTAGCCTTTACTTCAAGGCAAGTCTGAACCGTTCTGCAAATAGCAGTCCTTACAGATCAGTAATTTTACCGGACAGAAAAAAATTTAAATGCCTTATTACAAAGAACTACGATTCTGACTCTTCCTGTATGTACTAAAATTAGTTTTAAACTTCAGCGAAGGTCTCTGCCCTGACACTATCTTTGTATCACGTCAAGGCTTTTCTGCAATTAGCTGGCAGAAACACCCTTCCTGTCTCTGCGGTGACTTAACACTTCGCTTGAAGTGCTGAAGCTTGCGGTGGGCTGAAAGCCCTGGGAGGAACCGTGCCGGGTGGGTGCTCAGGCGCAGCGGAGCTCGTCCGCAGGCAGGTGGTCTCCGGGCCAAATGCAGATCTTGCAGGTGTCTTGGCAGATGCCACCAAACATCAGAAAGTTGCTGTGTGTGAACCTCTTCACTTTCTGCTCGAATGCCACCTGCCTGGGGTGACTCTGATGCAGGGAATCACTGTCTGAATTTGCACTTAAAAAGCTTTTTCAGGTGGTGCTGTGCACCCCGACCATGCTGGCTCCCGCCACGGGTCAGCCGGGTGCCAGCTCAGCTCCAGGAGGCCTCGGGGCTGCTGTGATGCTGGGGAGGAAAAGCAGGTT
The DNA here is from genome assembly GCA_034782735.1 of Sagittarius serpentarius. Taxonomy (NCBI): domain Eukaryota; kingdom Metazoa; phylum Chordata; class Aves; order Accipitriformes; family Sagittariidae; genus Sagittarius; species Sagittarius serpentarius. The sequence goes on along the minus strand of JAVKLA010000052.1, from coordinate 2,204,423 downwards.
TTTGGCCTCTTGCTCCGCTGGCGGGCGGCTGCACAGGGCGACTGTTGCTCTGAGGCTGCACCGGGCGCAGGTGCCCATCAAGCCAAAGCCGTAATTTACTCCTCCGTGGGGAACGGGACACAAACCCCACATCTTTTGTGCATTTTGTTTTCATCCTGTCTAAGCTGTTGGTTGTGTTGAGGACGGTTTGCGAGGGCGGATGGAGGTGAGTGAGGAAGTGTGCTGTCCCCAGCTCGAGTCAGGCTTTGGCAGTGCCGCGAGGACAGCTCAGATGACGGGACCTCGTTCACCTTGTCTAAACCAAAGACACAGGCAAAAGTGCCCTTGATTTGTTTGGCTGATAGAAAGCCCACGTTGTGGTGTTGGTGTCCTTTTCTGGTTTTAACTCGGCCTCGCTAAATGATCACTTAATAAGCTAAAGAGGTATGTAGCATCTCCTAAAATGAAGTAACGATTTGAAGGTTTCCTGGGGATCCTGTTCATAAGGGAAACAAAACTGTGATGGGATTTAAACTTGTTAAGCCTGAATCCAGCTTGAGACACTGGGACTTTTAGCTGCTAGCAAAGCAAGATTTTGAGGTTTGGGGTTTTGTCTGATGCAGAGGTAAATCACCTGTCTGTGAGCTTCTCATGGTGCACAGTTGGGAACGGGAAGTATTTGAAATGTGCATGCTACATACTTTTTGTTTCTGCATTTTCACCAGTGCTTTCCTGTTAACAGGAACATGCATCTAATTGGAGGGAAAAACACAAATAGCCATTTCCATCAACATGTTAGTCTTGTTCCAGATAGACCCACAAAGTTCTCCCTTCCCAGCAGAGCACTGTCCTGTTCAGCTGTCACTGGGGTACCACAAGATACCATTTTCGGAAGCCAGTCTTGCAGAACAAGCACTTGCAGATTGCTGGTTATTTTTATATATCTCTTACCGTAAGCCGTGTGAGTGACTAGATGAATAAAACACAAATGTAAAGCCTCGCAGCTTAGTGTTGTGTTCTGTTTTGTTATTTTAATCCCAGCACAATTGTTCCTACTGCATAGTCCGGAGTGGCTTTTCCAAATGATTTAACAGGTGATTTGGGGGTCAGCTTGAAATGATCTCCCCGCAACCAAATGGAAAGAACTGTGAATGCTGTGACATATCTTACGGGTGTTGAAAAGAGCTTCTCTACTGTGTTTGTAATTGAGTTGTACCTAATTTTGCTTTATTATCTGAATGTAACCAATCAAGTGCAATTCTGAAGTATAAATGTTGGCTATGTAAATATTGGAAGCTCTTTGTCAATAAAAGGGATAAAAAGACTTGAGTAACATATGTCTTGCTGCTTGTTTTAGGCTCAGAAAGCATTCTCCGCTATGTGAGGTGGGGAGCTGGAGGTTGCTGCACCTACTCCTACAGCAAAACGTCCTGTCTGGATTTTTATTCTTCCAGCCAGCGGCGAGGGATGACACCAGCTTGGATGAGTCCTAGAGCAGCCAGGGTCGGGTCAGGAGGATTCGGGTCCGCAGCTGCAGGGTGCTGTGCGGGGCTGGGCTGTGTGCTGTGCCCCACGGCCCCGAGGGACCGATACGGCCCCAGCCGCCGCCGGTCCCATGTGTGCGGGAGCAGGGAATGCCGGCTCTGCCCTTCCTGGGGGCTGCCATCACCGCCTGGGGTCTTGGGGCAGAGCCCAGGCCACTTTCCCTAACCGAGGATGCTCTCCACGGAGGGCACAGTTGGGCTAACAGCACCTCTGCGCCTGCACCCACCCCTCTTTCGCAGGTGCCCGTGAGCCATGCAGTGGGTCCCAGGGGTCCATCTTCCCCTGCCAAAAGCAGCAGCAGCAGCAGCATGTGGGACCTGCAGCCTCCCCGGGGGTGGTGGCTGCGCCCACCCTGCACTAGGGAGCCCACGGGTTCCTGTCCCGCGGCCCTGGGAAGCCCCGCAGCTGCGGCTCCTTCCGCATGCGGGGGGCGGTAGGGGGAACTGGGGTGCCCATATCTTCCTGCAGCCCCCCCAGGAGCCGCAGTCTGCGCCGGGACCGGAGCATGGTGCTCGCCTTCGCCCTCCACCTCCTCAGCAGCTCTGCTTTGCTCCTGACCACCGTGGCTGGGGCTCAAGGTAAGGGAGACCAGCAGGTCTGTGCCTCTGGGGCCTTCCTCCCACGGCCCTCCTCTTCTTCATCGCTGCTCTTCTCGCTGATCCTTTTGCTTTTCCCTGCAGAGGCACATAGCTCCCCTGTGCTGGTCCCAGGTGGACCTCAGCACGCCAGACCCTGAGCATCACAGAGCCTCTGAGCGCTTCTGCTAATGAAAAAGACCCTCTGGGATAGCATCGGGGCCACTCCGTGCCTTTCAGCGGCCGGGGAAAGGGAGTTATAGCCTCACTACAGGAGGCTATGGAGAGTCTTTCACAATCTGCCCAGCTTCTCGTAACAAGGGGCTTGAGCTAAGTGTTTAAACTGCCAAAGTAAAGCTGGTTATGGATACAGCATCTTACAGCAGTGAGATGAGGAGCTTGTTCCAATAACAGTGTTTGAGCTCTGTCAAGTGGAAACTTTCTGTGATAAATGAGTTGGCATGAGGCAGGAGAGTAAAATGGCAAACAAGACTGTGCTGTTCGGCATGTTCCGTGTGAAAGCCTGCAGGGCATGAAAGCCTGACAGGCAGCCCAAGGTGCCCTCTCGTTTGGGACAGGATAGACAAAACCTACAGAAACTCAGCTCCGTCACTGCAGTATGGTTTTGTTTACACCCTCCTGTCTTGTAAGCACAGGTGCTGCGATCTGTCTGCCCTGGCAAGGTTTGAGAAGTGTTTTGGTACTCTATGGAGAAGACTTCTACCTATATCCTCAATCATGTAATTATTCACTGGCATCTTGAGAGACCGAAGGCTGACCCTCCTGCCTTAGCTGGCTGCTGTGGCCCTTTACTCAGTAATCCAAAACGTATTACCAGCGAGAGGCGTTTCTTTTACCTTTCTGCATTCCCATATCTAGTGCAAATATTTGCCCAGTGAACAAAAAGCTACTTCCCTGTGGTTTTGCTTCTTAATGTCTGTCTGCCTGCCCACCTCTCTGCTTGTCTGTCCCTCCAGCTCTCTCTTTCTGTCTCCAGGGGTTTAATGCACACACCCCCCAGGGTACCCCTGGAAGCACACCAGCAGGTTCACAGGTGGGTCCCTTGTAAGGTGCAGCAGAGGCTTCGCCCTCGCTGGCACGGGTCCTTCCCTGCACCGTCACGGTGGTGTCACGGGCAGCGTGGCACGGCAGCCCCAGCCCACGCTGTGCACCCTCTGCCCGGCTCTCGCAAGGCTGCCTGCTCCTGGTAGCACAGACCCCTGGACTGCAGTCAGGTCGGTCATGGTCGGTCCTGCCAGTGTTTCCCTGGGTCGGATCGGACCCAGGAGATGTGTCTCCCAGCCTGTGGGTTAGAAGCACGCAGAAAGGCCATGAAAGGCTCTTGATCTCACCAGGTGATGGAGATGAAATCCTGGGCACCCAGTTCTTGCCAGCTGAGGAAGCAGTGGGGTCCCCCAGGAGCGCAGGGAGGAGTCCTGCAGCCCCAAGGGCACCCGCTGCCACCTCCGCCACATCCCACTGCTCAGGGATCAACAGGCTGCGTGGACACCACCAACACAGCAGCCATCACAGGCAGGAACGGCTTGAGAGCTGTGTCGGTAAACGTTTTATTTCTCTCCCTTTTCCAGCTGCCCAATGCCCGTTCCCACGCGTCCAGTATGGGAAGAGAGTGTCTGTTGCTCGCTATTTCTACAGGACCGGGGACACTGTAAGCTTCGCGTGCAACACAGGGTACACCTTGCACGGCTCCCGCACAAGCACATGCCAAGCTGACTTCAGATGGAACCCACCTCTGCCAGTGTGCAAAAAGGGCAAGTGTCGCAGCGCGGTGCGAGCAGTGAGAGCCGTGGGGGGAAGCTCCCTCTTGTGTCCTCTCAAATTTGGTGGGAAAGCAAAGCTGGGATGCATCTGTCCTCCTCGCTTGTCTTCTCAAGCCAAAGTGCTGCCAGTGTGGCTCTCAGAGAGACAGAAACTGCTCAGAAGAAACGAGCTGGGGTGGGACACGGGGATGGCTGCAACCAGCCCTGTCTTGGGCTCCAAGAGGGAGGGGGGGAAGTTAACCCTGGGCTGAGCTGCAGTGTAGCAGGGGGCTGTAACTTCCCCGGCATGACGAGGAGCTGTAGGCCAGCTGCGGGGACGGCAGTATCTGCTGCCCCAGGGGGATTTCTGTGACTCTGCTTCTGCTCAGATGTGGGATGTTTTCATCTTCCTCCTGGAACGGGAAGTAATCACAACTTCTCGCTGCTCTTGCTGCTTGCATATCAATACGCATCATCTGCCAAATCCTATGATGTGCCTATGAGTTCTCCTGTTGGGACTGTCATTATTATTAGCAGTAATTTCCTCTGGCTGCAGTGCAATTGTAATCTTAGTGCTGTTGTACCTTTTGATAACTAATACTTTGGTCCAGCGAATGGAAAAAAGACCAAGCAGAATTCAGGATATTACCCTGATATTACCCAAACAGTCCTGGTAGCACGCAAAATGGCAAACAGCTGACCCACAGGCTAACTTCCCTCTCCAGAGGTGACATGTCCTCAGCCACCAAACATCGCCAACGGGCTGCACAGCGGACAGTCCTTGAAAAAGTTTCACCTGGGAGTGACCGTGTACTACAGCTGCAAGGACGGCTACGCGCTGGTCGGGAACAATTCCATCAACTGCACGGGGACTGGGGTGTGGAGCAGGTCCCTGCCCCGCTGCGAAGGTGAGTGCATGCTTCATTGCTAGGTGTGGGGCCGGCAGAAAGGATGCCGGATGGAACAGTGCAGACAGGCTTATGGCAGTGATGAGAAGGGAGGGGGCTGTGTGTGCAGGATCCGGCCCATGCATTGAAGTTTAAAGGATGCTGTCCACGTTCCCTGCAGCAATCGGCTGTGAGACACCCAAGGTGCAGAACGGGAAGGTCCATGGGCTGCAGAGCACCTACAAAGCTGGAGAGACTCTTCACTTTGACTGCGACGCTGGTTACGCCGCAGAGGACACCTACGAGACTCGGTGCCAGCCGGGGGGCATCTGGGATCCGCCGGTGCTCGTCTGCGAGAGGGGTGAGCATGGGTGCCCGCTGCTTCCCCAAGGGTAGCCCTGCCCAACCGGGTGTTCCTTGCAGGCAGGAACAGCACGTGCAGGCAGAGCCATTCCTGCGATGGGCTTTAACCCACGAATGCAGCATCACGCCGGCTCCCTTCCCCTTGCACCCTGTTCTCTCGCTGAGTTAAGACTTTCTGTCTCCCTCTCGCAGTCCAGCCATGCCCCATGCCTCCGGAGGTCCGCAATGGAAATCACAACGGCCAGGGCAAAGCGTTTTTTACCATGGGAATGTCAGTAACATACACCTGCGATCCCGGCTACTACCTGGTTGGAAATGCCGTTGTGTTTTGCAGAGCATCAGGGAGCTGGACCCGGCCCGGCCCTCGCTGTGAAGGTGCGTCTGTGGTCTGTCCCCTCGGGCGAGAAGCTCCTTGTGTGGCTCTGAGCGCAGGGGAGACCATGACCGTTGTCACTGGGCCCTTCAGTGACAGATTAATTCCCCTTTAATGAAGTATACAGTTTTACAATATGTAAAGAATAAGCTTACATCTGTGAATCTGGAGCTGGGTGTTTCTGTAGCTGTGGCTACACGTGCTGTACCTCTCATGCTGGGGCTGGATGCTGGTGACCCCACTGTGTACGTCTAGGAACTGGTACATCACTTCATGTGAGACCAAGTGCAAAGGGGTCTCTAGAGCCAGCACCCTCCTCCCGGTGCTCCGGCCGCAGCCCGGCTGCAGCACGCCCACGGAGAGCCGGCCGGGGATGGTGCTGGGGACCAGGCACAGGCATGGGGCGCGACACAGCCTTTGGGGGAGACCAGCTGGATTTTTATGAAGCAATTCAACCTTCTTTGTCCAGAAAAGTCAGAGGAGAGACAGGGCACGCAAAGGTTGGCTGTCAGGACAGACCTGGCAGTACCTGGGGTGCGAGCCGTCTGCCCTCCCCCTTCGCCTTCCCCCCATGTCTGACGTCCAGGAGGTTTGAGATGATCTGTTTCTCGGGCACTGCCTCTCCCAGACACTCTCATGGGCTTTTCCCTTCCCTCTCCAGAGGTGACATGTCCTCAGCCACCAAACATCGCCAACGGGCTGCACAGCGGACAGTCCTTGAAAAAGTTTCACCTGGGAGTGACCGTGTACTACAGCTGCAAGGACGGCTACGCGCTGGTCGGGAACAATTCCATCAACTGCACGGGGACTGGGGTGTGGAGCAGGTCCCTGCCCCGCTGCGAAGGTGAGTGCATGCTTCATTGCTAGGTGTGGGGCCGGCAGAAAGGATGCCGGATGGAACAGTGCAGACAGGCTTATGGCAGTGATGAGAAGGGAGGGGGCTGTGTGTGCAGGATCCGGCCCATGCATTGAAGTTTAAAGGATGCTGTCCACGTTCCCTGCAGCAATCGGCTGTGAGACACCCAAGGTGCAGAACGGGAAGGTCCATGGGCTGCAGAGCACCTACAAAGCTGGAGAGACTCTTCACTTTGACTGCGACGCTGGTTACGCCGCAGAGGACACCTACGAGACTCGGTGCCAGCCGGGGGGCATCTGGGATCCGCCGGTGCTCGTCTGCGAGAGGGGTGAGCATGGGTGCCCGCTGCTTCCCCAAGGGTAGCCCTGCCCAACCGGGTGTTCCTTGCAGGCAGGAACAGCACGTGCAGGCAGAGCCATTCCTGCGATGGGCTTTAACCCACGAATGCAGCATCACGCCGGCTCCCTTCCCCTTGCACCCTGTTCTCTCGCTGAGTTAAGACTTTCTGTCTCCCTCTCGCAGTCCAGCCATGCCCCATGCCTCCGGAGGTCCGCAATGGAAATCACAACGGCCAGGGCAAAGCGTTTTTTACCATGGGAATGTCAGTAACATACACCTGCGATCCCGGCTACTACCTGGTTGGAAATGCCGTTGTGTTTTGCAGAGCATCAGGGAGCTGGACCCGGCCCGGCCCTCGCTGTGAAGGTGCGTCTGTGGTCTGTCCCCTCGGGCGAGAAGCTCCTTGTGTGGCTCTGAGCGCAGGGGAGACCATGACCGTTGCAATCCAATCCTCAGAGAAGGTTAATCCCATGTAAAGGGTTGTATGGTATTAATGAATTTCAAGCCCTTCTATTCGGAATGTCATGCTGGGGAGGTTTATGTAGATGTCATGTTGATTCTGTTGTTGCAATATTAACAGGCTGTGCTTTTTTTTGTTTTGTTTTGTTTTTTCCCGACTCCTTTTGCACATCACTTCTGTACATCATCATTTCCAGTGATTGTCTGCATAAATCCAGATATAGAGAATGGAAGGCAAGTTGATGGTCAAGCACTTATCTCCGCACCTGGACAAACGGTGACATTTCAGTGTCACAGTGGTTACAGCCTGCGAGGCAGTGCTAAAACCTTCTGCCAGGAGGATGGCAGCTGGCACCCCCCTGTTCCCACCTGTGATAGACTGTACCATTACCAGGAGTTCTCAAACAGGCCTGAACTTCCAGGTAAATCGTGACATAGCTGCCTCGGGGTGCACTGGTGTTTTATGTCCCCTAACCCAGTTAAAAAATGTGGTTAAACCCTGTGGTGGAAGATTTATGTATGTCCCGGGAACAAGAACCTGATCTTCTGGAATCCTTTGGGAAAACATGTTGTGTTTGTTTAATAACTGCTATATTAAACAAAATAAACAATTTGGCAAGGCAAACCAAACACCTTTCCTTGTAACAGTGTTCTTTGTGTGCTTGCACCGGGCATGCCTGTCCCGCCCGATTCTCATGCTTGTTTTCTTTCTCAATAGGTGGTTGTGGTGCTCCTACAAGGTTACACTTTGCTGAGCTAAATGAGGAGCATAAAAATGAGATTGAATTTTCTGTTGGGAAGACTGTGCAATACACTTGCCGACCTGGATACTCTAAACACCCAGGAATATCACCTACTATTACATGCCTTGAGAGCGGAGTGTGGTCAGAAGCACTAGAGTTCTGTAAAAGTGAATAGCTCCTTGATTTGGTGTCCGTTGTTCAAGAAGGAATAGGTGCTAGGTTCTGTCCACGCTGCAAAAACCTTAACGTTATTCTGGTATTCAAATAGTATGTGACTAGTAAAGCCATGTAACTTTATGCTATTCGAAACCCATTTTGGGGATAACTGGAAATGTGGACAGATTGCTGGAGTAATAGTTGCATCTGTTGTACCATGGTATAGAGAGACAGAAGCCTAAAATGAGTGTTTTTTTCTCCCCTAGGGAAACAATGCAGTCATCCTGGTGAGCCTCTGAATGGGAAAATTATTCTCCTAACAGATCTCCTGTTTGGGTCAACAGTGCTCTACAGCTGTGAAGAAGGGTAAGTCCTGGTTTTGGCCACTCCTTAAAACAGCAGGGAGAGGTATATTAGGTAAGTCTCCCTATTTTCCTCCTATTCATTCATTCCCAATAAGTGGACTCTATACAGAAGCCATTGTATAGAGTTCTGTACCTATATAACACATAAGGTGTTCGCTATCTTGTGTATGCACGTGTATGGGTCAGGCAGAGCTAGGAAGGGAACTTCTTCAGGGCCACAGCTTTGCTGTCAGCAGGGCTGATCACACCCGCCGGCGTGGTTGGGAGGAGGTAGTAACTCAAACTGAAATGACTTGGGATGAATGTTCAATCCTTTTAACACCAGGCACAGGTTAATTGGACAGTCCAGCAGGAGATGTGAGATTTCGGGTGGACGTGTCGCATGGAGTGGTGACATTCCCACTTGTCAGCGTAAGTAGCTTACAGCTCTGGGTGTTTGCATGGATTCGGTAAATATTTCCCAGCAGAGACTGCCAAGTCTTTCCAGCCAAAGTCTTCACAGGGAATTTCTCTGCTCTGTGTGCATGAAAAATATCAGAAAGTTTTGGTGTCACAAGAAAATGTTCTGGGAAAAGGTATAAGATCTTGAAGCTTCATGGATTATAGAAAGCAATGTCTCCGCTGGAGCTTTTTCAGCAGTACTTAGGTATCTGGTCTCTGACTAACATTACAAGCCCGTTACAAGACAGGAAGGGAAAAATATTATCTCCAGCGTCAGGGTTGTTATTGTTAGACACAGAGAGACCAAGGCTCAACCCCAAGGAGAGGCAAAGCGCTGTGGGAGGGCCAGGAGGGGAATCCCAAAGTCGCAAACCGCGGGCTCTCTCTTTCGCTCCAAGCACGGACAGATAACTGGTGTGTAACCGAAGAGCTGCTGGGCTGCACCTCAGCAATTACACCTGGGTGTTTCTCTGCTGATTAAGTAGTGTTGCTGATTAGGTGACAGTTTCATGTAAAGAAAGAAACATTTGCTGTTACATTCTGGGATTTTAAAGCATTTTACAGCTCCTCCAGGTACATATTAACCTAAGGTGACATACAGATTGCTGCCTGTGCACGCTTTTGCACTGTGTGCAGCTGAAAAACAGGATTTTACACAGGTGATGCAAAATAAATATTTGCTTTTTTATTTCTTAAACAGTAGAAAAGATAAAGCATGTAGGTGTTTCCTCCATAGAGGTTTGTCTTACTGGTCTGCTTTCTAACTGTCATAGAAATTGCTGGCTGGGGAGATGGATCCAGTTGCCTACAAGGCCTCACCTAGAAGGTCACTTCACCACAGTTACTCCATCTCTAGGACAAGTGTTTATGCCCCACAGACTGAGAGATTTCAAGTACTTTGGTGCTCCTGTTGAATTTAGCAGCTTTGTTCTGCACCTCTGCAGGTATCCCTTGCAAGCCGCCTCCGGATATTCCCAATGGGAAGCACACGGGCAGGCTGCTGGATGAATTCCACTTCGGCACGTCTGTAACATACACCTGCAATCGCGGATACCCGCTCCATGGAGAGCCCTCCATCTACTGCACCACCCGGGACGGGAAGAACGGCGTGTGGAGCGGACCCCCGCCGTGGTGCGGAGGTAGGGTTGTGTGTGCACGTGCAAATACCCAGGTGTAATCCTCCCGGCCCTGCTGCTTCATATTCGGAAAGACCAGGGAATCTCCAGGCAATTGCACTTCTTGCCCGAGTGCCTGCTAGGGGAGGATTTGCAAGGGCTGATTTGCAGCTGAGGCCAGGCAGAGGGGAGGAGGCTGGAGGACCACCCACTGCCTCCGGCATCCCCAGCCTCACCTTTCAGCTTGGGTCTCTCCCTCAGTGTTTGACGATGCTGGATGCGGGCAGTACATCATCTATGGGAAAATTATTTTGAGACTTGTGTCTTAAAAGGGATTGCAACCCTAAGTGGCTTCGCAGCTGCACAGCTCTGCACGCTGTGTAAGGGCCTGTTTTGAGGACCTGCGCTTCTTTTCCAGAGGCAAGATGTCCTGTCCCGCAGGTCCAGAATGGGAGAATAGTGACTCCTAGGACTGCCTACACACACAAGGACACCATTACCTTTGAGTGTGAGCCAGGCTATGTTCTACATGGCCACAGAGTGGTACAGTGCCAGCTAAATAACACCTGGGAGCCACCCGTGCCAGTCTGCGAGCAGGGCAAGTGTTCAAACAGTTCTCTGAATGTTAACCTTCCCCCTGCTCTCCCAAATCTGCTTTGTCTTAATAACTGGGCCGGCTTATCGTTCTTAGTAGCTGGCTGCAATGCACCTACCAGACTGGTGTTTGCCGAGCTGAAGGAGCCGTACAGCAACCAGACCGTCTATCCCGTGGGGAGGACGGTGGAATACGTGTGCCGGCCCGGGTACACCCAGCACCTGGGGATGCCGCCGGCCATCACATGCCTCAGGAATCGTACATGGTCTGCGGCGCTGGAGTTCTGTAAAAGTACGTCCTGCAAGTGCTGAAATACCTGTAGTGACAGGCTTGGCTGGATTTTCCCATTTTTCTAGCTTTATGGATTTCTGTACTTTATGCAGTCTGCTCGCTGTGTTAGCATCCCTGGCTGGGATGTCAGTGAGCAGCTGAGGGCTAATGGTGGCTGGAATTCCCTTCTAGGGAAAAAATGTGCTAACCCAGGGGATCCGGAGAATGGCAGAGCTGTTGTCCTGACAGACCTCCTCTTCGGGTCCAAAGTTAATTACACTTGTGACAAAGGGTGAGTCTTGCGACTAGCTGAATTTAGCTGCCAAGTGAGAGTGATGCAGATTTTCAGCTTTACATGAGGGAACGTAGTTCCCACATCAGAAGCCTTGGCTGACACTTACAAGGGTTGTAAAGAAATCTCAAGTTTCTTAACATAAATTAATAAATCCTTCTGTGTGACTCCAGGTACAAGTTGGTTGGAGGCTCTCAGAGAACATGCGAGGTCTCTGGCACACGTGTCTTGTGGGGTGGAGATGCTCCTGTCTGCCAGCGTAAGTAGGCCACAACAAAAGGTCCTTGGAGATGGCTTGCAAGAGAAAGTGGCACATCTTTCAAGACAAAGATTTTATTGCAAAAGATTTCTCAAGTCACTGTATGTGTAAAACCTTTCATTTTTCTTTTCATTTTGTTTTGGTTTGGATGCTTCTGAAAATGTTTTCAAAGGTTTTTTATTTAACCTGGTCCAAACTGGGAAAACCATTAATATTTTAAACTCCCTGCTACTGGGGTAAGTATTTCTCACTGGTCATGTGTAGGAATGGTGTGGCCAGTCTGTGTGTGTGTGTGTCACCAATGGTTATGGAAACGGAGGTAAGAATTGTCCCACCACCTCCAGACATGGGCAGCAAGGAAGCGACTCACAGGAGGGCACGGGTTTTCCTTCCCACGTGATTTTTTTCCATAGAAAGTTTGTCTCTGGATAATTTGGGTCATTGTATCCAGACAGCATCACCACTGAGATGGGTTCATCCCCGTCGGTTCCCTTCCTGGGCAGCGTGTGTGTCCTGCGGACCCCGGGTGCTGCTGCAGCGCTGATGCG
>JAVKLA010000052.1:2167711-2185940 GCA_034782735.1 Sagittarius serpentarius | reverse complement strand
AACCGGCGTGTGGGGAGGGGGGAACTGCACGTCCAGTGACACCCACGGCTCCGAGCGTGCTTCCAGCACATGGAGGACTCCGTGTTTATTTTGATGGCTTTGTGCTTGCATCCTTCCTGCACATTACTCTGTCCACGCCCTTTTTTCTTTTTATTTTGTCCTCTCTCTTTAGTGCTGCAATGTCCTTCACCTCCAAATATTGACAAAGGAAATCACAACGGCCAGGACTTGGAAGTTTTCACTACTGGGATGGTTGTTAATTACAGCTGTGACCCTGGTTACAGCCTCCTGGGAGAGGCATCGATTTACTGCACTGACTCTGGAAACTGGAGCCTCCCTCTTCCTCGCTGTGCAGGTACACTGTGGTTCCAAAATGGGAGTTATGGATAGTCTGGGAATTTCTACCATTAAAAGCCTGTAGGTCTCATTCTTTCCCTTACTCTTTCCAAAATTTTGAATCCTTCAGTCCTTCCCCTTTCTTTTCAGTTTTGCTTGTAAGCTTTTCTCTATGTATACTCAATATACATTTTAAAACAACTTTGTGTAGTTGATATCCCTATTTCTCCCTGTGTTTTCTTTCCTGATAGGTGGCTGTGGTGCACCTCCAAACTTAACCTTTGCTGAGCTAACTGAGGAATACAAAAATCTGACGGATTTTCCTGTTGGGGACACTGTGCGATACAGCTGCCAGCCAGGATACATGAGACACCCCGGAGTACCCCCAACTCTGACATGCCTCAAAAACCACACGTGGTCTGAAGCGCTAGCGTTCTGTAAAAGTGAATAGCTCAATCAGTTTGATGTTGGTTGTTGAAAATTGTCTAAGCTACATTTGTGGGTTTCTTAAAGCAATTCTTTAAAAAAATGATTCATACATGGCTTCACTAGTCACATAGTTTGGGCAGCTATTGGCCTTTTAAAAAACCATGTCTTTATTGGTGTTTGGATGTGGACAGATCCTTAAGATACCTTCTCATAGTGCCTTACAAAACTGTAAGAGAGGAGTTTAAACTCAGCCTTGTTCTTTCCCAGGGAAGCAATGTAAAAACCCAGAAACACCAAAGAATGGCAGAGTTGTTGTTCTGACAGATCTGCTTTTCGGGTCAACTGTGGAGCACATGTGTGAAGAAGGGTAAGTCCCATGCTTCCTTTGCTGACTCCATTTCTGAGCTCGGTGCTGGGCAACTTACAGTAAAGGCTCAGAGCCCAGTCCTCTGCGTGGGCCATTCAAGCCAGAATTTGTATTTTGGTTCTAGTTATGCCACAGTTGCCTGCTCAGGAAAGGCAGAAGTGTCTCCCATTTTTCCCTGCCTGTGCTTAATAGATTACTTTGCAAACTTGAGTTTCAGTCTGCCTTCTCAGACGGCCACCCAGCAGGAGCATGTGCTGCAAGGAGGCTCCAGCGGTTTGGAAATCACTTTGGTCTGAGTCCTGATCTAGCACCTGACCAACCTAATCCACAGTAATTTGGGATCATTGCTCTTCCTGTTGGATCGGGGAGGAAGGAACTTGGTGTCCTTCATTCCCATGTGTCAAACCAACAGAAACACCTCGCCAGAATCAGAAGGTTGCAGAAGAAAACCTCTGGGGGTAGTGTCAGAGTGGGAGTGCAAAATCCGAGCTGAATGACTTGGTATCAACTGATATTTCTTTCTGTGTAACTCCAGGCACCGACTGGTTGGACAGTCTCATAGGCGATGTGAGATTTTTGGACGAGACGTTGCATGGAGTGGTGTTCTTCCCATTTGTCAGAGTAAGTAGGTCACAACTAGATCTGGCCCAGAATTGCCAAATTAAGTCCTTAAAACTAAATAGTGGCATTTCCTTAAAATGAATAGAACCTTGAGAAATAAGACTTTTTAGGCTTAATATTTCTCTAGGATTGTTTTGGTTTGCTTGCTTGTTTGGTTTCTTCTAAAAATCTTCCAGATGCTACCTTTTGATCTTTCACAGTTATGTAGACTGAAGAGTTTTGAGATGCATGCAGGGATTTGTCCCTTTTGTTTCACAAACATAAAGAATAAATTAAGGAAGAAATGGGTCTTGCAGTAGAAGAGTGGGATATTGAGTAAAATTGAACTGGGATCTTCCAAATACTGTACTCTTATCCAAACCATGAGGCTGTTTTGCAGGGGCTGATCATTGCAATTAATCTTTCCTTCAGATGGAATTTCTTTAGAAGGCATGAGCTTGGTATAGTAAAGCATTCATGACAATGGCTAAGAGCGCTTATGGATTTCTACACCATTTAATATATTTATTGGAATGTATTTGCATTATTCTGTTTATAGACACAAAACTATTTTTATATATACGATAATGTGGTAACCCTAGGGTACCTAAAGAAACTAAAAAGCCCTCAATTCTTGAAATTATTCTTCTGTGATTCTGCAAGTACTGCCTGTGAAACTCCTCTGAGCAGTGGCACGTTAAGGATGGACTTTATATATGCATCAATTACAGCATATATATGGCTCCCTCTTTGAGATAATGAATTTATTTTTCAGAGGTGGTATGTCCAGTCCCACAGATCCAGAATGGGAGAGTATCTGTTCTTAAATATCGCTACACATACAAAGATACTGTTAGCTTTAAGTGCCATAAAGGTTTCACTTTGCGAGGCCATCGCACAGCCCAGTGCCAAGCTGATAAAACATGGGATCCACCTGTACCAGTCTGTGAGCAGGGTAAGTGCCAGCACTCTGACTTGTTAGCGTTACAGATTGCTCCCCGGCTGCTCCTACCCACTCACTGAAGCCAAAGCTGGCTTTATGTTTCCTGTTTGCTCCAACTACTTTACGGAAAAATCAGAAATTGTTCCTTTTATTTATGCCTCTCTTCTCACACAGGAGATGGGCCAGGTTTTGGGTAATGCTGTAGAGTATAAGCATGATTTGCACTTTTCCCATCCTGCTTGTTGCAATCCGTAATCCACATTCTCTTCATTTCCTGAAAGTAAGAAATTTGGTAGCTTCATGGCAGGACACTGACTATCAGAGAGGAGTGAAATTTTTGCTGGAAATATAAAGGCAGGATGATGGAAAATAAAGGTAAATTTGTGCATTCTATTTGCTCAACCAAATGTGTATTTTAAACTCTTAATGTTGCATCTAGATGGAGTGGCAGAACACTATCATCACCCTGATACCACAACGAGGCTAGGTAGGTCTATTACAAGAAGAGGCAAGATTTACTAAACACTAACTCCTCCTCCCAACCTGTCCTGCTTTTTGCAGGGAAGAGGGGTAATTGCACTTTTTTACTCTCTTGTTATCACCTCTTTCACAACTGAACATCACCTTCTCACCCTCTCTCCTCTTTCAGTAGTGAAGTGTCTGCCTCCTCCAAGCATTGCTAACGGGGAACACAGCAGCCATTTCTCAGACACTTTTGATGTAGGAGCACTTGTGCACTACCGCTGCAAGCATGGCTTCTCCCTCATTGGCAATAAGACTGTTCGTTGTACAACATACGGAGTTTGGAGCCATCCCCTTCCTCGCTGTGAAGGTGTGTTTATGCTCTTTTCACTGAGCCTTCTGAACTTTCTAAATGCATTAACCATGTAGTCATATTTGCCTAAGGACTTGATGAAACAAGCTGTTGCTTCAAAAATTCCACCACTAAAGCAAGAATGAGGTCTCTGTGGCCAAGAATAAGGTCTCTGTGGTCTCTATCCCACGCAAGTTTCACAGTCCAAAGGGTTCTTTATGCCCTAACTGTCCAGTTGGCTGTGTGAGCCCAAGAGTTGGGAATAGAAAAGCAATCAGATTGGAGTCCCTCTATAGGCCTGCAGACATTATTACAATTGAATGCAACACTGCTAATGTCCCAAAAGACAAGTCCCAGTGCCAGCCTGGGGAGCACGCGGGATCCTCCACACCTTGTCTATGGAAAAGGAAACCATGTGTTATCTGTCCTTGGATGGCTATCCCTTTTGACCTTATCACTCCTGGTAGCATGTTGTAACATGTTTAGGAGGCGGGACGAATTTAGAGTCTAGTGCTCAGATCTGAAGATCCATCTTTCCTATTTTTTCCCATTCTTATTGCTGCAGTATCTGGTGCCTCAGTTTCTCAGTATGAATGCCTTAAAAGTCAGCTTAGGCTAGCTTTGCCAGCCATAAGCAACCTGCATGGATGTTGTAACAAGATGGTCTTACAAGTGTGGAATTCCCATTATATATATGAACTAATCACTCTTCTTATCTGATATACCAGGAAAAATGATGGTGGGCAATGTTCCTTTGTGTAAGAAGAAATGTGTGTGATGCCATATGCTTTATAGATGATTTGGGGTGAAGTGAGTGCAGAGGGTTGGACAGGGCTCACTCTGTGCGTTGGATTCAATGCTGTGGGAGTGAGTGTACAGCCATCCACAGGTGCTCAGAAGTTTCCCTTCTTGCCTGTACGAGTTCTGTTTTGATCTGCACTTCTTTTTAGTGCTGCACTGTTCCAAGCCTGCAGATATCGCCCATGGGTCTCTCATTAGCCCAGGAAAAGTGTTTTTCACCCCTGGAACATCTGTAAGCTACATCTGTGAGCCCGGCTTCTCTCTCATTGGGACACCATCCATTTATTGCACACAATCTGGGGCCTGGAGCCATCCTCCTCCGGTCTGTCAAGGTATGTTTTGGTTGTAGAGAGCTATAAGGACAGGACATTGACTTGCCTTAGGGTAAGGGTTGTATAAGGACTAAATCTGAGACCTTAACTACAGAATGTGTGATAAGAACAAGATCAAGTTTACATCCATTTCCAAAGCCTGATGGAGTTACAGGGTTACAAAATCAGTTGTTGAGCCTAGGTGAAGAAATTAAAGGGGAACAATCAAGGCTACAAAGGTACTGTGCCTTAGCTACTCTCTGTCAGTCCATCAGGGTTCATGTCAACAATGTTGTCTCTCCCTGACTTTCCAGTTGTGAAGTGTCTCCATCCTCCAAGTATCACCAACGGGAAGCTCAGAGGCAACATCTCTAACACTTTTTCCTATGGAGCATCCGTGTCCTACAGCTGCAATCCTGGTTATTCACTCGTTGGGAATGCTTTCATCAACTGCACCGTGTCAGGAACCTGGAGCCAGCCTCCCCCTCAGTGCAAAGGTGTGTTTGTGCTTAGTTTGCTCCTGCTGTTTGGAATTCATGGTGGCAGAACCAGAGCTGGGCTGAGGAGACATGCAGCCATGCTGATACACACATTTTACTTTGGGAAAAGATTAATCTTCAGAGAGATACATGGGCCAAAATCTAAGCAGTAAAATCTTCCACAGCTAACACTGAATTCCATCCCCTCATTTTGCTTGGGAACCACTTTTATAGCATAGCTAGACAGTGTTGATCTGTTAATTATGAATTTATCTACTCTTTGTTATCCCTGGGAAGAGTATGATATTGTTGTAAAGAAGCAGGATGGGAACCTCATGCTAGCAGTCAGAAGGATATGAGTACAACAGAGGCAATTCTGAAAGGCAGTCTTAATTCTTGCATGTCTTCCATCTCTGCTCATGTTGCTACGAATGAGTTGTATACCAACTTTCCTCCGTTAAAAGCTTTTTACTTTTAGTAGAAGAGTAGAAACTTTTTCCCTTCCTTTTTCTTTCCCTTTTGTGTCTCTCACTCCCTACTTACCACTAACATGAAACAAAGGAAGTGATTATATCAGAAAAGTTGTCTCTGATGTATGGTTTGTAGATTACACATGAGCTTGACTATTCCCTTCTCAGAAAATGCCTCTATATCTGACCTGGCACCTCTGTGTAGCTCACTGTGAAGGTCAGTCATCAGGCAAACTTGACTAAAGGCAATTTCATGAATGTCACAAGATTACTAATGTGGGTGTTCCTGCACAGAAAACTGGACATTCACCGGAATAAATTCATTACCCATACAGGGTGCTTCCTTGGTGGAGGTGCACCCACCTTGGTGACTCAAGAATTGAAACGGACTTGGATAACAATGCGAGGAAATAACGTACTAAATGCTTATGTAAATAAGTCAGAGGCTATTTAAAGGAAGCAGTCTCACAGAAACATTTTTCCTGCCATTCCACATTCTTGTGGTTTTGAAGTGTCCTTAGTAAACATTATGTGTGAAAGTAAAAATAAATATTACAAAACCAGACGTGAAACAAAGGTTAAAAGTTACATGTTGATGTTACCCCTTTGGTCTCCACTGAGAACCTTCTCCTCCAGAATTCTTGGGCTTGGACTGTCAAAGGTGTCTAGACACTTAAATTGAAGCAACTAACTCACTTCATTGAAATCAGTGGTATAAATAGCTTAGATGGCTGGACTAATTAATAAATTAATTAATGATAAATAATATGGCTTATAAATAAGATGGTGACATCTTCTAAGGGCAAGGGACTTCTACAGACTAGAAGGGAGTTATAGGCAGTTAGCTCTAAAGCTCCCACTGCATTCTTCCCTGCTCTACCTTTCTTCTCCAAATATTTTGGTAGCCCAGTATCAGAAAAATCTCTTCCTCTGGCAGGCTTCTCTCAAGGTACCCCTACGACACACGATTTTCCATCTGTCATGTCAGTGTGGAGTAGCTGATCTGCACAGATAGATATTCACATGCGGGAGTGAGACAGCTACCTTCTTCTGCAGCCACAAAGAAAGGAATTACCGTGTGGAAAAAGAATTAATTCCTGGTTACATTCAGAAAGAATTCAAGAACAATGTCTTAAATAACCCACAGCTGTATTTCTCGTATATTAGGTTCCCTCATTGAATGTCCTTTTTTTGTTACTTCTAATTTCAGAGATCAGATGTGTATTCCCAGAAGTTCAAGGTGTTAAGAAAGCCATAAAAGGAAATACTTATCGCTCTGGGACTAACATCACTCTTGAATGTGATGATGGTTACACACTAGAAGGCATCAGTCAGATTCAGTGCCAAGAGGACTTCAGCTGGGACCCTCCTGTACCAGCCTGTAAACTGAGTGAGTGAAATGTGAATGAAGCAAAGATCAAACAGAAACATGCAAATGTCTTTCTGTATTTAAAAAAAAAAGCATATAATGGTGTGGTTTTTAAGGAATCCTGTATTGTAGGCCTTAGCAGTAAAAGCTTTATTGAGAAAGTGTTAGTAGTGTATTAACAACAGCTGAGAAACACTGTATTTTGTTAGAATAGCTTGCTGATTTTTCTTTTTCTCTTCCCTTCAGCGTCACACAAGCCTGGTTCAGTAGGCCTAGGTAAGCAGCTCAGAGGCGTTTATGCGGCCAGATCTTTAACTTCTTGCAGTGGCCTCAGTGGCACCATTTCCCTCTGCTTACGTTGAAGATGTGCCTCGTTATGTCTTTTGTGCTGATATGCTTTAAAACATACAGTGAGAATAATACATGCTTTTGTCTCTCAGGAGTCGCAGCTGCAGGAGTCCTGCTTCTCCTGGGGGCAGGCATTGTCTGGAAAATTATTTCTAAGCAGAAGGAAGGGTAAGGTGGTCTTCTGGATGTTCATTCACATCCTTTGTTCCCAAGTCCCAAGTTTTATACACTTTGTACAATTGGAATATTTGCCTGAGCGTGCCTGGGTTTTGTAATTTTGTATGTTCAACTCACACTTGCAAACTGTACAAGGTACAGCAACCTGGAATCGATGGTGCAGTTGTGTTATCTCAAGACTCTATTCCTGAGAGGAAACCAACCTGAATGTTCTTGTACAAACCAATACAGTTCACTGTTTTCTTCTTTTTCACTTAGCTATTACCATACATATGAAAACTACAGTCACCAAACCCCTCTGAACCAGATCATGGGACAGAAATGTTCCTGTGTTCCATAGAAGGTACGGATTTATATTCCTCACCATAAAATAATCAGTTGTAGGTGCAAACTTGAGTTGTTCCAATATAGTTATTCAAGTAGAAAACTCCTTCCCCTCAATATTCTGGTAAGATGCTTTCTTTTGCTAAATAAAAGAGACTGTTTAAAACATACTGTTTTTTTTTAAACACCCTATTTTTCTTTCTGACACCACCCTCGATGTGTGTGTTACCTTTTCCATAATCTGAGTAGATGGTGTTCACGGGTCAGACTTCCCAGACTATGCCTTGCATCTGACATAAAGTTGCTTTTGTTTTGTAAGGATTGTGGGAGAGCTTGCTTTCTAAAAAACCTACCTTAACAGCAGTAGCATCAGGAAAGGACACTGAACTGGGCCTTTGGGTTTTGTTGCTTGCTTTTACACTTACTGCAATGCCATTTTTACTTATGGGTGCATTTACTTTCTACGCTGAATCTATTGCAGATAGCAATGAATTTTCACTGTTAGCAGCACCCTGAACATAATCAGCTTTGACTACAAAATGGCACCTAGAAACATTAGCTTTTTTTTTTTTTTTTTTAAAGGCTGGTTTGAGGTAATTCCCCCTTTGAAACAATGCATTTCCCAGAAATTCTCTCCTCCCTCCCTGAGTTACGATGTAATCTCTAGACATCAGTGTGGAAACAGGAAAAGTCTAATTTTAACACCAGGATGTCATCTTTTTCCTAGGCTGGGCATCCGCACTGCCGCTAACCAGGCATTAGATTCATTCTCCACACAGAGCTGCCGCGGGTCGCATGGAAGCATTGCTCACGTTGAGACTGAAATTCTGTGGTGAAAAAGGCACTTTACTATAGAATCAAACGTCAATTCTCCTTCTGCTCCCATTAGTTACTGTAAGGATCTAACGAAGTCCGAACTGCACACAGTACAGATGCTGTTTCAGAGGGACTTCTGTGTACTGCTGCTGTCTGAAGAAGAACGTTTTCTTTCTCCATTTGCAAACCCCGCGATAAGCAAGATCCACCAGAGCATTCCTGAGTGTGTGGAAGTCACAGTTTGTGAAACAAAAGATTGTCTTAATAGCAACTGTATTCCCACCTGCAGCGTCACCAGACGCCGCTCTGTTTTCTTCCAGGAACGCTTTTTCGCAGCGTTCCTCTACCAGTGCTTCACCTAATAAAAGCTGAACGTGGGGCAGTGACTGCTTTAGGTGTTGTCTCTCCTTTTGCGTCCAGCTGGAGTTGTAAGTCTTATTATTTACTTTTAACACTGCTCAGCTCAGCAACACGCGGTTTGTCTTCTAAAGGAGAGGCAGCCTCGCCGAGGGCTGTTCATCCTGGGCTGGCACACAGGCGCCTTTATTTTTAATAAGCCTTTGTTGGCGTTCAAAGCGCAGTAGCTGTGCAAATAAACACGCTCTGAATCTCCTCCTCTTTACCGGAGACGTGGGCGGCTCTCTGGGGACCCTGCCCAGGACAGGATCGGGGCCTCTCCCCACGCCCGGTTTCCTCAGGCCGGGGCGAGGCAAGCCCTGCCTCAGGCCGGCGGTCGCGGCCAGAGGACACCGCCCCCCCTCCGCCGCCGCCACCGCCGCCATGTAACGGGGCTCGCCCGCCGCTGCCCCGCCCTTCCCGAGGGAGCGAAAAGGCCCCGCCACAGCCGGCCCGCCGCTGAGGAAAGGGGCGGGCTGCGCAGCGCGCATGCGCCCCAGCCCCGCGCTGCGTCTTCGCTGCCGCCAGCGTGAGGAGCGCGGAGCGATCGTTCCCGCTGGGGCCGCCGCGGTCATGGGGCCGCCGCGCCGCCCGCTCCCCCGCGGTCCGGGCCTGCTGCTGGCGCTGGCGCTGGTGCTGTCGTGTCTCGGTGGAACACGGGCTCAGGGTGAGGAACGCGCGCTCACTCCCCCCCGGCCCGCCATGGCGGGGGAGTGGCCTGGGCTGGGCGGGGGGGGGCACGCCGAGTCCCCGCGGCCTCCCGTTCCCGGGAGCGGGGAGAGAGCTCGGCCCCGAGGGTGCTGCGGGGCTGAGCGGGGGCCTCCCGGAGCCTGCTCGGCCGCTGGGAAGGCGGTGGGAAGGGGGAAGGAAGTGGCTTGAGTCGGCGGCGGAAACGGCGAGCTTCCCGGGCGGTTTCTCTGGAGTTTGGGGCGAAAAGCTGAGAGAAAAGGTTGTGTTGCAAAAACAGGCGTGCTGGCGTTGGTGCTAAGGGGTACTGGTTCTGACCCTGAGTTTGGGGTTTAAATTTCTTTTATGGTTTGGTAAATCTCTAAACAATAACATAAATAGATTGGAAAGGAAATAAATAGGTATCGTGAAAGAGCTGATGGTTTCTATCGTGTGTAAGTCTTGCAAAGGCTGGGTGGATCTTAGATTTGTATCTGCATTGCAAAGTATTGAATGTCTTTTTCAGAGTCCTCTAGCATGGAGGACTTCTACATCTCCAGCATGAACTGCACCTCAAAGTGTCCCTGGGTCTGTAGGTCTCTGTTGGATTGTGTAGCTGGTTTTAAAACCCCCTTTGTGAGCTGCCTGGCCTTCTGCCTTTGGAAAGGAAATTAACTACGTGAGTGTGGTTGGTCGGTTTGTTTCTCCTGCAGCGAGCTAAATAGGCATTTTACTGCAGATGAGTATACAGTGAATTAAGTCATGTGTTTAACTACAAGAATAAGGCAAACAGACAAAAAATACGAACTGGAAGGAAATGCATTGTCTGGGTAGAATGCTAAAGAAGAACTTGAGAAAACAAATGAATAAGTAACCTGTACTAGTGTAGAGTTGAACATTGGATGCAATTAAAATATAAAGTTAAAAAATTGAAACCTAGTTAAATATACAGATAGCGCTGGCTCTTAAGAATGTCACCTCTTTGATTTACTGATGAGTCCTTAAAACCTACCAGATAGCCTGGCTTCTATGCCATTATGCCACAACTTGTATCTCTTCTTGTTCAGATTGCGTGTTGCTTTTTCCTTCCCCTTACTCTGACAGGCACGTGTACGCCTCCAGACAGGCTGCAATACGCCGCGCTCAAGGAGCCTTTCAACACAATGAAGAGCTTTCCTGTTGAAACCACGGTGTCGTATGTCTGCCTGCCGGGGTATACAAGAATCCCCGGAAAATCATCAACTCGTACATGTGGGAAAGACTTAGAGTGGTCGCCCCCAGAGCAGTTCTGTACAGGTAATGGGTGCGTGAGCTCTGTTGCTTTTTCCCTTTGATACTTAACAATTTTACTTGTTTTACAAGTTAGAATTAGTATTCCGTAATATTTTAAACGAAGCTTGAAAAATGCTAATGACGGTAAGCAAAGTACATGCCAAAGACTTAGTCTGTATATAACTACAAAGGTGTAGATCTTTTTTTCTTTTCTTTCCCACTTCCCCTAGAGAGAAAATGTAACCATCCAGGAGAATTAGAACATGGTTTTGTTAATGTGACAGATCTTACATTTGGCTCAAAAGCTACTTTTTCTTGTGAAGGAGGGTAAGTATTTTGGTGAAGTTAATGAACTCTTTTTAATTTTTTTCTGTTTAAACCAGATTTGAACCAAACCCAAATTTTCTTATGCAGGTTCCATTCCAGTTCTGACTTGAAATGTCTCCTGAATTCTAACTGGAGCAAATTAAATTACAGTTAAATTTGATTTGATTCCCAGATTTTACTTGCTGTTTGCATCAGTCAAGGCTTAAGCTTTTTAGTAAGATTCTGCAGAGTGAAAACTAAGAGTGTTACCTCTAATGACTTCTTTTAATGCTCCTGTGGCAGAAGGAATAAATAAATATATTCATCATCCTTCATTATTATATTGAATAATGGCCCACTTGTCTTTGTATAGCAAATTAAGTCAAAAGCACTAACCTCTTGCAAGGCTTTTTTCCCCCCTTTCGTTTTAACAGTTTATTTCTTTAGTATTAGTAACTTTAGGGCATTAGTATTAGAGGGTACACATCTTAAAATGGCAAGACCTCCATCAGTTCCTTTAGTGATGTCTCATTTGCTTCTCTTTTGTCTTCAAAGTTGAGACTGTTAGCAAAATAAAAAAAAGAAAGAAGATACTGTTCTCATTATAATAAAACCTTGGTATGTTAT
The DNA here is from genome assembly GCA_034782735.1 of Sagittarius serpentarius. Lineage (NCBI taxonomy): Eukaryota > Metazoa > Chordata > Aves > Accipitriformes > Sagittariidae > Sagittarius > Sagittarius serpentarius. Next base: position 2,174,089 of record JAVKLA010000052.1, on the reverse strand, counting down.
GTCCCCATAATCACAGAACACAATTATATAAACAAAGTTTCTAGGTGCTTGTTGGAGAAATGAGAGATTTCTTAAGTTTCACCTCGTTAAAAAATTTTTACCTGTCTAGATTCAGATTACGTGGAACTGATGAAATTTCCTGTGTAATTAAGAATAAAGGTGTTGACTGGAGTAGAGATCTTCCTTTTTGTGAAAGTAAGTAAATTACTACTGTGTTTAAGTTTTTATTCAGATAGTGGTAGTTTATTTAAAAAAAGCTGTGCCATAAAGTTTCCAGTATAAGAAATGATGGTAAAATAGAACTGATTTTTTTTTTTTTTTTTTTTTAACTACTTGAGAAGTGCCTGAGGAATAACCACTGAAAAATACCAGTTATTGTGGTAATTAGCTCATATTAGTTAAAGTCAACTTCATCTTGAAATTGAGACTCCCTATAATGAAAATAAACTCCATCGGTAACTCTCGGTTATAACTGTAGCTTGTCTTAGAAATAGCTATATGTCAAATTTTAAATTAAATTACTTGATAATCAAGGCTCGCTATTTCCAAGATCAACAAGGTAACAGCAAAATTCTGTCAGCTAATTTGTGTGATTTATTTCTAGGAATTCCATGTCAACCACCTCCAGACATAGTCAATGGGCGCTACACTGAAGCAGCTAACTATGTTTATCAAACACCAGTAACCTATACATGTGACGATGTACCAAAAGACGCGGATCCCTTTTCGCTGATTGGCCCAGCTACTATTTTCTGCACATATGATGCACACTCAAACGGAGTTTGGAGTGAACCACCTCCACAATGTAGAGGTTGTTGGGATTTTTAATATACTTCTTTATTATAGCCTATGTGACTCCAAAACTTCAATATCTGTCCCTTTTTTGGAAGCGGGAGGGGGAGAGGGTGGACTTCCCTGTAGAAAAGGAGAAATGGATCCTCTGGTACTAAGTTTGATACAGTTCCAGCAGAGATCAGATCAACTGCTTTATGGATATTGATTGATTATGACACGGAGTATGACTAAAATTTGTTAAAACTTTAAAAACATGTGTATGAGCGTGCAGTTGGTAGAAGCGAAAAAGACAAAGTGAAGGAACTGAGACCATAAAGCCTGGGTAGCTGAAGAAAAATTGTGTAAAGAGCAAGAATGTGGACGCTAGATTATAAATAGTAAAAAGGTAAGGAAGAACTCTTTTTCTAAACACGGCTACTATGCAAGTGGAGAAATAAGTGCAAAGCCTGGCAAGCACAGAGTCTTGCTTTGCAGATGTAGGGAGAAATACCAGATGCTTGCATGTTGTCATTTGAACCCTGATCATTATCACTTTGTTTTCTGAAATTCTGCCACCGTACAGGAGTATTTCTTTTGGAAGTGGAATGTGATTATATAAATTACTACAATTTCTTATTTGACTGTGTACCATTACAACTCAATACGTTAAAAGAAGGACCTTCTCCACCTTCAAGAGAATTAACTTTTTTACAGACCCCCTCCAAAATAGTTTGAGGAATTAGAGGGGGAAACTTAGAAGTAGTAAAAGGATGCTGCATCTGTTACAAAGATACTGTTAACAAATGTTTCAGAGCTGGCTTTCTTTTACCTATTTCAGTGGTCAAATGTGATAACCCAAAAATTGAAAATGGAAGGAAAAAAACTGGATTTGGACCTTCCTATAGCTATAAGGACTCAGTAATGTTTGAGTGTGATCCAGGTTACTTCATGATCGGACCGGAGGTAATTACCTGTGGAGAAAATAATACCTGGGTTCCTCCAAAGCCAACTTGTGAAAAAAGTAAGCCTTTAAATAAAAATCCAACTTTTCTCCTATGCTGAGAATGTTGTAAGTCTTCTTAGCTGAAATTTAGAATTTTAACGCTGTAGTTGGAAATCGGAAGCTAAGGAAGTTGACATGGAACCTCATCTGTGGGCAACCATTTTAGATGTTCAAGTGACTCAACTCCAAAGAGTTTTCGGATGAAAGTGAGTTAAGTTACGGACATGCGTATAGAAGTTGATGTGAACATACTGTAATAGTATCATGGTGTTTGTTCTAGTGATTTCATGTGTCAGTACAGGAGGAAAGATGTGTTTCTGAATTCTGATAGAACTAGAAGTATGCACAACGAGGAAACCTATAGTGTCCTTGTAGAGTAATCAAAACCATTACATGTCTGTGTTGTCTTATGCAGCTCTTCGACTTGTACTTTCCAGGCGTCTTGTATGGTGTGTAGTATGTTGTTAGATTTTGATCGGGCAAATTATTAAGTCAGGACTAATTTGCAGGGCTGGGGATGTTGCAGAGGTCTTTCTGTAACATTTCTCCTTGCCCTTTGTGCTAGAGGGAGAGGGAATGTTGTACAGTGAGAATTTTTTACATGCATACTCCAATAATGAGTTCCCAAGAGTGAGAACCACTTCTGCAAAGAACATGTTTAGATGTTCCATAATGAATGAGTCTGATAAGGCACCTGGAAATTATTCTAGGGCTTACAAAAATAATTAACCCAACAAATACGAGTTTCTTAGCTACCACATCATAAGATCATGTTACCTAATGAATACCTACGGTCGTGTTTCTTTTAAGTCTTCTAAAGGAAACACTTATACTTAAAATTGTGGTAAAGTTAAACTATTTAGATATGCTGATCTATTTCTCTCATGCAAAGGCAATGTACATTTGTGGAGTGAGTTAATGACTTATGAAACATTTAACGTTTATTATCACTAAACTTACTTTAAATTCATGTATTGGCTACTGCAGGTACATGTGGTGCCCCAAAGATCACACACGGAGTAGTGATTCCAGCGAAATCTGTATATGAAGGAGGAGAGTCTGTTCGGCTAAAGTGCAGTGCTTACTGTACTTTTCCTGGTGGTGCTGAAGAGATGACAGTAACTTGTCAAGGACAAAATACATGGAGTTCTTTACAAAACTGTTCATGTGAGTAAAACTCATAACTGGTAAAATCAAGGGCAGAGTGACAACTTCCAAACATCTGACGTAGTAATGTGCAGACCCTGAAAAGTCAGAGGTCTGTCAGCAGGGCACCCACAGGTTATGTTAGTAGGGGTGGAATTTAGGCAACTGAGGAAAGTTTTTGGCAGAGTTAGAATCCTTGTTCAGTCTTAGTTTTGTTTATGGAAATTGGTAAAGTTCAAAAGCCAGTGTGAAAGATCTGTTCTGGGAGTGTTTTCTGAAGATTCTTCCTTTGATGATGGTAGACTTTATTCTCTCCTCACTTTGCACCATATGATCACTTGTTACAATATAAACACAGGTTGTCATTACTTTGATGCAACTGTTTGTCCTAATGAAGCCGAGATGTGCATTTCTGTTAATGTGTGTGAAGCATGTCCATCAGCAAAAGTATCTGCAGCCTCTTGGAAGCAGGAAGCCTTTGCATGTGTTGTAGTTTAACCCCAGCCAGCAACTCAGCCCCACGCAGCTGCTCACTTACTTCCCCCCCCACCCAGTGGGGTGGGGGAGAGAATTGGAAAAAAGGTAGAGCTTGTGAGATAAGAGCAGTTTAATGGAACAGAAAGGAAGAAACTAACAAGGACACTAACAACAACAATAAAGTGACAATAATAATAAAGAGGATCGGAATACACAAACCAAGTGATGCACAGTGCAGTTGTTCACCACTTGCCGACTGATGCCTGAGCAGCACTCCTCCCCAGGCCAATTCTCCCCAGTTTATATACTGGGCATGATGTCCCAGGGTATGGAATACCCCTTTGGCCAGTTTGGGTCAGCTGTCCTGGCTGTGTCCCCTCCTCCTGGCTTTCTTTTGCCCCTCCAGCCTTCTTGCTGGCTGGGCATGAGAAGCTAAAAAAACTTTTGAGTTAGTCTAAACGCGACTTGGCAACAACTGAAAACACCAGTGTGTTATCAACCTTTTTCTCATGCTGACCCAAAACACAGCACTGTACCAGCTGCTGGGAAGACAATTAACTCTATCCCAGCCAAAACCAGGACAATAACAGATGCACACAGGAAATACTGAAATGAGAGAGACCGAACTAATGTGACTGACCAGTGGAAGCAGGAAATCTAATAGCTGCTACATCTTGTTAATAATCAGAAGTCCAGCTTTCCTATTTTCAGGAGTAAAATGAACATGGGTGTTATTAGATCTTGTAATAAGTTACCTATAGCTGCCAAAGATCAGATGCTCCCAGAGGTAAAATGACATGGCGTTTTGTGTCCTGCTAATGACATCAGTGATGAGCGTTCCATAGGGCTTGGCTGACACAGGCAAGGTATTTTCTCCAGTTGGCTGATTTTCCACTCCACTGCTGGACCATTAAAGAGAAGAAGAAAATAGCCCACGGTGCTGAAGATAATGTTTTGATTACATACAGAGCTCAGGGGAAATAGTCACAAAACAAACCCCTTCCCAGAAAACAACAACAAACGCAGACCAAAAATAGTGATTTATCCAGGCAGAAAATGTGTACGTATTTATTTTGAACTAAAACTGCGTATCCAGATTAAATTTGAGAATTAGTTTGGGGAAAGAAAAGAAAGTTTTGAAATGTCAAAATAATTCTGTTTGATTGTTCTGAACTGAAGCATTTCAGGTTTCCTAAACCAGTGGCTAGGGAACTGACCTGTAATCTTTTTCTAATTCATAAGATGGACTTGAACTCAGGCATCTTATGCCTCTTAAAAGTAGCCAGAGGCCTTCTGAGATGGACCTTTCTCAGATTCATCAGCTGAAGCCCTTCTACTATCTAGATCAATCCTAACTATTCAAAAAAGAACAGAAGAGAAACTCAATAGCCTGTCACATTCAGTGTATTTGAAAAGAGAGAATGGGGGCAGGGGGAGAAGAACCTAAAACGCTTCTATTCTGGGTCAATTGGTCTGAATTTGTTCCTTTGATTTTTCAAGTCAGTAGCTAAATTGAAAAATCAATTATTTACACATCTCTAACTAGGTGTACCTTTTGCCAGCCAGTTGTTGGATATGGGCATTTCAACAGTTTCCCATCTGGCCCAAGGTACTCAACCTCCCATCCCTCATCCCGCTTTTTACGTAGCGGACTGTGTGACAAGTTAATGGAGAGAGTATCAGTCCTTGCGGAAAACCTGCAGTCCTGTTGTGATCTTATTTCATTACTGAAGGAGCAGAAAGAGGTCAGAAGTCAGTCCTCTGATTTTCCCCCCCCCGCCTCAATCAGTATAAACAGTTTATTTATGGAGCTATATGAAAATCTCTGGAGCAATGTCTGTGGAAGACTAAGATATCGGAGAGGTTTGGCTAGAAGGTAGGGTTTGAGTCGTTTGCCTATTATTCCATGGAAATGACAGTCTGAACTGTGTGTGTTAAAGTAGAAGTGTATCTAAAAAGGAATTTTTTTTTTTTTAAAGTAGTGTTGCTTAAGATTCCTTGCTTTGAGGACAGACACTCAATTGCCTTGTAAATTGTGGGGGCAGCAGCAGCAGAGGTGTTCAAGAGGAAACTTGGTGCAATGTTTAGGTTGTAGCATCATATGTGCTTGTGAGCGCGTGTGGGCTAGATGACCTGAGAAATCCCTTCAAACCTAAGGTACTAGAACTGTACAGTCTAAATGACCAGTGGAGATTTTTTTTAATACAGATTCTTCTCAAACTCTTTAATTAGCACCATCTCCATTCTAACACCTTAAAAGTGGATACTGATTGTCATCCCATATTCTTACTGTTAATAAATTCTTTCCAACACACAAAGATCAAATACACAAGATTATTCAAACATTTCTTTGCTGTTCTCTGCCTAATAAAACAAGTGAAAGAAAGTGAATAGCAAGCGTGCATCTAAAAGACATAACGCTATTCATAAAGCATATTACTTCTTTAGACTCCCCGAATTCTAATTAGAACTTTACAAAGCAATAACAAAGATAGCAACTGGATTCTAAACTAATAATTCTAAGCTCAGTGCAAACCGGAAATCCCCAGTGTCAGTAAAATAATACAAGACACCTGTTTTATATGGTACACATCAAAAGCAAGCCCCAAGGACAATAACTTTTTAATATAATCATTATTAAATGTTTATTAGCCAAAGCTCAAAATATCAAGAAATGTATTGTACTAGAGAAACAGCTATCTCCCAGACACAAAATCTTTCCATTTTGATGATTAAAACTTCAGTTGCAAATCTTCTGGCCCAAGGTAGCAAGCATTATTACTGTACTTAGAAAGTAATGAAAGCATATTTCTTATCATTCAATTTTCCTGTTTATAATTTAAAGTGCACTCCTGTTCATCTATCTGTTTGAAATTAAATACTTTATAGCTTTTTCATTCTCCTGGAGATAACAAAATTACTAATACAAAAAAAGTCTAATCAAAAAATCGAGAGGGACGCAAACGCAGAAAGTCTGG
>JAVKLA010000052.1:2141245-2167611 GCA_034782735.1 Sagittarius serpentarius | reverse complement strand
TCCTTGACTTAGTCTAAACACGACTTAGCAACAACTGAAAACATCAGGGTGTTATCAACATTCTTCTCATACTAAACTCAAACCACAGCACTGTACCCGCTACTAGGAAGACAATTAACTCTGTCCCAGCCAAAACCAGGACAGCATATCAAATGTCTTAACGATTGACCAAGCTTCTGATATTTACGCAAATGTAGGGACTTTTTGATGGCAACTGCTTGAATCTGCTTCATGTACCAGCTCTGTTCTTGGCCTCTATTTCCCTTATTTTTCTTCTTTTCACCCCCTCTCTTTCCAGGTGGGTCTGAAAGCTCTGGTGGGCCTGCAAGTTCTGGTTTCACTCCAGGCATAAATTATGGTAGAGTAATTGATGGACAAAAACCTTCATATTCTGTCGGGGATTTTATTACAATTGAATGTTACAGAGGCTACACGTTACATGGTGAAGCTCGTATTCAGTATATTGGAGAAAACCGATGGATTCCTGGAGTGCCAACTTGCCAGTTAAGTAAGTATGAACTGCAAGAATTTCCACTACAATGAAAATACATGTAACAGAAGCTTTACTTCTTGGGGACATTCTTTTGTATTCAGGAGAAATCATTTAACGCAAACTTCCTTCTTTATTTTGACATAAGAAAAATAGGTTTTGGTAAGATGCATTTAAAAATAGGAATATTTCAAGTTAAATAAATCTTACAATATAAACTGGCCTGCTGCAAGGATTGTGTTGACAGAACTGCTTGATCTATTTGAAATAACTGTGAATATTTTTATAATAATGTTTGAATAAGAAGCACATGTTCCTCTTGTGATACTGATTCACTCTGTTTTTAGGTGCCTATATTACAGCCATCATCTGTGGTAAGTATCTTATAAAACCTGAACGAGATACAGTATGGGTTGGGTTTTTTTGTGTGGTATTGATATTCTGGTCATCACCTGTGACTGCAGTAATGATTTTTGAGTTTTGGTTATTTTAAAAATGCTTGTCTACTCCTAAAGCTGCATAGTTCAAGAAAAGTTAAGATTACTTAGCAATTATAGATTAATTTCATGTAAAATATGTGTTTTTTACGTGTGTGTGAGGCATCAGATTTCAAAGGCAGTCTTCCACAACTTAGTCACTTTTGTAAACTCTTAGAGCTTGGGTTTACTGGAAGTGTGAATAAATAACTGTGCCAGTGAACAAAAGTGCTTAGTCCGTCTTCTGTCCTTGCATTTTTTTACCCACTTTTGTAAGCCTACTGCTTTCTTATAAACTTCTTGTAAAAAGTAGTGTTAGGATGCTGACATACTTGTGTTACTGTTACTGAGCTGGTGGGGTTTTGCCATCTTGGAGGTTACTGTTCTTGAGCTGAGGTATCTTGAAGAGTCTTGAGTAAAGCATCAAATACATATTTGTGAAATAAGCCATGCAAATTTTAACATGGGGTTGGGGTGGGGGTGCATGTCTGGGACTGTGACTGAAGACAGTGCTATATGTGCTAAAAATTTTTGAGGCTTTTTGTGAGCTAGAGATGATCTTTATCAGTCTAAGACTTCTTTTTTCAATTCTTCCTAAAGTGATAGTAGCAATTGTGGTGATCCTGGCAGCCTTCTGGGTCTGTAAGAAATTCTTTTCACAAAATGGGTGAGTAAGCCTACCTTTTTATTATTATTATTATTGCAAATTTCTAAATGACTGAGTAAAAGCAGTGCTAATGTGTATGTAAGTTTCTAGAGCTTTATCTGCCCTTTCTTTTTCAAATGCCTGATGACTGTGTGTGAGCTTATCACAGCAGCTGATGGGAAGCTAAAGTGCCTAACAATATATTTGACTTTGTTTTTGTATCTGCTATTCAGATAAGCTGCTAATTAACACTTGCACTAATTTCAAGGAAGGAAAAACCCTGTCCTTAAGCTTGTATTTGGCATAGGTGCACTTGCTGAGCAAAGTACTGATCCCATCTGCTCTAAAATATCTCAGTTTACCTCTTAAAACCAGTGGTAGTATTGGCTTGTGTGGGCTTGTGTTATTTTATTGCTTGGGTACCCACTGGCATCACTAGGTCTCACAGGCTTTAAGAGCCAGAATGGTTTACATGAACTGGAAGCCTTGGAGGTGAACTAAGGAGCTTCCTCTCTTCTAAGATGTACCAGTGGTGGTGGAGGGTAACTGGAGAACCACGGTGGTTTGTGTTTTGGACCAGAAGCACCTTGAATAAAATAATATGGGCTTAGTTACAAGGAAAACGTGAAAAAAAAAAATGACCTAAACCAGTGTTCCTATGCTGTTTGAAAAAGCAAATAGTCATCTTTGCTACTAGAATGTTTAACGTGTGGATCCACTTCAGTTTTTTCTCCTGCAGTAGCAATGATTGGTGTTAAAGACTTGCAAAATCAACTGTAAAATATTAGATGCGTAAGTAGTAGTGTTCTTATGTTTTTAATTAGACATATAGGGCCTTTCAAACTTTATCTTCAAAACAACTGATAGTTATGTATGCTTTTTCATGGAGGGGTGGCAGGAGATTTAAATGCCTCTTTGTGCATCGCTTCTTGCAGTGATGTCTTACCTTCTTGAATACCTGTTTTGTTGGAGAAAGTGTTTGTAACACGCAAAATACTGAAAATTCAGAGCAAGTTAGGTGGTACGCATAGAACGTTATGATAAGCATCTAATCAAAACTGACTTACCTTTTAACAAAATCTGTTGGAATTTATCTGGGATACGTGAAGCAAAGGAAGGGATGCAAACCAGAAGAAGTGTTCCTGCGGTTCATATTTGTAATGAAGTACAGAGAGTACTACTTGGGAGAACCCTGAAGCTGGCTTATATCCAGCGAGGTTTCAGCCTCAGTAGCTTCCCCATGGGCAGTACAGTATCATTACAAGGGCCGGAGTGGCCCTGTAAGGAGAGTGGCTGTGTACCTGTGTGCTGCTAAGTAATTCAGTGCTTTTGAGCAATTGCTTTTCATGTGCAATCTGGATGGTCCAGAAAAGAGAATGTGGGAGTTGATAGTATTAGGGCAGCACTTTCCGCCTTCATCTGTGGAGAGACTTCTCGGGGTGTAGAAAGGAGGAGGGATCTAAAGCACCATCATCAAAAATTAAAGAATGTTATATTCCTGGAAATTTTACAACATGAAGTCTTACTGCGCCCAGTGCTTTCCTTAAGCTTCCTTGCTGTGAATATCTGACTATTAAACCTCTTTCTTGTCTGAAAACCCTGATCTAATTTCCTCTTATTAAGGCCTAGATCTTCTTATTCGGTTTTGTGGGTTCCTGATGTCGCTGAGCCTTTGTGAACTGTTGTGCTTCCAGTACCTCATACTTGCTGGGTTGTAGTCTTCAAATTACAGCAAAAATCTTTTCTTGCCACCTCTTTCTTTTGTGTTTAATCTGACACTTTTATAGGACATTCAATTAGACCTTTTTCCCCTTCTGCTGTTCAGCTCGTATACAGTTGATGAGAGTTGCAAGGAAACATGTATTTTAAAAACTAATGTACCAGCTGAGATGGAAGAAACTGCACAAATGAATTAATTGAATCTTTAAAAGGTATACACTTTCCACTTAATTTGGACTTTTGCAATGAAGCCTAAGTGTCTTTTTTTTTTTTTTTTATTATTATTATGGTTTACTTGGAATTTCAGGAGAAGTGTGGAATCTAGCTAGCTGTGAACCTCAGTTTCCTATAGGAAAGACTATAATAACCATTCATTTGGGGAGAATAGGATATATTACATAAAGAATTATCATCCAGTGTTGTAAATGATAGATTCCAGTGATTGCGTATCACAGATCCTAGTTTTGGGTTGTCTTTAAAGAATGAGTAACATCTTTTTCTGTAAGACAGAAACTATGTACATACTTAGTAGACTGCACCTGTTGCAGTAATGTGAAGTGGATTCCAGTGGTGTTACTTTTGTTAGCTAATAGTATAATTCCCTATAATTAGAAGACTGTTGGAGCTGCAAACCACCTTAGCTGCATTACGTGGACACTAGAATTATAAAGGTAGTGTGCATCCCTTCAGATAAAACCAGATTACATGTGTGTCAGAATTATTGATTGATCTGAGTTTTCAGCTTTCTAGAAGAAAAATAAAATAAATGAATGAAGGTGCAAACAAGGTCTTTTTAAAAACCCTTTTATAGAAAGGTGATTTCTTTTTCAAATTCAGAGTTCTGTAGCCCTAAAAAGGGTCAAAATGTAGTTGCTTGTTTGGAACCGATTTCCTCTCCTGTATTTTAAACTAGTGCTTAGTTCAGTAGTCAGATGCGTTTGGTAATAGTTACGATTGCTCCTGCATTTGTGTAGGGTCAAATTAGCTCTTTCATAAAGCTGACTCTTCAAACCCTGTTAGAGCAGATTTAAGACAGGACAGCTTAGTTTGACTGTTCCTTGTCAGTATTTTGTCATCACTACCTTAACAGAGTTTGCACTACAAATACTTTTGTAAACTAGTATCTTCATTTGTGTCACTTTTCTCCATTGCACAAATTCTGAGAGGGTAATGGTTGAAACGTTATGTCTCTTATTCTAACTTAATGCAAAGGTCTTTTCAAATGCATAGTCTTGATTGTATTTACTTTGAAGGAACAAGTGACTTTAAAGAATTTTTGATGTTTGAGATGGCATATGAGAATTAAGCTTGGAGTTTCTTCCAGAATAATGTATGGATTAAGGAATATCATCTTTACCTCTGAAGTAAGATGTTTCTAATTGAGATAGGATTAGGTTTCTGGGTTGGTTGGGCTTATTTTTGGAGAGGGGAAAAGAAAAAGAATCAGGAGACAGAATAGAATAGAGTTCTTCTTTCTGATACTACCTTTTGCACATGACAGAGATAAAAGAAATTAATGGTCTGGTATGTGTACATGCTATTAACCCCTGAGTTTTTCTTACGATACCTAGAACTCCTTAGAGACCTAGAGTAATAGTGCAGAGGTTTGGTATGGGTTTTCTTCTGTAAAGCAAAATCAGAGTTATTCAAGAACTTGAAAACAGATATATATGGATGTATGTTTAAGTATTGTAAATTTGCTGTTAGTAGACTACAAAATCAAAATTCTCACAAACTAATGTTCAGTTTCTGGTTATAAAATATATACTAAACAACATACTGTATTTAAAATACATTATAAGGGAGGCTCCTAATGTAGTCTCCGTATTAGTTAGGAATCCTGTAACTGTTCTGTTTTCAGTTTTTGATAATACTCAGGCATGGTCTGTTCATCACTTGAAATGACCCATTTGGATCAAATGCTGTTTTACTCGGTGGGTCATTCTTAAGAGTCTAGTGGATGAAATGAAGCAAAAATCTCCTCAGTCTAGCAGTTGCTTAGTAAGAAGAGGACAAAAAATTTAGTTTCATGACTTTACCTGTTGATTTAATGATAAAACTAAGGATGTGCTTTCAGAACAAATGTAAAAACTATTTAAATGTAAAATCTCTGATTTGACTTGTTTTTTTGTTTGTAGGAAACGTGACAGCACTCCACGTACTGCCGAATATAAGATCTGTAAAGCATGAATGACTTTTTTGGGGGGTGGGAGGGAATTTGCAGTTGAATATACCTATCAGAAATGGGAAATTACTGCATTTGCATTGAGTTTCTGTAGATAATATATTGTACTATGTGTTATACTACTGATTAACTGTAGTAGGAGATCATTCATAGGGTAAAAAGAATATATATATATGTGCTTACGGGCCACTCGTACTGTCTTTTCTGTGTATGTGAAATGGTTTTAAAGGCACATACCTATATCATGCAAGAGTGTCTGTGTCGGCGGGAGTACTGGACGTATCACTGTCATAGTACCAGCTGCTGCCTGCTGCCTTCAGTGCTACCTCTTTTCTTATGGAAGACTATCCAGTATTAGTTCTGCTCGCTAAAATCCGAATGTGCTTCTCGTTCATCTTTGCAGTTGAGGCGGTATAAATGATTGTGTTGTTTCTTGTATTCTGAAATGTTGTATGACTAATTTCCTTAAGAGATTGGTGCCACTTAAGGCTGTGTCTTTTTGAAACTATCACAGTTTAGATATTAAATACACTACCTCTTTGTCTGCCAAAGTTGGTTTCTATTTATCTAATGAATTAAAATGTGCCTTTAAATCAGAGTTTTATAGCTTTTCCATTGCCTTTAAGAAGGAAAACAGCAATATATCTTTCTAACTCTTTGATGTAGTCCCAGAAAGACTACAGTGGATTTGTTGGAATGGAAAACTGAAGGTTTCTATAGCAAAGGTATCCCCTGCCTTTGAATTTGTTGGCCTATTGACAGAAGGTACCTAGTTAAAGGACTGCTGAGAAATCAGTGGTAGCCATCTCCTGTCAGGAGCACAGTGTAAGTTTCTTAGGATGCTTGATTTTTATTGATCCTTGCTGTCAGTTTCATAGAGAATTTTGTTGCTTTTCGGGATGGAGAGGGCACTGTGTGGATCTAGCTTCCTTGCTTTTTTTACTTGAAATCATATATTCCACATACAGCGTTTCAAGTCTCTGTATACAGATTACAATGCTCAGTCTAGCTCTGTAGTGCTAGATTCAGCATCAGATACCTGTTGAGAAACAGCAGCCTTTCCCTGTCAGACTCCCTTCTCTTTTCATGTTAAAGGAAGACCAAACCAGCTTAGTTGTAGGAGCAAAGGAATGGGTATGCGGGCAGTGGTGGCAGATGTGGTCTCTCTTTAGGTAGCTGCTTGCTTCACTAAGCGTTTTAGTCAAGACTTTGACTCCAGGAGCTCCCATCACAGCATTTGCCATGAATTGAGACTCAGATGTGCATTGATAGCTGTTACTTTAAATGCATACTTGCTGCTTCTAATTCCTTATTAAAACCGAAAGCTCAATTAGGACAGGCTTTGGCTTTGTGAATCTCTGAGTTTGCTGTCAACATACAGGCAGCTTGTAAGAACCAATTTTCCCAGAAAAAACAAATTGCCTCTCTTCAGATGGCTAAGGCAGCGTTTAAAGTATTGATGCTTGTCTGTGGTAGATTGGCACTGCTCTCCGCTGTAGTGAACAGATTGTTTGGATAACATAGGACTATTTAGGGCTTTATAGGGCTTTTTGGGACAGTCCCAGCAGTTGTATTGTCAGAGTTCGTAATAGTCTCTAGTTATTAAAAAGGTGTTTTGGCCACACAGAATGACTTGCTGTTCATTGCCTAGCTGATACCTAGTTTGATAATTGTTCGTAAACACTGATAATATACTGAGAATTGAGTGTGTTGGTCACTAGCTAGCTTGATTGTGTATGGCATCGTCAATGTTTTAAAATATGCTGAAACGCACTTAAAGCTAAAGTGAAATAACTGTAAAAAATGGCCTTATTTTTACACTTTTTTTCCAGATGTAAAGACTAGTGATTACTTGTAATATTACAAATAAAAATGTTAAATTATTTAGCAGTAAGCGTTTGTCTTTCATTCATCATATGGTAAGCAGCTATTTTCCCATTATTCTTAAGATGGTCTTTCATGTACAAAACTTGCATGAGGTGGTAACTGTGAGATTGAAGTTTGCAGTTTGTGCACAGAATTACTTAATGGTAGTGTAGAGAATGTGTTTTAATTTGCTCAGCTGGCTTTTGTTTTTCTTTTGGAATTGCAGGGAATTTGCCAGAACCTTACGGTGTTCACTCCTGAAAAACTTGGTAAAAACTTGTTGGAGAAGAGGCAGATTATCATGTGGCTGTTCTGATGTAACACTAAGTCAAGAGCAAACCCCAGAGTGTGTTCTGGCACTTTTGTCCAGTGCGTGACAGATGTAATCCTTAGGGAATATACCTTAGGCATTTTTAAGTAACGTGTTAAGCAGAATGTGATTATTTTTAATTGTATGAGGTTCACACTCATAATGTACTGAATTTTCTTTGCAAAGAAATGTGTGGAGTTGGATGCCTTACAGAATGAACCCTTTCAGAGGGTGGAATAGAAAAATAACTAATATGCTGTATTTTTTTTTAGTTTGTGGTTGTGATACTCAAAATCAGTTGGTGTGGACTGCAAACGATTACAGGTTGTAGACTACACAGCTTCACAAATCTACGAAGTTCTGGGATTGCAGTGAGCATTGATGGGATAGGCAGCTACGAGGCAATTTGACTTAAACACTGCAAGTTAATTTGTCCTAATTGTCATGAATTCTGCACCATTTTTCTAAAACTCAGTCCCGCATCAATTATTTCATCTTAGAATCTGGAACTGATAATTATGAGTCACGAGCACATGAACTTTGTGCTAAGAAAAAGGCTGCCTGTAATCAAAATGTGTTGTTGCCATCTACTGGTAAAACAAGCGATGTTCTTGCAGCGGAGTAACAAAACAGAGGTACAGCATTACCTAGTTTAATGTTAGGTAGTGTGAAGTGTCAGTGGTTGGTAGGCTTCTTGGTGTTACACTTAAAATCACTGTAAATGCTGACTTCCGAGTGTGGTTCGTACACGGTGGTGAAAATGGAGCTGGGGACTGAAATGAAGAGACTTGCAGCAATTAGATATTGTCCGGAAGGGAAACATGTAATCTGTCTACCTGAGACAGAGCCCAATACCAAGTAGCACACAATTTTATTTAAAAGGAAAAAAATCTGAGTAAATAACAGGTTAAGGCAAACAAGTAGCACATGGAATATAACTGGTCAGAAGGTTAGGTGGCTGTGCTCTCACACATGGGCCCTGGCTTGCTTGAGTTGAAGAATCTTAGTTACGTGTTTGACCAGATGCTTCGCTTTCTCTTTAAGCATCCCTTCTAGTTGAACGTGATGCCGACTGTCCTCCTTTTGTGCAGGATGTTTGGCCTGTAGGTGTAACTTCAGGTCAGAGAACAGAAAAGCATACCATACGTGTTTGTGAAGCAAGATCGTGCTTTTGATGGTGTTTATTTATAAAGACTTTGGGGGGCGGGGGAATGAAGTTTTCCATTACTGTTGCTTTTCCCCCTACATCATAACCGATTTCAAATGGTGCTAGACAAAAACTGAGACTCTGAACACCAAGAGAAATCGGTCAGCCTGTGTAAGAGACATTTTCCTGGCTCAGAGAAGAATCCTCTTGCAGATGACAGCTACACATTCTTTAAAGACGATTATTCAGTGGTCTGATCAAATGCTTCATCCACACAGCGATTGCCTTTTCTGTGTATAACAACATGTTTGACAATAGTGAGGTCAAGCAAAAATAGTTTAGCTTAATTTTAGTGGTTTGGATGCAAGGGTATAGAAGTCTACTGAAACATTACTAGAAATTACCAGCAATAAACTTAGAAAATAATTCTAGAAAAAGGAGTGAATTCTCTGTGTACTAGTGTGACATCATCATGATTGCTGAAGGCACTTTTGTGTTTAACTGCTGAGATCAAATTGTTGGAGGGAATTTCTGTGTTTGCAGAGCAAGTCTCTGGGAGCTATGGAAAGATAATTCTATGGTGATAGAGTCCCCAAGCACAGAGTGGAAATACATTTGCTCTAAGTTAGTAAATTAAATGTTAGGGTCCTAGTGATTGTATAATAAAGGAGATGTACTCTGCCTGTCAAGATGCAAGTACTACGTTGGTTTTGATGGAACTTTTGGATGACTTTACTCTGGACAACTTTAACTCAATATCCATTGTTTATTAAGTAGAAATACATTTGAAGGAAGCTGTTCCTGTTGTGGCCCTAGCTTGAGAGGGTGTATACAGTGGTTGTATAAGTGTCTAGAAATCAGATGATGTTACAAAGTGGATGGCTGGCAAAAAAATAACCATTGCAAAAAGTGCTGTTTTAAGGAGTAGAGGCCGTTGGTGAAGTTAGCAGCTGCTTGATCTCTTCCCACGCTGTAATTCTTGCTCCTAGAACACTGATTTCAAATGGTGCTAGATACGAAGTGGGAAAATCTAAGCCACCATGTGAAACCAGCTTCCAGAGGAAGACACGTCTCGTGCATGGCTGCAGGCTGAGAGAGAAAATCCTTCATCTCCACCGTACCTAGAGAAAAATTCATTTATTTAATTTTATTAGAAAGTAAGACAGTTAACTTTCGGTTAGTTTACTGTATTGACACACTTTTTTTTTTTTTTTTTGGCATTGTGTGAATAGTTGAGGCTGGTGTAGGAGAAATGAAATATGTGATGAAGAAACCCACCACTCTGGCAATGACTGTCATTTCCTTTCATAGCCAAGTGGAATATACTGAAGCTTTTATCGGCAAGTAGTGAAAAAGGTCTGACTTCTTTGTAGTGCAGAGTATGATTCTGATGGGGTGGGGCGTGGGGGAAGCTTGTGTTGTACAGGAACACTTTCTTCATGCCATTGCAGATGGAACCAGGCTATAAACCTCATTCTGTCCAAGGTAGAGAGTGTTCTGGCTTTCCGTCACTTACTGATCTTGGCATCATCAGAGAGGACAGGACAGATCAGGTGCTTTTTGTGACAGGGAAAGGAAATGTGACTATCGTGATGGAACTTCCTTTGTCAGCTGTATCACACGGCTTGTAAATAGCTTGCTTTTAATAAGCAAGCAGTTGCATATTTTTGTGAGAAGTTTTAAATTCTGTAGGGACAATGAAAATAAATTGCATGGAAACTACTTGAAGCGTGGGTCAGAACGAAACCTAAAAAGGGAGTGTTTGCAAATCTAGCTGTAAATGGTTCAACGAAAGATGTCAAGGAAGTAGGAGAGTGTGAAAATAAGTGGCTGACGGTTATTGGAAATGGAATAGGTCTGAGCAGTGTGGTAGTGCAGCACAGCCATGGTAGTTAACCTGCAGTGTACGTGTGTCAGTACAGCGGGAATAGATGGGGTGTCTTAAAGCCTGTGAATGACTACACACATGCATAATTCAGGAACCATCAAACCCTGGCCACCATGTCTAACCTGTGCTGATGCAGAAGCTGATGTAAAATGGAATAAAGTGTGGCAGAAGTGGAGTCAGGAGTTTCGCTTATTGATGCCCTGGGTTTTTGGCAACTTTTTGCATTAGTTCTGTAACCAGATCCGAGAATCTTCCTTAGTGCCTACATCCTTATGCACACCCACAGGCAGCAGAGGGAAAGCTCAGAGAAAAAGAGCATGTCCTTCCGAGAAAGGGGGTGGAGGAAGGGGAAAGAACTGTACTAGATTACTGTGTCTAGCTATTTACTGTAGTTTCTAAATCCATTATCTGGGGCAACAGGGTGGAAGACAAGTGGAAAGCAGGTTCCCTCCCCAGTGTCTGTCTTGCTGGCACAGTTATTTATGAGGCACTCTGTATTATCAGCATAAGATTTACTACTGAAAAGCTGGACTGAGAGTTACTGCTGACAACAGGTCAGCTGCAGCACAGATAAAAGTACGGCAGCAGCACCTTTCAGAAACAGGCTCCCAGTGAGGGTTGCCTTTTTTCCTTATCCCAGAAGTAAACATGTGCCTTGAAAGTAAAAAGAAATCTTTATTGGGGTTTTCAAAAACATTTGGCGGAAATGTGCTGCTGAAAATGAGAGCTTCTCTAGACGTATGAGACTTAGAGTCTGAACTGGGTCTGAACACCTATGCACACCTTCCCCTGCCCTCTCCAAAGGAGACTAACCTTTCCAGAAATATCGTGCAGCAGTTGAAGACCAATGGCTCATTCATTATTTAGAGTTTGATAAAACCAGGTTTTGCTTCAGCATAATCAAGATGCTGCTGCCCCTCCTCCAGGCTACCTGAAGATTGTCCTATTGCTTTAACAAGCTCCCCTTCCCTCCAAGTAGCCAGAAGGTGTCAGCCCATTCTGCCAATCTGCAGGTACACCTTTTACGAAGGAGACATCTTTGACAGTATATGCTCTTCTTTCCAGACCTAATAGCATGCTTGGGCAGGCAGCATGCAGAGGGGAGGAGAAAAACAGAGCAGTTCATGAGTGCTGTGATACACAGCACTCAACTCTTAATATGCACACACACACAGAAAAATAAACCAGTGCTTGTCTCAAACATTTGCTGGGTATGCATACATATGGACACACACATATGCGCAAAGACAAGCAAGTACTATCGGCTATAGTTGGCTTTGTCAAAGTGTTCTGGAGTTTTCAATAAATAACGGTAGAAAAAGTACAATATTATCATTCTGGTTTTTTCCTCCTTTTTCAGATGCTTTTAGTAGCAGTACTGTTCTGTAGCTTCTTTCAGAGGAACATCCCAAAGCCTTTCATAGATTTCACACTGCTTTATACATTCTACGTGCGACAAAGGCAAAAAGGGAAGAAATCCCTGCCTCCCCCATGAAAGGGAATTTCCTCCCTAGCCTGGGAACTTTAATCTAGTCTGCAGGAGCAAGGCGAGCCTGGATGTCACAGACTTGATTTTTCACAACCTACAGCTTATATGTTAAGGCACTTCTGGGGCTTCCACTGTAAGCAAAACGGATCTCTGTGTGACCCCGTGTGCATCATAATTTTTTTCCTCCATTTTCAAATCACTGAGTGAAACTCATGGTTCATCAGGCTCTGGTGTCCCTGGAGAAAATATTCCCATTTTCAGAAGCTCAGAAAATCTGAGCTTGATGCATCATCCTCACAGTCAAGGAATGAGTCAGACCAAGGCCAGGTGCAGGACAGAGGGGTGTGACAGTACAAGTGGTGACCTGTAAGGGGAATTGAAATGAGTGAACAACTACTAAGGTTTCAGAAAAGCTTCCTCAGCCTGGAGGAGCGTGTAACTGCATCTGTTTGTTGTGCAGTTCTGTTACTGTGTGGTGTTGCGTAGGTCAGGTATGGACAAATGTGCCCTAACTTGCAGTTTGAGACCGTCATTAGCGTGTAATGCTTTCTGTGTCAGCAGGAGCACTGACCTAGGCTGAATAAAGGTGGGGTAGGTGCTGCATTGCTTAAAGTTGATGCTTGTGACTAGAAGATGGCTCTAGAGGTGCTGCTGCTGTTATGGGCAGCAAACACATGTACTTCCTTCATGAGTTTAAAGCATAATGGGGATTTTTTTTTGCTTGATTAGGACCAGAATAAAAACTCCAGCTCACATTCCTGAGTTGAACGTAGCCTATTCCTTTAGTCAGTCCTACTACTGTAGCCTTACAATTGCAGTATAAATAGTAAAGTTAAAAGCCAGGCGCTCTGGGTCTGCAGCCCTTGCGTTATCTGTCCCCCTCCGCAAAAACCAAAGGTACGCTGAACGCTGGACAGTGGCATGCTGCAGGTAAAAGACTGTAGAGCCTTTTGTCCCGTTTAGCTCTGTTTGAGCAATGGGACAGTCAGGCCTGCTTGACATTTGAGTCACTAATTTCAATTCCTATTAAGAGTAATCTCTCAGAGCACTCACTAGCATTTGTCTAAGTGTGCTGAACTGTCAACAAACTGTCTTTCTAACCCATTTTTTAAAATGGTCCAATTGTTCAAGGGTTTGGGGGTGAGGGGATGGCCAGGTTTTTGTTTGCTCATTTGTTTAATGTAGGGAGAAGCAGCTTTTCCAGATAATTTAGGGCAGGGCAGGCGATAGGTAGTGTCTGCGGTGGCTGAAATTTGGCTTGTGATGAGGTCTGAGAGGTGCATCTTAGCCTTTTCTCTTTGCTTAGTGGCCTCCCCGAAGGCACACTAGTGTGTGGTTAACTCCTGCTGCTTTGAGTGAGTTTTGATAGAGCTCGTTCCCAGCATGGGTTTGGTGCCAACCAGGATTCTCCTAAACAACGCTGAGCCACAGTCTGGCAGTCAGCACTGGCAAACAGGTATTGGTCGTTCGGGTGCAGCGAACCTCATTTTGAGGGCAAGATAGTTCAACACTAGCATTGACGCCGGCACGCCAGGTGATGTGATGGGTCATACCAGCCTTCATTCTATGGTTCTGCCATACCGATCCACATTTTCTGTGGTGCTTGGGTCTAACAAAGGAGGCTAAAAAAAAGTGCAAGAGATCTTTAATTTGCAGATTACAGATCTTTTTGAGAAACTTGGAGATAGTTCATAACAGTGCAACATCACTAAAATAATTAGGATTTATTCGCAAGACCTGCTTTTTTTAAATCCCAGAACTTTGTTTCAGACTGTTAAGTAAAATGTAGCACTTACTTGCTATTTGCTATTGCTTGCCCCAAAGCTATTCTGAACTGAAGGGAGTGGTTTTAGCGTGGTGACCATTCCAGAAGTGCTAGGTACTAGGGATACAGTTTCTAATCTTGTGATTCGCGTCCGCTCATCCGAAATTGCTTTGACTTGCTTGCAGTCACACAGGTTTCTTCCCCCTTTGCTTTCATGAGAGTTCCTAGGCAAAACCACAGCCTGTTTGGAGGGCACAGGAACTACTGAGCCACTGAATCCTATGGAGGATTTCAGATTTCACATGGAACAATGAAGTGAAACTGGGCAAGCTTACACAGGAGAAGAAAAGCGTTGCACCTAGGTCACGGAAGAGCAGTAGGAAGGTGCAGCAACGAAACTCATCAAATTTAGCCATACACAGCTTGACTGACCAGCACATTACAAAACTAACTACACTAAAAAAATTATCCACCAAAGTAGCTGAAAACAGAAGAGTAATTTTCTGTTCCTAACTTCTGTATCTAAGCATCACCTTAGAATATAAAGTATTGATTGCAGGTCTTGAAAGCAGTCACAGGGAGATTATTGTTGTGATTTGTATAGTCAGTTCAGGAACATAGTGTTCCCCCAACACTACTGTTCCAGCTACTTTAGGTAATGTCAAGGGAAGTCATGTTTTCCTTTGTGTTGTTCAAGAGACAAAAGAATGTCCTGAGCCAGTGAAGAGCATAAGGAAACAAATACCGCCAGATATTCACTGAAGTATAACCTGCCCTTAAACCAGACATTTGAAAACGTGCCTTCAGTACCCTGCCATATCTTAACACTGTCCGCAGTAGAAGGACCTGGCAAAAAAGCTGGAGAAAAGCATTGACGGAACTCCTGGCTGACTCCCCTGAGCACATGAACTGTTTGGTTTGTACCTGTTCCCAGGATTTCCATCATTCTGTCTGTCACTGAAACTTCACTGTATGTTTGAGAGCATCGTCGAATGTTTAAGAAGCATTTGAGCTGTATATCCAAATTCAAAACCAGTGGCTGCTGCTGGACACCTACTGTGCACCGTTTGCACTAGATAAAGAGTGTTTGTGTGGGGAGCTGAAGAGATGTGCTTAACTCAGAAATAGCTCTCTTCCTTGGAAAGCTTAAGGTCTGAATCACACTGTGTTGGCTCAGTTTTTAGCAGACAAGCTATCACATATGCCTCCCTGTAGGCGAAGAGTCGTCACTGGCATCAGGATTAGCAGCCAGGTTCTTTCCCTTTGAAAACTAGAGAATAATGACACTGAAGGCCAAGGCTGACTGTAAGCATGGTCAGGGCAGGAGGCTGCCCAGCGCTGGAGGCTTGAGGAGGTGGGCTAGCAACACCGCGAACAGAAAGGGTCCACTCGTGTCTATGCTTGGCCTGCACTTGCCCCCATGTTCCTCGCTGTTCAGAAGGAGCCAGATAACGTACCCCCAAATTGAACTTTGTTATTGCAAAGATGGGGACAAAATAAGTTATTTTTCTCAAGATGCTTGAGGCATTAACCACTCCACTGCTGCTTATGAAGCTGAGAAGACTAGAGCCAGCCCTAACTTATCCATGGTTGATGTTGCCCTGAGTCAGCTGAAAGTAGTAGTGACATGGTTAAATAGGAACACCGGAGAAAAACGTGGAAACCTGGGAAAGGACAAGACAGCTATTGAGCTGAGGTACCTAAAACTGAAAGCATGTGAGAGACAACACTGCTTGACAGACACTGGGGTGAACTTAGAGCAGCCTGTGGAGTCCACCTGACAACAACTACAGGAACAAAAATGCAAATATAAGTAAGTGCAGACACTTTTTTCTTTTCTTTTTTCCTGGAACGCAGTGTAAGTCGATGCCTAGTCTTTAAACACATGCCACTCTTGATTCCCAGCGGTCCAGAGGAAGTCTTTGGGGAAAAGGGGATGAAGGAATTACTGCAAAGTTTTTGTAGTTAGCTCAGGAAACCATTTATAGATACGGGTTTTAAAACACTTCAGAGATGCAGGATTTTTTGGGTCTACAGTTTTGGACTCAGTGGCCCACTACTGCAGTAGCATTAATTTTCAAGCCTCACCTCCATGTTCAGGACTCAAGCACTGCCACAGTTGCAAGAAATGTGGATTGGAAGTTCCTGAACCAAGTGGTCGCTGACAGTGAGTCAGGGGAATGACCTTGCAGCAGGCAGCTCGCAGTACCTCTCTCGGAGCTGTGCCAGTATAAACGGCACTGGCATCTCTGAATGCCGTTGAAACCATTTTGTGAGATTCTCACATTGGCGTTTTCTACAACTGCCTTTGCACCAAAACTTTTGGGTGGGCGAGAACAGAATAGGGTACTCCCTTCTTGTTCCATAACAAGGGCATCCTCGCAACCTAGGCTTGAGACTATCTATATCTATATACAGATCTACAGAGGATATGGGCAGCTCATATCTCTTGCCTACATCTCTGTCCATTAGCATCAGTTATACAGATACTTAACTGATTTGAATCTTACCCTCTCCCCCAGCCACACCCATATTAAACTGTAAGAAAACACCGTGAACAAGTTTCAGAAAAAATACGTGGCAGCAGTGATTTTCTGGACAGGTCTGGAAGTGATTTGTAAGAGGAGTGAGGGCAGAATACTTGGCATTTGGACATTTTAATGAATTTTCCCAAATAAGAAAAGAAAAACATTTGCTCGTAGACTTTAAGCTTTTCACAGCATCAGTAAAGCTCCTGACACAGAGCCCAGTGCTGTATTTGTATGACATGGAAATTAACAGCAGCAGCAGCAGCACTGCCGGCTTAGAGTCTACTCTGCGAGCAACAAAATGGCTAGGGGTGCTGTCGTGTTCATTCGAATTCCTTCACCATTTGTGGGTGGTGAAATAGGTGGATGCCGATATCCTTGCCACTTCAGGTATGGTTGCGAACTTTAACATCGATATTAAATTAATGTGTCTAACCGTATTCACGCTTGTGCCCTCAGCAGCTTAACTCCATAAAGCACAGACAGGAACCAACAGCAAAATCGGACTGCGTCACAGATGTAATATGACCATCGGCAGAACAAGTGCAGAAGGAGATCATGGCTGTCTCGTCAGTCAGAGAGCTTTCCTTCAATATTAGAGAAGAATAAGATGGTAAAGCTTTTGAATTTATGTCGTGAGCACTTGCAGTCCTTGACTTCCTTTACCAAATTTTGTGGTCCTTGAACAGTCAAAACTCCCAAGAAAATTGCATGTATTTTGCCAACAGACCCAACGCATTACCGAACACTGCGTCATAATGCCGCACTAAGGCTGAGCGATACAACAAACCCCACTTTTCAAAGGAAGGAAACCAAAATACAGAAAAATGAATCAGCTTACACAATGTCACACACACAAGTGTCAGAGGGAGGAAGAAATAACAGCTTTCCCAAGTCCTTTTGCAGCAGTATGCAGAAAACCATTATGGAACAGTTAGCCATGTACAGCTAACATACAGTAACAATACATCCCTATGCGCAAAATCGCTACCGTCCTACAGAAATATGCCATGTCCCCTTCTTAGCCTTGTTTCTTGCCAGTTCCACAGATTTACCTGCTGATGGTAACCTCAATTCCCGAGTAATGAGATTTACAGCTGAAGTTTAACATTGAAATAACTCCTCTTTTCTCTCTGTCTCCTTACCCTCCCTGCATTTAGTCACAATTAAACTATCACTGGGGCAAAAAGGTGGTAGCAAAGGGAATAAAACCAAATGCTTCCCTACGCTGAACACAGATACTCACAAAGTACGCATATGCCTGAGCAAGTACACCGGTTGCCAGTTGCACCTCCTTTCGAAGGACTGAGAAATGTCATGAAGAAGCACTAGCTTTGCAAATTAATGGGGTCCTCCACCCCACAACTGTGCTGGGGAAAAATGCAAAGGGTTGTCCATTCAGAGAGCACTCAGTAAAAGAGACTCAACCCACCCATCTTCCATGCAACCGAGCATCGTTTCTTAGTCCAGCTCCTGGCTATACAGAATTACCTCTGTGGCTGCCTTGTACTGTTCCTATATGTGTGTGTATTTATGCCTGTCCATCTTGCTGCAGGGACCACCGTCGTTGCTGCTATTCCTGTTGTTCCCCTGCTCTGCGGAATTGGCGCTGCAGGAGGCAAGGATGCTCCAAGGGAGCCAGCTACAGCCAGCGAAGGCTCAGTGAGTCAGGAGGGGTTGTGACGACTGCAGTAAGAGTCTGAAATTCCCTATGGAATCTGGCAGAAAAGGAGGGGAGGCAAGAAAGGTGGAGATGGGAAAGAGGAAAAAAAGTGGGGAGTGGCACCTACTGTCTGTTTTCTTCCCTCCCTGTTCCTACCACCGCACTGCCGTTGGAAATGGCATCCTCCCCTCTACGGTACTGCGCAAAGGAATGGAGTCGGGGGTAAAACCGCAGCGCGTACGGCCTTTGTAACCACACAACCAAAATTCGGAAGGGGTGGGTGTATGTGTGTAAATACAGCCCTTCTCTCTCTCCCTCTCTCTCAGACAGGCTACTGCTGAAGTAATGGAGATGGCGGATGCCGTATGTTTGAGCCGGTTCTGAACCCAGCAGTTGTTGCTAAACAACCCGACCTGACGCTTGAGATGTCAGCGAGTGAGTAATACAGATTAAATGCTTATGCCACCATACCCTTAAACTTGTTTAAGCCTCGATATAATGAAAGGCTATGGAATAATGTTCCCTGCCGTATGAGAAAGCAAAGTTACCACTCCACTGTATAATCGGGAGGCTTCCTCGGCCAGAAGGACCAAACTCAAAGCTGGTTGTGTCCTCAGCACTTCCAGGCAGAGCTGCCATCTTCATTGCTGGTCGCTTTAAGAAGAGAGGTGAAAAAATAGTATAGTAAATGGTTAAGAGAGAGAAATGTTCTCCCCTTCATTTCCTCCTCCTCTCTCTGGAGCTGCTCTCTGCCCCCAGTCTCCCATTCATCCTTACCCAGGCCTTCCCAATCCTTCAGTCCCTGCTTTCTAACGCTGTTATTTCTTTTGCAGACCTTTACAGACCCGTCACTTAGGGCTGTCTTCAGCTCTCCCTGATGTTACCGAGCCTGTGGCAAACTCACACTTATGCAAACAAAAGCTGAGTTTGGGCAAGAGTCTTTCTCGCTTCTTTAATCATTCCCACGACATAATTTCCAGGTGCAATCCCTGCCCCAAGCAGTTTACAGTCCTGCTAACACTTAACCACCTTGTAAGGGAGAAGGAAGAAAGCCAGCAAGCAAGGAGAAAAGTCCCAGACCCCAGTACTTTCCCCTTCCCCGTGGTTGGCAGCGCTGACACGTCATCGTCACAACCGCACGGCGAAACGAAACCTCCCCGGCACCCGCGCGGGGCACCCAGGGGTGCGAGGTCAGGCGCCCGCCGCACCGAGGGGTGAACTGCTTCGTTCCTGCCTGCTGCCCCTGCCCGAGGGGCACCCAGCAGCCCCCGGATCGGCGGGGCGGGCAGGGAAGCGGGCAGGGAGCTGCCGGCACTTTGAAGCAAGTGAAATCAACGTTGAGATTTGACACCCAGTCCTCGACCAATCCGGGAGGGCTTTTCACCTGCCATCACCTCCTCCGCCAATCGGACGGCGCCTTTGGGCTGAGAGCCCTCCCCGGCCAATGGGGAGCCAGCTCTGCCACTTAGTTAATGATGCAGCAGTACAGGGAAGACTATCACATGTGAGCTGGAAGGCTGCCAACATGGAGACACGGAGAGAGCAAGGTAAACAACTTTCCAACGCCAAAATGATGACATTTAATCCCTAAATGCTAGCTTCCCGTCTCGACTCATCCTTAACCCCTTTCAGCTGGTGTGGAAGCGTCTGGAAGGCACCGTCTACCTGTCCCCAGTGCTTTTAAAAACTGGACGACATGCCCTGCAATGATCACTGCGTCACCGTTTACCACTTTCCGAACTACGCAGTGACAAACCTCCAAGCTCTGAAACACAGAGTGCCTGTTAACCCCTCCACCAAACCCTCGCCAACATGCCAGCCTTTAGAGAGACGGGGGGGAATAAAAAGCCCAAACAAAACATGAAAACAGCAGTCTTTGCAAAGTTGTCATCTCTCCCCCACGACTACTACCCTCCTCTGCAGTACAGCAATGCCGGCAAGAGTGACATTAGTACAACCTGTGCCGTCGTTCCATTGAGAAAACAGCTCTGACGCAGAACAGAGCAATCATACCCAGCCAAAATAATAATAAAGGCACTTTGGGAGCCGAACTTAGGGACGCTGGGGGAAAGGGACGCCCTGCAAATAATTAAAATACGTAGATGCAGCTCAAGCCCCATCCTGATCAAAGGGTACGTACGTGGGAAAGACGAACCGGACCGAAGAGCTCTGCCCGTGCACCATCTGCGCAGTCCTCAGCCCTCCGCTCGCTGTGTAGCGCCGCAGAATAGAAGGTTCCAGAAATTTCCTTTCCGTTAACCCTTTCGGTGTCTGCCCACTCTCCCTCCCCGCGGGATTAAGCGCGCCGGGTCTCCAGCATCGTCAATGGGCGAAGCTTCCTACGCCAACCGAGCCCAAATACAATCTTTAAATGACACTGGATGGTGGCAGGAGCCCAGTCCCTGATGTTGGTGCTACTTCTCTTTCTGGAGCCCTCTCTGCCTCTCTTGCTGCCTCTCTCCCCTCTTGCTGCAGCAGGGCTGTTGCTGGTAGACCTATCGACGGAGCTTGCTCTCTCACTCTCTCGCTGAGCTCTGTGACGCAGCTCTAAATTCTCCAGCCTGCTCCCTGTGTTATAAGAGCGGAACTGCAGCTTTCCAGGGAGCCCGTGCCAGCGGTGCCAGGGCCAGGCAAACCGAGGGGAACGTCGCTCCTGGACTCTGCACCTTTTTTTGGTAATTATTGTGTTCCTCACCTCTGTTTCTGTGCTTCCTCCAAGGCTCTCAGCCTTGCATCTCCTTCTCTGCTTCTGAGTCATACTTACTAGGTTAACTCTTTTAGGATTGGTAGTCAGCAATATAAATCTCGAACAAGCGCAGCTGAAACCACAGCCAACTTTGTGGTGGTTTCTGCTTTAAAAAAACCAAAGCAAATCTTCTTGGCTCTAAAAAACAAAAACACACACGCGCACACACACGTTCCAGTAGAGAGTTAGTGCTTTTTCATTAACTGTTTCGGTGACAGGAACCACTACTTGACTTCCTAAAATGAAATATTTTAGGCCTATGTGTTGCAAATACTCAGCAGGCAGTTACCCTGAAGCCCAAGGCAACTTAAAAGGATCTGCTCGTGTGAACGAACACAGGTCTTCTAGGCATAAAAGCATGAGGCTACTGCTGGACCCACAAGACCCTGCTATGCTGGCCACAAATCATTGATCTGAATGTGGTTCAGCCACTGGGCAGACGCATGGTGTAAGATAAGGTCCTGAAAGTGCTAGAAAGCTATAGGCTTTTCTTAATCTGAACAGTATTAATAAGTGTTATCACACACAGATTCAAAATGCTCAGCGTAGGCAGGGGAACTAATAACTACATTCCTGGAGTCGCCAGAATCCAATAATCTCTGTCAAAGAAAGTCTACAAACAGCTATGTATTTCAGGAGGCAAGAAAAATCTTGCAGATGAACACTCTCTCCTTGCTTCTGCCCCCCAAGACCGTCCCTTGCATTAACTCCGGTGCCTTCAGTTAACTTCAGCACCAGGCAGGGGAAGCAGTGCTCTCCTGTCTTGTAGCCTCAAAACCGGAAAATGTGGAGGAGGATCAGTGGTAGATAGAGCATCTGGGAATCAAAGAGAGGCTAATGGGAGAGCCAGCACTGTATGAGGGAGTTCATGTGTCAGTCTGCATATACAAAAGAGCGAGCGAGCGAGCCAGCCAGCAGTCCATTTGAGAAACACAGAATCAAGAGAGATCACTACTACACAGCTACGCCTGCCATTTTAATTCCGGACTTCAGAGCTGGCTGTGAGCTTTGGGTTTTTCACTACAGCCAGAGCTGAAGTAACCACTATTTTTTCTCTTTGCAGCGTCTGAAGAGCCTGAGCTATTTTGGGATTTGTCTGTACTACACTGAAAATGACACCTGTTACGCACAGACACAAATGAGAAGAATTGCAAGCTCCTGGTTTCTCAGATACGATTCTACAAAAAAAAAAAAGAAAAAGTTCCTATGAGCTCGCAACCTGGGAGAGCAGCACAGGCTCTCGGTGTGAGGTGAAGGGGATGACCCTTGTGAGTTGAAGTCAGTCACCAGTACAAAAAATGTTAAAGGTCTGTTGTAGCTGATGCAAGGGGAAATCAAACCTCCATGTGACCAAAAGAAGTAGTGCTTGATCAACTAAATGCCACAAGACATGGTTTCTTATGCAATCAGACCCATGGGACTTCAAGCCTTACATATACGCTCTGTGGCCAAAGCTGCAAGCATTAACTACTTCAGTTAATGAAGGTAAAATTGTAAGAGCGCTACGGCTACTTAAATGAGTCACCCCGCAGTGATCCTCGCTAAAGTAGGCCAGTGTTTTATGTGATGTTAAGCTGTCAGTGATGGTTTCAGTAACCCCTGAGTTATCTCAGAAGCTCCACCGACATGCAGGGTCAGAGCGGATTTTCCGCATTCCCCGTTTTCCCCGTCAGCGTGTGGCTGATTTACAACACCCCAGCGCTGTGCAGACGAGACAGAGGCCATCTCGCTGGACCCACGAGACCCAGTGAAGCTCTGAACATGATTGCGTACAGCACTGGAGCAAGATAAAAGACTCGGAGCCTCAGAAATGGGACAGTTGACTGGTGCTTTTAGCTCACAGCAATTTTGTCAGTCTTGTGGTATATTAAGAAAATAAAATGGAGCTTTGATTTATTTCAAATGATATCTTTTGGTTGCTTTCAGGGGAAAGGCAGCATTTATTTTATGGTTTACTTTCATTTGAAAATCACCAGCCATGGAACATTTCTACCTTACCTGACTAAGTATTTACTTTATGGTGGCACTCAGGCTCCCAAGAAGACTCGGCCGCACTGCACTGGGAAACACTCAAGTGCCTAACTAAGAAAACATGGCGCAATGGAAAGCTTCAGCACTCAGAACTGAATAATGAGGCCCCTAAAAAACAGTCATCTTCTCACACAGTTGGTCAGGATTTGCCATTTTCTGTGAGCTGAAGTAAGGAACTAGAGGCCATGATTCTGTGGTAGAAATCTAGGCTGTTTTGCTGTTTGAAGTGGAGCCCATGTACATGTTTTGTTACTGGGGGGTTTTTTTGCTTTTTTTTTGCCTTCTTTTCTCCAAACTTTGTCTAAAAGTGAGAAGCAGAACCAAAAGTTTTGTAGGAACTGACTAGGGGGAAGCAAAGTCCTGGGCTAGAAAGCAAGCTTGGTAAATGGAAATAATCCATGGCCGTGGTCGGAGGCAGGGGAGATCAGTCTCCCCGTGCAAATGGTAGTGTAAGTATCCATTCCAAAGCGAGGGGTCACCCAATGGCTGACTGCAACTCTGGGGTGGGTGCTTACAGTGTTGATTAAAAAAAAAAAAAAGTTTTGATAGTGCTAGACAGTATAACAAGATGTCACGATTTACAACTGGAACGGTTCAGGCTGGAAGTTAGGGGAAAAAAAAATTTCTTCAGGAGGGTGGGAGGGATTGAACCCCAGCCGTCACTACCAAGTCTGCCATCAATTGATGGTTTCCCTCGGCATCACGAAAGGATGAGGGAGAAATCCGTCAGCGAGCAGAGGAAGCGTGGGCTTGCCACTGCTTATATGCCAAACTGCGCGTAAAGGTGCATCCTCCGTTCTCTGGCATCTCCCATGCTATTTTCTGCTGTCATGCTACAATGACCTTAATAGCACTAACATACAAAGTCTGACGTTAGAAAAATCTAACCCTCCTGCCCGTCATTATTGGTATTGTGGGTGATAAAATAACCTCGGCCATCCACTGGGGAAGGTCCTTGGTCTTTTTAATGACGAACGAAACCCTCATGGTACTACCCACACTTTCAGCTTCCTGCTTGGCTCAGGTTTCGGTTTAAATGCCATCGGCCACACCTTCCTCCGACTGCAGGAAACTGCAATTGTTAAAATCAGGGCATGTTCCTGTTTAACTAAAAGGCTGAGATCAAATAATCCAAAGGCCTCGACTATGCCAAACAAATTCCTGCCCAGGACATAGCAAGTCTGTGCAGCTGTAAATCTATAACCCCTCGACCTCAACTTTCATGTAAATGACGTCTCGGCACGTCACCTTGGGGAGCGGTTGGCAATAAACAGAAGGAGCAAAGAATCAGGCAAAGGTGGACAGGGGAATGTAAAAGTTAACAATAATAACACTCAGCACAATGTTCTTCAGTTTACCAACCAAAAGTCCTGAAAGTTGCTTTAAAATGCAAAATAGTACGTTTTTCAAATGCTGATGTGGGATAGCCCTTTTTCAACACGTGGAATTTGTCGGCGCTACCTCTTCCTCAGAAAACGCTCACAACCTCAGCGAAATGATGTTTTCCAACGAAAATCTATTTCAGCACAGAATTCCCAGCCAGCACCGCTCAGGGAATACCAGCAGAAACAGTAACACGACAGCCCATCTGCCAGGACTGTTTCCCCTAGCTCCCGCCAATCAGAGGGTGGTTAATTTTTAAAATTTTCTTTTAATCTGAATGTAGTAATAGAATATCATCCTTAAAAAAAAAACAAACCACAAAACTTAACTCTTTGCTATAGTAAAACAATTGTCTACACTGACCGCAAATAAAGAAGTAATGTTAGTTGTTACTTATGGAAACTGGCAAGTTTTTAATGTTTGCTTATTTAAAGTTAGTGTAATTTTGCATATGGGAAGGCTGAATTAAATAAAGGTTAAATAATTTGACCCACATTGTATGCGGAATCAGGGTCAAAGCCGATATGGAAATTTGGGAGTTCCTTGCTCCCAGATTTTACTGAAGTTGTGCCTCTTGCTAATTACAGTCCTTATTGCACAGAAGGCCCCCAGTCAATTAGTGAGACGTGACCATCATCTGAAAGAGAAGCTGCCGGAACAGTGTGGCTTTCAGAGGAAATTGATAGGAAATTATTTTGAGGGGGCACTTTCTTTCATTTTTCAAAGAAAAGCAGAAATAAGACACTGAAGTCTTCCTTCTGTTTTCACATGTTCACGGACAACAACAGACAATTCACAGTCGTACAGTGCTGTCCTACCAGTCACCAGCGCGTGCAGATTTCCAGGAAACTGGAGACTTGCAACTCCGAACTAGGAACACTTGCTAACACAGCCACCAAAGTCCATGGAGGGATATGCTACAGGGTGTACCGCGCACCAGGTTTTGTTCCACTGTGGCAACAGTAGTAAAGTTACAGAGTCACAACAAACATTTAGGTTTAGGGGTTTTTCTGAAAGGTTGTTTTCCAGGCAACCTTCACTAGTGAACGCCAGAGAAATGGCCAGCACGCCCTATGCCTGCAAGCCCAGTGCGTACACAGGCTGTGATTCTCCCCGGGGTCCCAACCAACAGGAGCAAGCGCAGGCAGGCAGATAAATAACGATAAAACCCTTTCTGAAACAGTTTTGAAGTTGATTCTGCGCACCTGCTTGGGTGTGCACAACGGACTCTGCACAAAGATCGGGGTGGGTTTTTCTCATAGTCCTCTTTGGGGGGGGGGGGGGTCAAGGGAACTGGGTGGAACAGCTGGTGTTGAGATCAAAAGACTGCAAAGCCAGAGGTGTGTGTTCATTCCCGAGAACTGTGCTGGGATTAGGTAGTGCCATTTGCATAAAACGTTTGCATTCTTTGTGCAAACCTAGCCCACGCAATAAAGCAGGCACTGAAATGGAAGCCTGCAGGTGAAAAGCTAGCCCTGCCTTTGAAAACCTGGAGCCTTGGAATTTACCCTGTGAAGTCTGAGAAAATCCCAGCTGGAAGAGCCAAGATCCTTTTCAAAGAGGTGGCACCACATTAACATACAAGCTGCTTCAAAGCAGCGCTTGGGCCCTGTGCTGAAGCCGGGTTCAAGGTATTTAGCATCCTCAACCGACAGCTCTGCTCGCTCTGCTCGCTGCCTTGCAGCGTCCCTGGGCAGCACACGACAGAAACGCTGCCCGGAGGTCGGCGTGGCGGCTCCCCCGGCCGCCCTCCCCGCCGTGGCAGAGGGAGCGGGGGCAGCCAGGCCCCCCCGCCAGCCGCAGGGTTTGCTCAGTTCCAAATCTAAGGAGCCAACAGCGCTGAGACAAAAGTAATTATTTCAGCTATTAGTTGCTAAGAATAGAGCCGGCGGGGGTGCCGTGCCTGGCTGAGGTGCACCGGCAGCGCAGTCGGAGGTAGCAGGGATTGCGGTGGAAGCACAGAAATAGCCGTTCTCCACGCTCAGCACTTTGAAGCTTCGTGAGTCACTAAAATACACGGGGGTGGGGGGACAG
>JAVKLA010000052.1:2129727-2141236 GCA_034782735.1 Sagittarius serpentarius | reverse complement strand
CCGGGGGGTGGGGGCACAGGTGGGGTGTAGAGGAAAATACATGTGAAGCAGAACATGCCCCTGGGCCGACTGCTGTATTTTCGGGCGGCGGGGCAAGGGGGGGGAGAATGGCATTTTGGTGGGGAGCCTGTTGTTCTCCCAAGGCGAGCATCTCCCCAGCCAGCCGGCAGTGGACCACCCTCGCGCTTCCCGCCCAGCGCGGAGCGCGGCTGCTGCAGGCAACGCTCCACATGGACCTGATGGCCGGACGCTGCTTAGAGGTACCGACCCCCCGGCCGGGGAGGGACACGGCCCACGGGGAGCCACCGGGGCCGCTCCTTCGCCCCCCCGCCCTGATCCCTGACCCTCTGGCCACGGGGGATGAATATTTGCAAAAGCCAAACGTTACCGGGCGGCAGGGCTGGGGCGGGGGGGGCAGCGGGAGGGAGGAATCTATTGATCTCACTCCAACTGTGTTTCATGGTGTTTTCCTAACTAACTGCTAATCTTACTTGAAGTTCCTTTTACAAATGCGTTATAAAAGGTTAAACATATGAACAGTAGATATTTAAATACGGGATCAGTAACTGACAAGGTGCTCAGCTGGCTGCTCACAGATGTCTTTAACATCTTGTCCTGATGCTATTTAGCAAAAATCGTATTGCTATCACTACATGTTTTTAGTCAATATAGCTTGGAAGAGGCAATTTTCCTTCCGTGCTGTTTGCGCAACCCAGGGTACAACACATTCCTGATCTATGACTAGGTTTCCAAGCTACATAGTAAAATGAATAATAATGATAGTAAAAGTTGTAAAAAAATTTTTATACAGCAACCTCTGTATTACTTTAGTGCTGGATTTTGCAGCTATTGTACATGGGGGGGGAAGGGTTTTTTTTGTAAAAATTATCATACCCAACCAAAACAAAAACAAAAACCCAACAAATTCAAGGTTTTAAAGAAAATTTTTATATCAATCCTGGGTGCAACTGCAGAAAGAGTCGAGCGAGATAGAATTAAACATCTCAGCTGGAGCATGGACAGGGCACCAGACAGCTTGCTAAGAATAGATTAATCCTAATTACAGCCACACTTCTGCTTTTTCAAGGTTTCCCGTTCCACGTGGGGACGCAGAGGCTGTGAATGGAGAGGGGGAACGGTGCCCGCTGCGGCAGCAGAGGGGCCGGGGGGCACATGCTGCCCGTTATTGCGTAACCCCAGGAACACGCCGTGCTCCAGCCGGAGCGACGGGAGCGACGGGAGCGACGGGAGTGACGGCAGCGTCTCGCCTCGCCGGCCTTCGGCTGCCTGGCTCCAGCCGATCGGCACAGGCTTAAATCCGCGCCCGGCCCTGGAAATCTGCTCTCCCCAGTTAGCAAAACCAGACTAAACCACCGGAAAACAGGGTTTCGGGTAATGCGTGCTTTGCTGGTTAAGGATTTAAACATCACCACCTTCCTACCGGCTCCCCGCACTGCCAGCAGCCCCGGAGGAGCTCGGTCCTGTGCCAGAGCTGCCCGGGGTGGATAACCCCCCCCCGGAGCAGTGCCAGTACGTCCCGGAGGAACGGCCACAAATCCCTATTGGTTTTATTTCCTCCTGGACAACATTCACACAGAGAAATGACTTGCTATCTCATAAGCAGAATTACAAAATGTTTAGTGTGAGAAATAAAGCCTCTGCTTTCCCAACTAGGGTAGTTTATTTCTCCCAGAAAGCCTACGAAACTACGGAAAACAACTCATTTTCCCACCCTAAAGGATGTATATTAATTGCCAATTTAAATATTTAGCCAGAAAATGTATGGCGCCAGCTATAATAACTTAGGTTTGTTTTATCAGAAACCAGGAGTTAATGCTACGGTTTTTCTTTCGTTTCTGCAGCAGTAATCCGTAGGTAAGCACGAGGGCCCCTCTGCTCGAGATGGATCTCGGTCTGCACACATCCCCGCTGCTGTGAAAAACAGCCAGCGCCCGAAAGAGCTTCTAGCCCCTAAAACAACGGAAAAATGCATCAAACACTCCTTCAATATCTTTGATTTACCTAAGTGAGGAACAACTCTCCTGCAAGCACAGAGGGAACAGCATGAATTTTATTTGAAGTGTCCGACTGAGCCTGTTGGGATGTTTTAGAAAAAAATACAAGTCCCAACGAACGTTAGGACGGAGCCGTCACAGAGGGCAGGATCTGAAACGCCGACAGCGTTGCGCGCGGGGCTGTCAGCCTGGCAGCTTGCGCTACGTGGCGGCAAGGTTTGGGGCGTGCTGGGTGGCACGGTGCTGGTCGGCTGCCTCCCCCCGGGGAACACCGACGCTGACGGCCTGGCTGGGCGGCTCTCGGAGGAAAGGAGCGTCAGGAAGAAGGTGTCTGCCTGGAAAAGACCTTGTTCGTTTCGAGTAGGACTGTCGCTTCAGTAAACAGTATTTTTACTTACAGCTCATCAGCAAAGATTTCATTTTACATTTTCGAGATTCATTTCCCCTCTGCGCTGAGACGCAGATCCCGGATGCGGGGCTTGCTTTCTGTATTTTTAATGAACCGGTAAAGACGCACTGCAGAACAGCTGGTACCTTTGGGCTGATGGGCGCTGACCTGGGCTGACAGAAATTCGCCTGCACCTCCCTGCTTTGATCTCCACAGAAGGCAGTCTTGCAGCTGCAGTCTCCCATATCCCGGCTGAGTTTGTAGCAGAGCTTTTGGCTGTCCTGCAGACCTGGCTGTCAGTCCTGCTGTCACCTCCCAACTCCCCGGAGTTACACCCTGGGTACAAGAAAAATCTCCCATTAAAAGTTTCACCAACCTTAATATGACAAAGCAGTGTTTTCCAACTGGGAAATGAATAAACAGGGAAAAAATTGTTCAGACATTCCTAAGCTGCTTTCTTAGCATTACCGTGCCACCAGCGGACCGCGGCCGGGAGCAGACCTCCTCCCTTTGCCCACTGCTTTACGGGATGCACCTACAGAAAGCGTGATGCTGCTGCGTGTGTGCAGAGAGGCTTGGCCGCGACTTAGCAACACCTATGGCTCGGTGAATGCACGTGTCTGCCAGCCCCTGCCTGGAGTGACTGCTTTTGTAAGCAGAGCGAGAGATTGGGAAATCTGCTGTGATTCATACGAATCGCTTCAGTCCCCGCTCCCACCCCCAGCACAGCACCCACGAGTGCCCGGGAGCTGCCAGACACGCAGAGAGCGAGCACCACGCCTGCCTGCAGCGCGTCTCTAAGCGTCGGCTGCCAAGACACTCCCGGAGTATTTAAAACTCGATGCCACGAATCATTTGTTCTGATCTGAAAAATTCCTGAAATGCTTTTCATTTTTATTACTGAAAATTACCGAATTCAGAGTGGTTTCCTCGGCTCAGCTGAAGAAGCCGGCGCCGGCGCTCACGGTGGCCTTTTGCTGTTGGGGCAGGGCTTGGTGCTGGCAGGTTCTGGCTGAGGTTTGTCTCTGCCTCTTGTCTCGGCCGTCAAACTGGGACTGTAAATTATTTTGGCCAGGGATAAACTGTCTTTGCTTGTACAGCACCGAGCCACACCGGCCTCTGGGTCTCGACGGAACCTTCTAGATGCCACTAAAAATAAGTAATGATAAGCTATTATCTTTTTTAAATACTCGTAAAAAAGAGGGAGCGAGAGGACACTCCTTTCCCAGCTGTTTTCCCCTCAAACCACCAAGATTATTATTTTTTTTAAACTGTCTTTTTGGTCAGTTCTCTTCCGTAGCCCTTCATAAAACAAGGGTACACAACAGTTGAAAAGTTAGGATAGGTATTTTTGTACTTACATAGCAATAATCATTTGAAACCAGCTAGTAAGTGCTAAAATCCAAGCTACCGTTAACAAAATAAAAATTAATCGCAGAAAATATTTTTATGCACTAGTTGATTACTCTTTCCAGCCTGGAATTATTTTACAAACAAATCTCAATTAGAGGGTGAACCTTTCTATTTTTTTTTTTTGTAAGAAAAAAATAGATACTGTGGTTTTTCAAGATATTTTGGGTTTTTTCTTACTTGGCCAATTCTGATTGGGCGCATTAGTCCCACTGTAGATTTTTTTTTTCCACTTTCCAGAATGGGAGACCTTTGTTTTGAGTGATTCCTTTGTGTAATTCGTAAAGTAGAAAACAAAACATTAAACATTACAAAAACAAAACAGATGAAAATACTTTCAGCTTTGCTCATGTTCCTGCCAACTATTTTCCTTTTTTTAAAAAAAAAAACCAAAACACCACACAAAACAGCTCCTTCTCAGCCCGTACATGACTGTATCGTTTTACTCCTTTAAAGGGGAAAGGAGAGCTGAGGATTAGCTCTCAGCCTGCTGGAAGGGCCAGCAGCTAAGAAATGGCAAGGACTGGTTTTAAGCCTCTAAACCAGCTTCCAATGCTATTCCTCCCCCCCAAAACACAAGGCAATAAGAATACACTGTGATGAAGGTACAAACTTTTAAGACTTCCTTAAGTATATCTTTTGAATAGCACACCAAAGATCAGCCAGATTATTAAGAGATTAAGAGCGTGAACACAACTGATCTGCCCGTTGACTGCGCTGGACGCGAGCCTCTGCCGTTTAGCCCCGTTCCCACAGTGCCACGTTTCATTCCTTAGGGCTGGACCGTCGACATGAGGGATGCAATACTTCAAAAGCCAAGAGTGGTCTTTCCAGCAGCCCCTGTACCCCCTCCTCCTTGACACCTGTGCACGTGCCGGCTCGCTCTTTGGGAGGCAGGGACGGCTTGGGCGCGGAAACGCGCAGGACCCGGCCTGGCAGACGCCGTCCTCCTCGGCCTTTAGTACTGCCGTCCGGTGCTGCAGGCTGCTGTGGAAGAGAAACAGCAGCGTCCCAAAGCGATTCCACGGAGCTTCCAAAACCGCCTGGGAGTAACAGCTCTGCTTGGGGTAGAAACTTTTCTTTTTTTTTTCTTTTTTTCCCCCTTTGTTTTTTCACTCCAGGCTTCATTTGTCCCTTTGTTTGCCTGGGAGGTTTTCACCAAGTCCTGGAGACGATCGTGTTCTGGGGACACTCAGAACTGCCCGAAATGTTGCATCGCTGGCTGGTCCATCAGAGTCTGGATCAGCTCCAGCCCTCCGGTCCAGCTGAAGCTATCTGCTTTGCCTCCAAGACGCAACCACAGTCTAGAAAAGAGGTTCGTGCCTGACTCAGAATTCCTCTTAAATACTCAGAGCGTGAAAACTCAGAAAAATCAGAGCTTATATAAGGCCTTAACAGTTGGGGCGCACCAATAAGTCATAAATAACAGGTCGCAGGGCTGAGACGGGCTCCTCTGCCGGAGGCTTGCGGGAGGCTGCTTTACCCCGACCCCAGTTCCATCCCCGAGGCTGTTGCACACAGTGATTTCTGTTTGGGAAGTTTCGGGAAGTTTAACCTGCAGACTTGGGGCTGGGTGGGGACTCGGGGATTTCTTGTGGCCACCACTCCGGCTTCCGCTGTCTCAGGTGTGCGCAAAATGACGTGGGATGTTGTGCTTCATGCGACACTGGCCCGAGTTAACCCGTAGCCCTATTTTTCCATCTGTAACCATGGCAACCCGAGTTATCTTGCAGAGGTGTCCATCGCCCCGTGGTAGTAACACCCTGCTTGTCACAGCCGAGCCGACAGTCCCACCGCTGGGGCTGTCCATGTGCACATCCCAGTTGCCTGAAACTGCAAAAAAAAAAAAAAAAAAAAGCCCCCACAAAACCCCAACCCCCAAACCCCCAAAGCGAGGGGGTGTTTGCAGGCTCACCGTTTCTAATGCAATCCTGGCGGAGGCCGAGTGGGAGGTGGGGAGAAGGCAGAGGAAGAGCGGGAATGCCGGAGCAGTTCAGGCACAGTCCTGGCTCTCAGCAGTACGACCAGCTCCTTGGCAACGGAGGACGGTGTGTCAGGGCGGATGGGACGCAAACACGCCGGCTCCGGCAACGGCTCCAGGGGGAGAGGAGCATCGCCGCTGACACGGCTCAGCTAATTTTGCCATGGAGCACTGGGAAAGAGAGAATAAAGGAACCGCTGGGAACGGCCTCCCGCCGAGTGTGTCACACAGCAGCATGACGTCCTTTGCTGTCCATCTTTATATAATATTTTTCATACAACAGCACTGAGTCTAATTATACTCAAGAGAAAGAAAGTCGCCTGTACTGACCCTCT
Organism: Sagittarius serpentarius; assembly: GCA_034782735.1. Classification (NCBI taxonomy): domain Eukaryota; kingdom Metazoa; phylum Chordata; class Aves; order Accipitriformes; family Sagittariidae; genus Sagittarius; species Sagittarius serpentarius. Next base: position 2,135,107 of record JAVKLA010000052.1, on the reverse strand, counting down.
GCCTACTGGGAATTTTCTCATACGGAGAGGGAAGATGGCCGGTACCATGACAGGAGAGAACAAATGCCTCGGCCATTTAGACTACCTTGCAGGATTTCACGGTTGCCACTCTTCGGGAGGTACTGTCCATCTACTTGATCAGAACAACTGTTATTCCTCCAAAGAGGACCAGGCCTTCAAATTTGCTGAAACCTAAATCATTAGAAAGGTTTTAGAAGACCTTGTTGTCCTTTTTACAAGCCTTTGCTGCCCTCGTACACAAAATTATCAGCACTGAGAAACTAGAGTTGTTAAATGAAAATCAGAGCGATCCAACAGATTCTCGTAAAGTCTTTAAAACCAAGATAAGGGGAAGAGATGAATATATCTTAAATAATGAAAAAGACATGGATTCTAAAATTATTATTGAACGGATTCTTAGTAGTAATATTAGAAGAAAAGTCAGTTCTAAGCAGTCAATGACTGCTGAGCTGGCAGTCCTACGCTGTAACTATGATAATCCTGGCTGCACGGAGGCACCAAGACTTTAATGCCAATTAGTTTTACGTTGAGTGTGTCACCTCGCACACAAAGGAGGAGAGGAAAGACACCTATATTCTTTTGTAAACATACGAACATGGTTTCCACACTCATTTCGCTATTGCGCAAGAGTACTAAAGGGGTTAGTTTCATCTCTGAGGCAAAGAATTGCATAGAAAAGTAAAAGCTGGCGTAAATGAGCTATCAACAATTACCCACACGTGAACCGAGTTGCCCAGGAGGCGCGATGGGCACCCAGTGACGGGCCGTGAACTGTCAGGGACCAGCAGCCAAAGCAGAACGTGGGCGACCAGTGCGCGTGAGTGAGGAACAAAAAAGCGAGACGTCGGCGGATGGTGGTAATTCTGCTTCCCCGTGCAAAGACACAAAGAATTGCTGCATGGTTTGGGGTGGGAAGGGAAGCTGTGATTCCAACAGCAGCGCATGCATTAACCTTGCTGCTCTGTGTCGATCAGTTTTCCCGCAGTCCCCAACTGACTATAACCCAGCAACAGAGCTTTTCCCCTTTTGAAAACGCCGTCTGGCATTTCTGCCCGCATCTGTAGGATGTTTAGCTTTTGGAAGGGTACGCCTGTGGCAGGGTGAAAGGTCCAGGATATTCATTAGAATTCAGGAGTCTGTGAAAAGCGAGCCTGTGCAGGAAAGTGCCCTCTGGCATTTAGGGTACCTCATTTCAGTCATCGATAGGGTGAGAAGAGAGGTGCTCAAGGGGAATACAGGGAAGCAGACTGGGTATGACAAGCGAAAATGAGGCCATCAGATGAGCCAGGAATGACTGAGACCTAAATCCCAGTCTTCCCTCTGACACGCGCTCTTCCGGCAGGGCTGCCTCCCGGGAGCTCCGGGGTGCCAGGGGGTTTCCTTCTGGAGACCTGCAGCTCCTTTGCTGGAGCATTTCTTCACCTCTCCACTGCAGCTAAAGGTGAAACGTGTACGAGGTCGCGGGCAGGAGAGTCCATGATGCCCCAGCTTGCGCGGGTGAGCATCTGGTTCTGCACAGCCTCGACACCAAACCTGCCACCCCCGGGGATGAAATCTGGGTTATATAAAGCCATTCCTGCCTCGAAACCGTGAGGTTAAAATGAGGTTGTCCAAGGTGAGAGCTGTCTCGGGAGGACGATTCACTGCCTGCACCAAACTTTGAGTACAGGTGAAAACTGAAATGCTCGGTGCTCAAATGTACATAAATGCACAGGCCAGGACGTTGGGAGGTTCCTGAGTGTTCAACGTGTTTGCAAACTTTCTGGAAGATGAGTACGTAGTGAGCTGGCGACATCTGGAGATGATACAAAACCAGTGAGGCACATCCATGGTAAAACGGTGAGTAAAGGAAGGATCTCATGATGTGCAGTGGCTGGGGAAAAAATTATCTGACTAAATTCAGAATTTGGAGGTTCAAAGTGATAGGTTAAAAAAACCAAACCAACCCAACAAACCCTAACCGAACATACTCAAGTAATGGATGCGGTGTTACTCAGAAGTTCGCGGAGAGCTGGCTGCAGGACGTGGGAAGGAGCGTAGCTACCTGCCGTGCCTGCACCCTCCTTCCCTGGGTGCTCCCGACAGACATCCTGGCATGATGGATTTGTGCAGTCCCAGCCGGGCAGAGCTAATTCTTATATTTGCGTCATTCCATTTATGTGACAAACTGTACCGAGCAGGCAGTGTGACGGTCCATGGTCACAGAGCACTGTGAAACTGTAGGATGCCAGGTAAAGACACCAGAGAGAAGTTTTATACTCTATCTAAACACAGTTCCTACTCGTTTCACAGCCCAGTATAGCCAGCACTGAAAACTGCACCATTAAAACATGTTTAAAGGGTGCAAAGCCCACATTATTCCTTCTGCCAGTGCTTTATGAAAACGGCCAGCTGACTGGTACGCTGTGGAAGGGCCAGCACATGGACCCAGGTAAGAAAGTATAGGACCGTAACAGAAATAGTAAGTCATAGTTTAAAGGCAGATATTTCTTTCCCAGAATACTAATGTGATTCCTACAGCACAAAGAGCAAAAGCTTCCTTCTGTAAATCCATTTCACGGAGACCACAAGGTGGGGAAACGTATCACGCTTAGGTACCCGGCACTGGAAGGGAGCTAGTCTGAGCGGCCCAGGGTTAACTTATCAGTGAGCTTCGATGCTGGCAATCGAGTCATTCGACGACTGGAGAGAATGGCAATGATGGAAACCGCTGAGGCCAACACGCAGATGCCTTACAACTTCGGACCATCGCAAAGAAAGAGACAGCAGTCCTGTTATCAAGACCACAGAAGTTTGTTTGAGAAGCACCTACTGCCTTCTAACAAACAGCCTGAAAAAACCCCACCCGACTTTCCTTCCCCACGGTAACTCCTTCCTCCAAAGCACTCTTAATGCAATTTGTTTCCTGTTCCTCTAACTTCTCTGATGTTTTTGGAACAAACCAGTCAAGGCTAAAGTGCTGGTAACACACCTACAGCAGGACCATAGATGAGAAACTACGTCTTTGCCTTTGACAGCAAGGGACGAGTAGAGCTCCTGTCCCCTCCAAGGCCACACCTGTGTTACCACCACTAAACTGAGTACGTGTGGGACGACTACTGGCTGCAGAAAGTCACAGGCAAATGATCTGCAGAAGACAGCAAGAGAGGATCAGCGCAGCCTCTCTCCTCGCAGGAGTTGGTACACGAGTTATGAAAGTCACTTCTAGTAGAGGTCCCATCTCGGGATGGATCCCTATGTCTGACTTCCAAAGGGCCTTGGCTTGTAATGGTAATATTGCTGTGGGTAACTACCCACGCTGGCTTTGCTGCTCTTGGCATCAACACACCCTTTCATGTTACTTGTCTCCCCTGTTCATCTCCGAGGACAGCCAGGGCGAGAACTCAGAAGGGCCAGCCAGGGCGACGACGTCTTCTAAAGCCCTGATGCTAAGAAAGGGAATTATCCTGAGTACGACTACTCGCCCCAACGGACCATGAACACTGAATACTTTGTTAGCAACCGACAGTGTAGGTAAGAAGTATTTTGTCAAATGGGCAGCGTATGAGAACATGTCTGAGCGAAAGAAACTTAAGCCTGTTAAATACTGAAGTTCCAAACTTAAACCCTTGTTTATATGACGACTGGGTCACTGCTGCGGAACACGGGGGTTTGCAGGATTGTGCCAAAAAAGGCCCTGCGAAACGCAGACCTTTACACAGGGCACCGAGTCTCCCGCAGAAGCAGACTCTGCAGCGTGCTGCCGCTTGCCACGGGCGCTTTCTGCTCGCCTCTGTCTCTCCCAGGGTCCCCCCCCAACTCTTGTCCCCACCTGATCCACCCGCTCAGCCGGCACCGCACCCTCGTGTGCAACAATCCGGTGAGCTCCCATCCGCCGGCTGGGCAGGCAGCGAAGATGCTTGTGGGTAGCTGGTGCCACTCGCCTCCGCAGGGAGAGGGATCCTGGTACCTGAAAGCAAAAAAGAGCTGCTTTGAGACTTAACCCTGAAACTCAGATCCTCATCCTGGCTGCTCATGAGAACCTCCGCGGGGATGGATGGGGTGGAAAAAGGAGGAGCGTTGCCGCTGGCTCCGAGTTAAGTGTGTGAAACGAAGTCCACCCTCAGCGCCTTTCCCCAAACTGTCCTTCCTTTGCACGGTCCTCTTGCACTGAACGCCGTCCATTTGCAGGCCATGAGCTGGATTTTGTGGATTTAAAAAATGATGCAAACTGTATTTTTTTTCTTTTTGGAATAAGGAATGAAACTGGTAATGAAGACAAGAAGTCTGCAGTCGCCACAGAAAACAGTCGAATAGCCTCGCTGCTTTCGCTTGGCTAATGGCAAATAACAACACAGCAAACTACAAGTAAGAAAACTTAAGTGCATAAATATAGAAAATAACTTTATGGAGCTTCCCTACTGCAGAGTATCTTTAAAAAGCCTTCTAGAAAGACTTCTACTACATTATTAAACACACCTTTATTTATTATTTTTTAAGAAAAGGGCATAAAAGAACTTAGTTCAAACTAAATATTTAACCAAATAGCAATTAACTAACAATGATGAATGGTAAACAGTCCTAGTCCCACGCTAAACTGGGCCTTTAAAGCCCGTTTATCTAAGCTAAAGCTGCTCAAGGGGAAAAGCAAGTTTATTGAGTAAACTTTGTCTCAGCCACCTCGCTATTAAAAGAGTCTACAAACAGAAACTACATCATATATTCTGCGGGAGGGGAAAAAAATAAAGGCGCAGGGACGTAACAATCCATCGCATGGCAGTTACAATGCTACATGGAGGAATTATCCCTGAGCATAAAAGCAGAGAAAGCACGAAGCTGTAAAGCAGCCACTTTCCACCCCCGTGGCCTTGCGTTAAAACAGAAATAAGTGAGAGGCCCCTTAAATCCCACCCGATGGTCCCATTTGGCCTAGGACAGTCATTCCCAAGGAGTGCGCCTGGGCAGAGTTGCCCAAGGTTTAACCCTTTGCTGTGGACCCCTTTGGGGAAGCGCAAGACTCAGCTGCGGCTGCTTCTCGGGTTTTATTTTTTTAAAATTTATTTTTATTTTTAATTTTTTCTAATTTTTTTATTTTTTTTTTTTAAATCATCCTCCTCGCTCTGGGCAAGCAGACCAGCCCGGGGACGGAGGGCGGGGGGGGTCTCGGCCACCCTCCCCCCCAGCCCCTGCCCTCCCCCAGCCCCGGCTGCCTTTACCCGCTGGCCCCCCCCTCCCCCCTCCGCTGCGCTCCCCACCCGCGCCCGGCCCGCCCCACGGGGGGGACAAACCCCCCCCCCCCCCCGCCCCGCCCCGCGGAGAGGGCAGGGACGTGACCGGGACGGGCGCGGGGTGCGCAGGGCCCCGCCCGCCGGCCCCGCCC
>JAVKLA010000052.1:2100698-2129627 GCA_034782735.1 Sagittarius serpentarius | reverse complement strand
CCCTCTCCTGTTTAATTAAGGAGGGGGAGTGAGAGAGCGGCTTTGGTGGGTACCTGGCGTCCAGCCAGGGTCAACCTATCACAATCTTCACTGTATTTGTTACCTTTGTCGGCTGTGACAGGCAGTTTTATATTAGTTTACTTAGACATAATATTTTTTCCTATTGCAAGCATTTCTCTTGCTATGTTCCTTCTGTGTTCTTTCTTTGTAAATAAATCAGCTGCAATGCTGTGATTGTGCAAGGCATAACTCTCATAAGGTGGTCAAGGAGTACACATTTCTTCTTTACGTTTTGCTTCCTAAATCCTTTCCTCTACTAGGAAATGGGATTGCTCTAACTCAGTAATAGTTTGAGCAGTAGAAGTTTCTAGGCGTGAATACAGTTATAATGATATAAAGAAGTAGTACAGAGATTGAGCTATTGCAGTATTAGGGTAGAAATACACCAGGTCAGTTACATTTGTGTTTGTTATCAAAGTTTCTGATATCCTGCCCTTTCTAGGAAACTGTCCGCTTTTAACAACTGCATGCAGAAATATGACTGTGATACCAGCCAGATGTGGCCGCACATAGTAGATGTTATTATTAAAATACGGATAACAGCACATGTTATTATGAAACATAACTATCACAGGTGGTCTCCCAGTTACACCAGGGTAGTGCTCACTTTGAAATATGTGGGTTTGATATTGTCTTGAATCACAAAACCCACTTGCTTGAGGACCCTGCTAAAAGTCTCTCCTTGATCTTGCAAAGTGATCATGTTTTAACTGCTCTCTTTTTTTTTTCCAGCCTGTTGGTTGCTATCATCAGCCTCTTTCTTACCACCAGTCGCGGACTGGTTTGGCCCTTGGCAGGTCTCCTGCCGGGTTCCCGGAGCCGGCGGGGTGGGTGGCCGGCAGAGGGGGATAGACTACACCGAATCGGTGGGAAAAGGGGGCTTGTGCTCCCGGAGACATGCGGGGAGCCTTGCCTGCCTGCAGGAGTCCTCACCTTTGTGGCCAGCTTCACTCCAGTTCTTTGCCTACAGAAGTATTTCAGTTATCCGTTATCCTCGGTGGAAGTTACTCGGTGATGGAAGGGGCAGACTGTGGTTCTCGGAGTACAGCAAGTTAATGGCAGTTCCTTCTCTTCTACTCCCAGCACATACTAGATGGGTATCGACTCCGCATTCAACCTGCGGCTATAATTTCAAACTGAGCATGTTACTTATTTGTTTCCCTCTTTGCAATATATATAAAAAACAGCTGGCATCACTCTACCAAGAACAGGCTGGGTAAGCAGGTGTTTTTTCCAGCTTAAGCGACTTGTTCACAAATCCTTGTTGAAACCAGCAGCAAAACTCCGGATTTCCTATGTTACCTTTGACCTGAGATGCTGGGATCAAGAACAGCACATCCCCTGACCTGGCTCCACACACCTCTATCACCTGTAAGATATACTTCACTTCCAGTACACCATACGTACTGCTTTCTAGGGAGCCATCAAACTGCATAGACAATCCATTTATATGCAGTTTGAGGCAGGTAGGTGAGGGATCCTTTAGGAGGGGCTTTCACATCAGTTACTCTGTCTTACCAGTCCTAGTAATAAAGGCAGCAGAGCCAGACACAGAGCCCAGTTTGTGGGCTCTGGTTTCTGGAAATTTCCATGCAAAGGGATAGACTGGACTCACAATTTTTCCTTTAGCATTTTACTGGAGCCACACAATATAAACACAGTTCAACTCTAGGCAAGTATGGGTGCTTCAGATTATGCCAGGGATGTGGTATAGACCTTTAGCCCATGTGTGAGCTCAGATATGCTGAACGATATTGTCTCTGTTGCTCCAGACTGGGTACAATTTTTAGCAAATGTCAAATAAGATTTGGAGCCACTGGATGGCGATGACTCCAACCCAGACCCAAGAGATCATGCAGTATGTGGTTATTACCCTGCAGCACATCAGAAAGTCAGTTTAGCAAGTAAAAAACACTCAGAGGACTATATTCACAGTATTTTTTCTGTTTTCTAATTCCAGTCCTCTAAAACCTAGATCTCCTTATAAAATATTAAATGGCTTGTGGCAGCAGCATACTAGTTACTTGACGCAAAGAATAGCATAGTGTGTCCTAAGTTACAAACAGTGGAAGCTACAAATAATTTTGAGGACAAAGGAAGAGGAGGAGGAGAAACTAGGTGGTAATATCTATCAGTCCAAGAACTATCGCCCTCCAGAAGTATTCTGGAAATAGTGGGCACTAGCCAGTCAGGAATGAACTGCATTCAGTGAAAAATGATGCATTTCTGTGGGCCCCATCACTTGCTGTGTTTGACTTCACACTGTAGTAAGGAGAGATGTGAGTTACTCAGCGGGTGATTTTTCTTCCTCTGACTCAGCATTGTATCCTCAGTATACTATTTATAGATGTTAAGGCAAAGCATTGAAAGAGCAAAAGTTTCCTAATTTTAATTTTAAAGTGATTTAGGAATGAAGGATTGAACACTGCTAAGAGGGGAACCAATTTGCTTTGTGTGCTAGATGATTAATCAGCAATATTCAGTGTATGATAACAGTCTCAGAAATGATGTATTGACTTGATAGAAGTTATATTTAGAAGGGAAAACCTTGACAAGGAAGGTGCTAGCTTCTGTTGCCTTCACTTTGACCATCATGTCATTACTGGAGACAATACAGGACAAATATACTGCCAGGCAGGGGATTTTCAGGATCTGTTTTGCAAGTTGTTCAGCAGTCCCAAGCGCAAGTTTAACAGAACCTGTGGGAGGAGTGTCACAAGCTGGTGGGGAAAGGTGTGATTTCTTTTGCTGTATGATTTCAGTCTGCTTCCAAAGCATGTATCTGTTTTGCAGCGGTAGTACGGAGTAGCTGGTCTCAGGCTGTGATGCCTTTATGAGCAATGGCATGTAGGTGATGACAAGTGAGTGCCGCCAAAATAATGAAACACTTTCCTGCATGCAGGTTTGTAGCATGGAGGAGCAAGCTAGTTTGGGAACCTCCTTGTGAAGCAATATCTGAGCTATCTTTAATTTACTTCACTGAGAATTGACAATGCACGTGCAGCTCTGCCTTAGCTATACCACTTCCAGAATCTGAGCTAGGTTGTTTAAAGTTTCAGCCTGCAGTGTAGACATACCATTAATGTGTTAATTATTGTATTTCCTTCCTTATGGGGCTTGAGCAAATCTCTACTCCCAAAATTTTGTCTCCCCAAATCAGAGAGATCCTCTCTTCTGTAGACAATGTTGTTCATTAGGAACTGACAGAACCATTTTGTGGTTTCTTTTTTAAAATATACTCTTTGGCAACTGCTTCCATTTTTACAGCTTTGCTAGCACATAACATCCATCAATAGATGACCAGTGAAAATTTGTCTTTAAAAGAGAAATGTCAGGAGTTTCTGGGTGTCCTGATGTGAAACTCTTGTACTGGAACTTGATGTATATATGCTTACTATGATGGTATCTGATTGCTGCCAGCTCTTGTTTTGCTCAGTGAAAAATCCTTTGCTAAGAATGCCAGTGTGGTGTCTGATCTACTCAGTGGAATACAGCTAGTGAGGAAAAAAGTTCTCTGTAGTGAACTTCAGCTGAACAGCTGAGTGCTTGCACCACATCCTGAAAATTTTCTGTTTGCAAGGCAAGATACGTTTAAACCAAACCTGTACATTTATGACTCTTCATAAGACTGTAAAGAGTATAAAAATAAACACATTAATGTGGTATAGCAGAGTCTCACTTCTCAGGCTCATGAAGAGTAAAGGGTGGAAGAGGCTGAAATGAGGAACACCAACTGTGATCTTGTCAGTCTGGGGGTTTGGCAGGGCTTGTTGTTTACATTGCTCCATTGAGAGTCATTCATTTTGCACTTAACCCTGTTAAGAGAGCACTCAACTACTCACAGATATGCCCTTCCTTGGCATAGTTTTCATCTGATTAGAGGCAAAAAGACCTCATGTGTCTTGACAAATTGCTTCACTGGATAAGGCAATTTCTTTTTCAAGCGCAATTTCAGAAAATGTACATTTACTTACTACATATTAACAAAACTCTAGATAAGGAGGCACTGTCCCCATCCAAAGCACTCACAACATCTGCCTTGATAAAAGAAGGATTTGAGGCTATTGCTTCACGTTTCCTCTACCAGCAACAGAACAAATATAATCCAGTGCCTCATTCTGCCGGATCTTCATCCTTGGGTCCAGAGCCTACTGCTGTTAATCCTGCCAGTTCGGTGTTCAGCCCTCATACTTTAACTTCACCTGTGGAATTATGTTATAAGAATGCTGTTGGTTTGTTGTGATTTTTAACAAAAGCACTTTCCAGATCTGCTGCAGAGGTAGCTACAGACGCTGTTCAATTGTTGTCTGTTTGATTGTTCAGGGTTCAATTCTTTTAGTTCAAAGTGGGCAGTCACTGAGGGAAGGTGGGGAACGAGCCCCTGACTGAGCAAGGGATGAAAACCTCTGCCCCAGCAGAATAGCAACAAGAAACAAAATTAAAAGCTAACCAGTGTCCCAGCCTCACTTTTTTTTTTTTAGCTCATTTTTTAACAGTAGCCAGTTCTGTAACATGCACCGAGCTGATACTCTCCATTTCACCGACCTCAACAATGTTGCACCGAGAATGATTTTAGTCAATACTATCAATCTGATTTTGAATCAGCTCCTGATACAAGCTATTTAGCCTTGTGAGACAGATGTGTCTGCGTTAAGGAAGATAATTCCAATGCAGGATGTCAATAATATATTAATCTTTTCATATATTTTAATAGACGTTTCGGTAGAAATAAAGCTACCCACTCCAAGACTGTTCCTATGCAAAAATACAGTACAATGTAAGTCACTGGAAACTACCACATATACGACATGCTGTTAATCAGGTCACTGTGAGAAAGATCATGTCAGACTGGAAAGGGGTCATGAATTGCCTCCTTGCTCTTCTTCTAGTAGCTAGATTCTCAGCACGGTGATTCACTGCCGTGTGAGTACCTACACAGTGGAGACAGAGGGATTTCTGAGTTGAAAGGAGATGTTCTTTCAGGTGGAGGAAGAAATTTCAGTTTTTCCAGAGACCTTCTAAATACTGGAAGGATATTTGAATATAAAGGAGAAGGGAGAAGCACTCATTCAACATAATAACTGAAGGTTGAGGGGCAGCAATCAAGGCAATTAGTACCTCTTTCTTTCATCCTTCATCCTTCAGTTCTGGAATCAAACGTACATGAAGCAATGAAACGCGGCATATTAGAAACACTGTCTATATGAAGCATCACTAATAGATTGGGAAAATATGGTTATGCCAACCATATTGTGGATAGGGAAACTGAGGCACCAAGCTTGTTGCTAGTTGGCAGAGATGATCATCTGTGTCACTGGACCTCTCTGGAACTTTCTCTGTGACCCACAGAGTGAGGAACAGAATCAAATCTCATTCTCTCCAATGTGGAGTAGATCATTTTGATAGCTTAAATCCGGTTTTGGTTGCTGCTCCAGCTGTCAATGGCACAGGCTTGGAACCGGTAGCAAACATAATCCTTAGGGGCTTTAGCTCTTACTGACTCTTGGACAAAGTGTGAGATCCCATAACATTCATTTCTACAGCCTTGTTCTGTACCACCTCCGAGTTGACAGTGAACCTTCCTGGTGCTGTTGGATATATTCAGGCCATCAGTCACCTCTTAGCTTTTAGTTTTGGAAAATTGAATTTCATTGAGCTATTATTTTTCTAAAAGTCATCTATTTCAATAGCAGAATCTCAGTAAAAGAGGATCTATGTCTACAAAAGGAAGTTTCTGAGTTGTACAGTTCTTCACTTTCTTGTGTCACTGTGGAAAAAGAGAAAAGATACAGAACTAATTCTTTCCTTTTTGTTTAATAGTGGTATCAGTTTAGGTATTAAAATGGCCAGATTTGTAAGTGTGGTCGGGAAACAACAAATCAAAGCAGCTAGTTTCAGAAGAACTGGTTTTCTGAAACTTATTCAGTGTGCTGTGTGCAGCCCTGACCAGTGAGTTAGGACAGGTTGGGCTATTCTTGGGAACTATTTCACTGGGAAAGTGCACTTTTCATTTAACAGCTTAAAAGGAAGCTGGCCACTTCTGGCTTCTACATAACTGCTAAATAATTAAAAATCTGTCCCAACTTATTACAAAAGTTTAGTCCTTTGAAAGCTCCTAACACAATCCCACAGATTGTTAATACTTTGAAAAATCAGTTAATCCAATTAAGTTCCCAAATGAGAATTAGACTCCATTAAAAATCTCATCTAAAGTGACTATAGCAACTGCACCTTTTCATTTAAGTTGAGGAAAACCAACCAAGCTCATATTACCAAAAAAAAAAAAAAAAAAAGGCTGTCTGCTTGGTCTGGCTGCAAAGCACATTTTCAATAAGTTTGTGCTCTAATAAGCTGTATCAGTTTCATCTCAGTAGATCTGATGGTTATTGAACAGTGTTCAATGTTCTGGAGGGTGCCAGGCACATAATTGTTTTTACAACACTGTAAAATGAATCAGACTAAAATTAGTGTCACTCAGCAGAATCACTTCCCTTCCCTTTAAATTACTTAATCTGAGGGTTAATCAAAAAGAAAATGAAGTATTGACACTGCCCTTCAGCTAAGGGCAAGTACAGGTTCAGTTGTCTTCACTTCATTTGGCTAAGGAGGAAAGTTTTACAGTATCTGCACTTGTACACGTGCCACTTCCCTGCTGCTCATCCCAGAGGGGAGGCTGGATGGTGCCAACTTTTCAGCACTTCCCACTTAAAAGTCAAATTGGCAGAAGAAGGGAGCTGATGCCATTTTTTCATTTTAACTCCCGTGAACGGGGCGCTAGCAAAGAGGAGTTACAGGAAAGCTAGGGAAAAGAGTATTTCTCTGGGGAAGGTCCTCGCAAGAACAGGCTGGCAACTTCATCTGTTATAAAGCACAGAGACGTTTCACCCCTCCTTTGGTGCCGCTTAAGCTCAGGAGCTGAGGACCTGCAAACAGCTAATATAGCAAAGATATACCGTTGTGTACAAACATCAAATACCACCTCCTTGATTTCTCTGGTATAAATTGGCTCCTTGCTGAGATAAACCGCCTCCTTTGTTCTGCCCCCGTTGAATTGTGTATTTTGGAAGCAATTCCAGTAAATGTCTCTGCCTTGAAGGCTTTCAGGTCTCACTATATGTGACTATTGCTTTGTTCTGATCATTCACTGAAGCAGGTTTATTATTTTTCACTCCATCATATTTTGTATGCACACAGGTTTCAGTGGCATTTATTAGTAGTATGTTTTTAGAACAACGTCTGGCTGATGAGTTATATCAATAACAGCTGGGCAAAGTAAGATGATCATGAGCTATAATTATTATATACAGCAATACTGTCAACTAAAGGCTCTGAGAAATTATCTAGGCTAGAGGATATCTGTAGTTTCAATAGTGCATAATCCCTTTGCAACAATACAATTATGCAAAATGAAAGTAAACGGTTTATCTGCATGTGAAAATTGCATCAGTTTCCGTTCATATTGCTTTTCAGCTGGTGTAGATAGTATTTGTCCTCTGATAGCTTCATTTCAAGAGCTAGTGGCACAACAAGCCTCAGCTTCTATTATTCCTGCTTCCCCAAAAGAAATGGTACATCGGGGGCATTTTGGTCCTTTTGGGTTGAGTTCAGAGAGCCCCTTCTTAGACAACTGGTCTGCCAAGGCTAAGCTGCTGACGGTCAGTCGTCCTCCATCCTACAAATGACCATCAGTTAATTCAATTTTAGTACAGTCCTGTCATAGCCATAAGCTGTTTCAGTCCAGCACAGGCAGTGTGGATAACCTGCTGCAGGATTAGGGCAGGGCTCTCAGGACATATACCCACGTAACAAATGGAAATGCGAGTGTAGCAGCGGAAGACGTACCCACCATACCCACCCCAGCTTTAGTACAAGTAACAACAGGAGCAAAAACAGAGTAACAGAGACTTAACACAGGTCAGGAGCCAAAACATTTGCTCAGCATCTTTCAGGGGGCTGTAAGTCCAGCTACCAGCCAGTGTAGGAAGGTGCAAGTCTCTGCTTGTGTGCATGGAGGAGCTGTGCTGCTCTCAAGGCACATCCCCTCTGTTGGGAACATGTGATTGGGATTTAATTAGTTCCAGTGCTTATGGGATGGCTTCTTTCATTACAACATATATCTGAAGATTTATACTCTAGTAGAGACAGGGAGGGATGTAGCTTGTGGAGTGCTCTGACTCCTTTCTGCTGAAACTATTCTAGATTTCCTTCCCCGTGGCAGAGCCAGAGGCATTGTGTCTGAAATCCCTGGGTCATTATACCCGAGAAGTGTAGGGATCAGTGGGAGCCAATATAGATTTTTTAGAATATCCAAGATAAAACCCCTCTACCTCTAGAAAGGATACCAGCCGTTATGGTCTGAGGAAAATGTCTTCTCTACAAGCAGTAAAAAAGGGGGAGCTCAAGCAAAGAGATGATTACAGTAAGCCAGCCGTGAGGAAACAATATTTACTTCTTAATCTCTTTTCTTAAGCAACAACCGATAGTGTTTCTGACACATGTTCAGTAATGAATGGAAAATATGCAGCCACTGATGGCAATGTCACACACCCTGCTTTTAACGGTTGGGGCCTGGGTGCAGAAATACGTGATTACATTAAGTCACACGGGTGGTAACATTGCTTACAACCACCGAGGACCAGCAAGCAGCATTTATTGGTCCTGGCACTCATAAAATGATCCGGCACTGCCTGATGTCTTGCGGTACGTGACTACTCAGCAGGAGAAGTTGTACATAATGACAGTGGAAAGGCAGCATTAATTGTGAACCATCTGTCAGACGGGTGCTTTGGAAGTGCTCTGATGTGGTGTACACACTACGCAAGGAGGGAGAACCCAGATCTGCCTCTCCTTCTGGTGAATATGAAATGATGTGGGCACAGGTATTGAAAAGTCTAGATTATCTTGGAAATGGGAAGAGAATGTCTGGCCAGACAGTGTCTCCTGGTGTGTGGGTGTGCAAGTGCGTGCACATGGTCTGCCTCTTTTGCTAGAAAGAAACTGGTCTCGACAATGTTGGAAGGATGTTTGTCAAAGGGAATGACTGAAAGTGTTTTTTGAAGGACTTTCTAGTGTGGCAGTGAGTAACTCTGGCATTGTGAATCTTTTTTTCCCTATATTATGCTCTGGAAATCTGAGTTATTCCCCAACTACATTGATCAGCAGCAAGGATTGGACTAAACTGTGAAGGAAATATATAGTCTGAGACCACCAAAATCCTCAAGACAGGTTCCCCGGGGAGGCTGCGCGGTATCACTGCAGGGAGGTGCGGAGCAGCTCCAGTGCACGGCTGTGTGCCTGGAGCTGAGTATATCAACCCTACAGCTCCTTTGAAAATTTTGGCCCTGGAAGTTTCAATATCTAGTCTTTTAAGAATACCATGCAAGCTAGAAAAATCAGAATTCTGAAAATTGGGAATTTTTGAGTGAAATCATGGTCTGTAGTCAACTCCAAACAGCGCATAAACACCTGGCACGAAGGCATGGAGAACTGTCTCTGGGTAAGGGAAATGTACCTGTCAGTGGGAATAAGGAAAAATAACTCAGGTGCAGACAGAAATAAATGACAGAAAAAAATGTCTAGTTTGCATATAACTTTCCTAACACTGTGCACGTGTTTTATTTTTTAATTTATGATTGTGCTCTAATCTCTTTAATTTTTTACATCCTGATTGTTTGATAATTAAGAAAGAAAATTCATTCTCCTTGCTGGAGGACAAGAAGCTGTAGAGATCACCTGGAAATTAAGATGTAAAAAGGTATAAATCAGGTTGGGAAAGATTGCTGCAAGGTGCATTATTCCATTTCACGAGGACATGAATGATTCAACAGGGAAGGTTTTGAGTTTTTCCAACCAGACACAAGGGTCTATCCCCTGTTCATGCCCAGGATCTCAAGGACCCTGGAATCCCACAGGATAATTTTGCTGGGAAGAAGAGAAAAAGAGAAGAAAATGAAACTGAAATAAAACACAATTCAGCCGTGGAGGCAGTGGTGGCTGAGTCACTCACAAACCAACCTCTCCTGAAATTAATGGCTACCCTGGCACATTTTTGGGCACCTTGGGGGCACCTTCAGTCTTGGCTCATTTTTAATAACCTGAATAATTAACATAAAACAAAGCAGTTGCCTTGGCGGATGGGAGCTCGGTGCCTTTGTCAGCCCACGAAGGAGGAGAGGAGTTGGTTATTAGCTGGCACCGGCAGATCAGTCCCTGCTGCGGACACCTTCCCCCCTTCCAAGCACACCTTCCCTCCCGGGGCAGGGGTCTGGGGGGCCGAGTGCACCCCCCAAAGCCCAGGGGGGGTTGCCAGGCACCCGGGGGGGGACCTCAAAATCAGTGGCACCAAAACGGGAGAGGAAAAATCAACAGTTTTCAAAAAAAAGCTAAAACCCAGGTAAAGCTGGAATATTAAAGACAGGGAGGAAGGGAAAACTTCCTCTGCCTTCGGGAAATGGGGTAATTCGGGCAGCACAGGGACTAAGTGGCAAAAGAAAAAAAAAGTTTAAAAAAATCTTAAAATATTTTATAATTGTTTCTCTGTTTTGCAGTGTTATGTCAGTACTTTGTTGCTGGGGTTTTGGGGTGGATTTTTTTGTTGATTGGGGCGGGGAGTGCGTGTTGGTATCCACTGATAAACTAAGGGAAGGAACAGAAAGAAACCTTTCCGATCCGCTGCGTGAACTGCAGAGAAAATGTGTATTTGTGGTTTGAGGAACATGGTGCTCTCAGAGCCCGCAATGCTGTGCTGCCCTGACGGCATCTTTCCCCACGCTCCTTTGTATATAGTCATGTGCGGGTGCAGGTATTAAATAAAAAGATTGTTGGGGTGATATTTTGTTAGTTACTATTATTATAATACATATAATGCATTAATATTATAATATTTATCTATATATTTATTGTTGTATCAATATTATTAATACTAATTTATTTGTTGATGTTAATATTTATTCATATATTTATTGATATAATATATTGATAAATAGACTTCAGTTACATAAACCTCTCAGGGAAGCTCTCAAAGGGATATCGGGTCTTGATTATAATTGGAGGGTCTTAATTATTCTGTCTCCGTGGGCCGGAGTGGCAGGCAGTGGGTTTCCCCCCGTGGGAATCTCCGTACTGTGCTCTGTGTCCCGAGCACCGGGAAAGCCCACAAGTGCAGGGAGAGGAATCCGGGTGGGGAACGGCATCGGGGGCGGGGGAGGGGGGGGGTCGGGGCCGGTGTGAGTCGATCCGGTACCGGGTCAAAGAAGAGATTCCGTCAAAAAAAAAAAAAAAAAAAAAAGATTCTATGGGGATCTGGCCGTGGTAATCGTTCCGGCTGGTTTGCAACACAACTCGCCGGAGGTTTTATTCTGCACAGCAGCAGCGAAGGGAAAATACAGGGAATTTCCTTACTTTTTAGGAAAAACGAGTGAAAAAGACTCGGGGCATTGATGCTCACGTTGGCATGAGGTCTGAGCCGTGCAACGTCCTTGCTGCTCTGCCACGGTCCTAATTTATCAGGAGGACGTTAAGACCAGTGAATATTAAAACTTTTATCCCGCTCGGAGGCAATGGAAATGTGAGTTCCTGTGCCTCGACCGACCCCGATTCAGTGGCTGGATTCATTCCTCAGACGTGTAGACAGGGACAGCTACCTTTTGCCTTAACTGCAACTGCGGTAAACTTTTCAGGGGTGATTTCTTCAGTCCTGAAGCAATTACTTCTGCATCGACAGAAATTGTTTCTCCTGCCGTCCCGGCCCGAGATCCTGCTCCAGCTCCCCCCGGTGTCTGCTGAAACCTTCGGGGTTTTGGACCGTTTCTGAGTGCAAAACGGCCTGAACTGCCCCGAAATCCCCCCTCACCCCCAAAGCCGGCGGGGTTGGGGAGAGGAGCCCCAATCCTCGCTCCAAGGCTGAGAAACGAGGGGAGGAAAAGCGACTGTAGACGTCGGACTCGGGTAATGTGGGCTCCTGGGGTTTTACCCTTTGGAAAAAGGTGGAATTATGTTTCTGCAAAGCAGAATACAAAGCATCCGACGCCGTCCTTCTCGTAAACCAACAATCCCGCCATTGTATTCACGCGTGGGATTTAATGTGGTCTGGCACTTCTTGTAAACAAACAATTCACTCACCCATCGACTAGTACTCGGCGCTAGTTTTTCCGCCATTCTGGCAAGTAACGTTTGGGTGCTTAACTGATTCACAGCAACGCATTTATTCCCCAAACCGAATCAATTCGGCACCAGCTGGCTCGTCCTAACAGCCGGCAACGTGTCGCGGGGAAGCTGTGAATTCAGCGCTGAAAATGCCGGGAAATACCTGGATTTGGCTATCGGCTTCCATTTAAGGCTAAAAAGCTCCTCAGGGCCCCGGCGCCCCGGCGGCCCCGGGGCCCCCCGAGTCCCCGGAGCCCCCCCGAGCTCCGGAGCCTCCCCAGCCCCGGCTGCAGCCCAGGGAGGGAGGCGGGACGCGGCTGCGAGTCTCCCCCGGGCCGCCCCCCCCCCCCCCCCCGCCGCCCCCCCCCCGAGGTGCCTTTTGCCGGCAGATCGCGGCGTTTGGCTCTTCTTCCCGGTCGGAGCCGGGCTGTCCCGACCCGCAGAGAAACCTTGCGCACTCCGGCACGCGGGAGGGACAAGTCCATTTCGGGGGGGTTCTTTAGTGACGTTGGTTTCGAAAGGCTGGTTTTAAAATGCTACGCGGCTCCTTCCAGCTCCGCAGCCCCTACGTGTGTCACCGCACCCCCCCGCGGACACCTCCCAGCACCCCCACCACCATTAGCGGGTATTATTCTCACTCCCTCTTAGGAAGCAGGGGGATAATCATTCCCCGTTTAAGCGGCGGGAAACTTGGCCCAGCACAGATGAAGTGATTTGCTGACAGGCACATGAGCAAGTTGCGCTGGCCAAGCGTTCTCTCAATTATGCCATCCTTGTAACTGCGTAATTTCCCTGCGTGATGCCAAACGCGGCGCCTACTCCCCGTATAGGGCTTCATCGCCGCAGAGCGTGCGGCTAGCGTCAACCGGCACCCACGCATCCGCGCCAGGATGGGTTACACCGCTCCGTGTCCTCGGCGTGGCGGGGGGCCCACCGAGCACTAACCCACAGCTCTGGTCCCGCAGACACGCACCACCCGGGGCTGGCAAAGGCTCCCGGATCCAGGCGGGCGGGAGCCCAGGACGTGCAGGTACGAGTTGGGAGGGGACAGGCACGAGAGGTCTCGGGAGCCTGAGGGATGCTCAGCTGCACGGGGGTTGCTGCCCAGGCACCCCGCTCCAGCATGCACCGCTGCAGCCAGATGGTGCTTCGCCTTGGTGACCCGCGCAGAGGCCGGCGGCTCCTTCCGCAGCCCGGTGGAAATTCCCCAGCAGCACCAGCAGCGAGGCCTCCAGCGAGCAGCAAACCTCCCCGGACCCAGGCGGGAGTCGGGGCCCTGCCATCTCGGTGCATCCCGCCGCGGCCAGCCTCCCAGGCTCCAGGGAAGGATAATCCGGAGCAGAGAGGCTGGTGGGAGCTGAGCTGGGGCCGCACCTGCCCCCTCCCCGCTCCCTGCCCTCGCCTCGCTGCCTGCGTCATCCCCGGCGTGTTTTTTCCAGGCTCCCCTTGCCCTCATTTGAATGGGCCCTGCCTGCCCAGCCTTGTAATCTGCCACTAAGTGGGACTGCCGATGAACGCTGTGATAAATTTAGAAAGAAATCTTTGTGTGGGTCAGAGGAAAAACACGGCGGCCCGGGGAATCCGAGCTGCAGCGAAGCGGCGCAGCTCGATTTGATTTCCCCCTGCTCTCGGCTTGCGAAGCAGGATTTAACGCTGAGTTTGTTGCTGGTAAAAGCAAGAGGGATCCAGAGGGTTTATAAGCTGGAGTTTGTAAGCCAAGGGTGCCTTCATACAAAAATAATTGGTTTTAACAAATATTAGTGAAAAAGGATCGCAGCCTGCGAGCGGCTGAGCTGCCCCGGCTCGGAGCACGACCTGACATTTCAGCCGGAGCCGCTTAAAGAGCAAGTTTACCTTCCCCCAGGACTTGTTTATATGCAGAAGTAGGGAAGGCAGTTTTACTTAATTCCGCTTTCAGGCTCGTCAGGCTCCTGCCTGCCACACCACAGCGACATTGTTCCTTTGCAATTGCTTCTGTTAATCTGTTAAATTGTTTTTAAACAACAACAACAACAACAAAATAATAGTATTAGTGGTGCAAAATCCCCCGTGAAATCGCGAATCCAGCACCACTTTCCTTACCAAAAGTCTGAACGCTGTTCAAAACCGTTTTATCATTTGCTGGTAAATTATATTGTACCAACGCAAGAAAAGGAAAAGAATTTTCTGAATGTATTTCCTTTAATAAGCTATTAAGACCTTGTACTGCTAATTAAACTATTAATTAGACGTCTTATCGTTCCTAAACACGTTAGCATGTTGCCAAAGCAGCAATAAGCCTCTGGGGCAGGCAGAAGATAAAAAAAGAAGGAAGATGCAAACACAAAGATTAAAAAAAAGAGGAAAAAAAAGTCGCAAGAACCAGAAATAGCAAATAAGTAATCAAGGGTTGGTAGAGTAATGTATTGTTTAATTTATAGGAATAAAAAAAAATATGTAACTTGAAAATAAGTTCCCTACGCAGAGGCCCTTGGGACATCTTCTATGTCTTATGCAAGACAAAAAAGAGACATGACCGTTTTCAGACCTTTTTTTTCTACACTTAGAGTGAGAAACCGGAGCTAATCTCCTTTTCCCCCAACAAAATAACTTTCCATTAGAAAACGAACAGAAAAACTGTTCAAAGTTGTTTGGGTTTTTTTGCCGGCAGAAAAACGCAAACAATTTTCAATAGGAAAAAATCTTAACCCAGTGCAATTCCCGCATCTGACTCCACCGCCGTCCCCTCCAAACCAACCCTCTTCCCCAGAAACAGCATCCCAGGCTTACTCATTCCTGTCTCGCCTGGGTTTTTAAGGTTAACAAAGGCAAACTTGAAGCCTCACAGCACTTAGCACGCTGTGAAGGTGTTTCCTCCTGCCTTCGCGGGTCCTCAAGAAATGAAAAGAGCGGGTGAGCCTGCGGACAGGGAACAGCTCTGTGCATCAGCCCAAAGGTCCTTCTCGCATGGCGCGTTGTGTTTGCGACCTGAGTCCTGGCTCGCACTCATCTACGTTCATCTCTGGCTCCTTCTCAGGGTTTGCAACAGGAGCATATTAAAATGTTTTTAGAGCCCAATTCTTCAGCATTTGCCTTTGATGGTTTATCTCAGGGGACAGATAATCACATTTACATCTGTTACTACAAATCAAAACACCAGCAAATTAAATGGATCTGAAGGCTAAGATTAAAGACTTGGAATTAAAACACCTATGAAGTGCTGGTAATGCAAATAGATGTAAATATAATTTTTTTTTCTGGGGGATGGAAAAGCCCTACACAGATGCTCCTCCTTTACCTCGCACATCGGTGCAGACAGATGATATACACGGGCATTACATGATGCCGGTTTCTTTTCTACGGTTGGAAAAGGAGAGAAAAGGAAATGAGCTTGAACATCACCCTTTACCGACGCTGGGAGATGTCTTTACGGCCATCTGATGATGACTGAGCTTTTGGCTGACTCAGAACTGGTACAGCACCCGACTCCGGCGGGACTGGCTGGAGGAAGCCGAGGGCACTGCCAGTTCCCAGGCTCGGGTCGCAGGGATGTGCCCTGGCTCCACCGACGCTGCTTCGCCAGCTGCTTCTCCATCAGCCACCCGAAGTGTAACTCAGGACGTTATCAAAGCCTGCCCAGGTTTCTGCGTTCCCCGTGCTTGGATCGAAGAGCCTGCGTGGCCTTGCAGCAGATGGTGCAGCAAATATTGTAGAACTCCCACATGAGTTTTGCAGGATCAGGCATCGAACAAGCAGATGGGAAGCGGATTGATGGGAAATTCATTTTAGAAATTTCATTTTAGATGTTCCCCGTTCCTAGAATATGAGCTTCAAAGCCCACTGTACGTATTACTTCTTTCGTAATTTCATAATGTCAGTACGTTAGCCTCTCGGCTGTATTGCCGGCACCCCGGGGCGCAGCAGGGGCTGTGGTGGAGCAGGGCTCTTCTGCAGGTGCTGCTTCTGACTGGGCACCCTTACCTGAGTACTAGCTGCCCTCTAGAGCAAAGTATTAACTGTTCTGGCAAAGCGCAGCCAGCAGATAGCAGCATTGTTATATATAATATACCCTAGACTACTTCTGCTGTGGTTTCAAAGTCACGCAGAAACCTTGGTGCGTTTAAGTCTGAGGCCATGAGCCCCCTCCATTTCTCTGGGTACGCCGGGCACCGAGCTCCCGCTCCGCTGGGCTGCAGCCTGGGCTGCAGAGGCAAACACTTACTTCTTGTAATTAAAGAGACGTAGTATTTCTGTAGCCTCTAAGCTAAACGGCATCGAACAAAATTTTCACAGGGGGTGAAAATTTCACAGCGCAGCAAGGCGTGCAAGGCATCTACCCTTAAACTGAAATTTTAGCACACTGCTCAAGTAAATCTGTCCCGGCAGATCTGGACCATGGTGAGCACCAGGAGAGCTCGTCTTTTCCTGGGGAGCTCCAAGGCACGGCACGAGGCAAAACACGGGTGTCTTCGAAGGGCTACGAGCAGGAATTGGGCATCTTGCTGCTTCTGCAAGACTGATCCTGCTGCTGAGGGATCTCGGGCGTCGGGGCAGCTCTTCCCAGCGCTAAAACAATGAAAAAAGAAATTAACAACCAGCAAACAGAGAAAGGAGCTACTTTTCTCTGACCTGGCACGTGCTGTTTTGCTGCGAAGGGCTTGCAGGGTGGGAGTTTTCTCACCTGGGAGGGTTGTCCTGGTTTTATTATGAAAGGGATGGAAGATCCACTGAGGGACATAGTTAATAAGACTTAATTAAAACTTGTTTGCTCTGATAAATTTGGCTGGTTTCAGCAATGTACAGAGCAAGCCACCTTCAACTCACGGTAGCATTTTATGGCAGGTTCAGATAGGAAGATATTCCTTCATTTCTGAAAAAGTCTTTAATTTCAACCTGCAGAAGGGTTCGGGGGCTGCCTGGATGGGTGTCAGAGCTCCTATTTCTCTTTCAGGCTGGGACATGGACATGTCATTTAATGGCTGTGTCACCTTTACATTTATATTTAACACCTTATATATATATTTGCCACCTTCTTCCCCAGAGGATGCTTTCATGCCAGTTATTTTCGTCAGGGCACTTCACACTGATCTAAAGGTCCGCACCAGCTAAACAGACTATACATGCACTGTACACAAGCAGGACGTGAGATTGTGAACCAGGGAAGAGCCCTTGCATCCACCTTGAACCATGTTTATAGGAACGCAGGTGGCTGTTGGAAGCTGAGATGGATTCAACCCCCCAAAAGGCGCCAGAAGTGGCCCAAAAGCAGCTGTGAGCCCACAGGCAGCACAGGATGGCGAGAGAGGAAGGCTGCCCAGCAGAAGGTGGGGCCAGCAAGGAAGGAATGCAAAGGGTTTGATAAGGAAGGAATAATAATCATAATAACCTTTTTGGCTGGGCCAGAGCTGAGCCTGCCTGTGTTTACACACAAGCAAAAAACTTCCTGAGCTGGAAGCGCAGCCTTTTCCGCTGGCTCGGCACCGTCCCTGCTCGGCCACCGCCGCTCTCGGCATTTCCCTCCATCAGGATGTTTTAGAGAAAGCTTTTGTTTTGCCAGAGCAGTTGACTGTAACTTTATTGTCTCTGCTTGGCTGTAGGACATACCCTGAGCTGTGAAAAATGCACCTGACGTTTGATTAGATCTCCTACTTTTAACACAGTGAGTAGTGCTGATGAGATAAACAATTGCCAAAAAAAAACCAAAACAAAAAAGCCGCCCCCTCTCCTACCTGGCAGTGCAACTCAAGCCTCCGGGAGAGCTTCCCCTGCGCTCTACGGCAGCCGGAGCTCTTGGGAGAGAAAGTAATTTCGTTTTCCTGCATCTGTTCCCCTTGCAGCCAGTCTTTCGGAGGTCAGACTACCCCAAACTACAACAAAACTGGCAGCAGTGGGTTCTGGCTGTGTTCGGTACCCCGCAGAAGTGCCGGCTGTGCCTCTGCCCCGGGAACAAGCGCTAGGAAGGGTCGGGCATCCCAGAGAGGAGGGGGCCGGGTCAGTGAAGATACCCAGCCCCAAACCTCCTGCTTTCAGTGGAGCTCGGGCATCTTCACAAGAGCACGCACTAAAGGACTGCTGTGCGTCACCCTGCAAATTCTTTGAGGCAGGAACCCTTGCCGGTTTTTGCACAGCGCACAGCGTGAGGAAGGCTTCATCTTCATCTTCATGCGTGCACACCCCACCCACACACACACACCCCCACACACCCCCGCCCCGCTGTCAGGTCAGACCCCAGCCCTGCGGATCACTCCGTGAGACTGGAGTCTCATTTATTTATCCAGGAATTAGCTGAGCATCTTAAACATCAGAAAATCAAACAAACGAGGTTTAACCGTGTGCTGTACGTCACTTGTCCTGCAAAAGTGTTTGGTGAAAGACAGGGAAAATGTGCACAGAAGAAGCCACAGCCGTTAGTCACAGCATTTCTGCTGGGAAACACCCTCTCTGCGAGGCGTTGTCCTCTCATCGCGCCGGCCCACGGTGCAGCCGGAGCCACAGGTCCCCGGGGGGATAAACAAGCTGTTGTTCCAAGGACACAACAGAGAAGTTGATTTTTAATACTCAATTTTTTTTTCAACTGGGATTATTTACAATAAGATTTGGGAGAAGCAGTTCACACCAAAACAAAACCTGAAATATTTTAAACCATGTTTAAATGACTCTTGCACCCATGAAAACAGCCCCAGATAATGACGGATGTTGCTATCATTCCTTTAAGCACTGTACCAAAGAAAAAAGCCTTCCCCTCAGGTGCTGAGCACGGAGAAAAGGTTGTGATAAATTCACCCGTGAGAGAGCAGACCAGCTTCAAGGGCCATTTTTGTCCTTACTTTGGATGTGGAGGTCGCTGCTGGTGCCGGCAGACACTGTGATATGAGCAACATCTGCCGAACTGCAGCTTCTCGCGGTCTTGCACCATCGACGGGGGGCTTGCATGGCAACAGCTTTGGCTCCCTAAAAACGAGCTGCACTTGCTGGGGACCGAGCACAAATCTGCCCCGGTCCCTGGCTCTCACCGAGCCGCACGTAGCTCGACCTCAGCGACGCGGCTTGCAGCACCGCTTGCCTCGGGAGCAGGATCAGCGCAGAGCTGGGTAAGACCCGCTCCTGCTCTTGGGATTTTGGTGTTGGCCTTCACTTACCAAAGCGAAAAGACTTCTTTTTGTTCATGTACCCACTGCTGATGCAGAGGGAGAACCGCCCGTAGCAGAGCCGGGTTTCTGTCCGGCACTCCCCTCGCCGGGAGCCCTTTGGTAACTTTTATTCCCAAAGTCCTACCGCAGGCACTGGCCCCGGCGTGTGGGGAGGGAGGGCGGTGGGGCTGCCGGCAGAGCCATCTCCAGCCCTATCAGGCGTTCTCCAGCTCACTCAGGTGATTGATTGCTGGCTCTGCCTCGTCAAACATCATCTCTGGTCCCTGACGTGAGACTGGGGAAGATTTTTACTCTGAAACAACGTACTGGTAGGATTGAAAAAGAAGGTTTGAGGTCTATTCACATTTCAGCCTTCAGTTCCACGTGGAAAGTTTTACACAGAGCTTCAGCAAATTCTGCTGGAGTAGGAAATACTGAAGAAGACGTAAAGCACAAGGGGGGGGGTTAAATACCTGTTGTTCTTAAAAGAGGAAGAAACCCTGCACTTAAACATAAAGATGAGATAAAAAACAACTCTTTTAGCCAAAATTATCTAAAACCTGAGAGGTTTTTGTCACTGAAATCCCAATTTAACTATTTTAATCAGCCTAACACACTGCCACCAAAAATTCTGGCTGTTGGGAGTCTGGCTCAAGGCTTCTGTAGCCTCAGTCTGCTGCTGCTTAAAAGCTGTTCAGGTCTAAGGGCACTTGCATTTCTCATTATGTTCTTCTAACAACAAAAGCAGAGAACAGCTGCGAAGAAGTGTCTTGTGTGGTCAATGGGAGAAGCAGGAGGAGGCAGAGAAGCAGGTCTTTGGCAGCTCTGGCGCTTAATGTGCTTCAGGCTGATTTTGAAGTTCTTCACAGAAATAATAATAATAATAATAAAAAAAAAAATCTGCAATTCCCTAACTGTCCGTAGAAAACTCTTGCCTTCCCTTGTCTCTCCGCTCCCCTCCTAGTTCGCGCTAGGCAGGCTTTTCTCTGCCCGGTTCACATTTCGGTGTCGGCGGGACTGTGCTGCTTGGCTGAGTGGCCGTTTTTGGAGGACGCTTGGCCAGTCCCATTCTCCTGAGTCCCACCGTTGAGGTTTGGCTTCTCCTGCAGCTCAGGTTGCTCTTGGGGGGACATCATCAACATGGTGTTTCCCTGGCTGCCGTTTTCTGTGTAATACGGGTCTTCAGCCTAAACAGGTACATAAATAACAAAGGCAGAGTTAGAGAAGGGAAAGGGCTGACAGCAGCCGGCTTTGACTGCAGGCAGCGGCTTGGCCGGCTGCCTGCGCTTCCTGGACAGGAGGTACAAACAACTGCAGGCATGGGAACCTGCCCTCGCTGACGCGAAGGGGAACAGAGGTCCTGAACCATGCCATGGCAAGATGAAGCAAGAAAACCAGCCAGGAACTGCGTTTTTTTTCTTCTGGGCCTGAAAAGAGAAGCCGTCAGGTTTTGTGGTTTTCCCAAAACCAGGTTTTGGAGCTGACCCTGCCTTGGGTTTGCAAAGCTGCCCTATGACAGACTACCTCTGCTTTCCATTTTGGCCCAGTAAGAAGCACCACTGAATGAAAGCCACGGAAATTTCCTCTTTCTTTCCCCGTCCTTCTTTCTTCCCGCCTGTAAATAGATATACAGGTCACAGCAAGGTGCTAGCAGAAGTGCAGGGCTGCACTCCAGCAAATGCAAAGACATACTGCATGGCTTGTTGCCGCTATTGCCACAAGGAGCAGATGCCCCTGGAGGACCCAGAGCAATAGCAGAGCTGCCTCCGTCCCCCACCAGGATAACTCCCCGTGTGTCGGACCGTGGCAGGTCTGACAGCAATGCAAAGGGTGCTGGTGGTCCCGGGCTGCGGGTGGAGATCACCAGCCGCTAGCAGATACGAGAGCAGGGAGGCAGGCCCAGCCCCGCTCCTTGTTTGCCCGGTGGCATCCAGCAGCACAGTAGGCAGCCGAGCTTCCCACCTGCCCCATCGTTTCGTTAACTCCTCATCTCTTCTCCAGGCAGGTTAAACTCAACATACAGGCACCGCTCGGCCCCTTTGCTTACACCCTTGTCTGTGCTGGACACGTCTCACCTAGAAACGGGATTGCCACTGCCGTACGTTTACATGGGTAGCTCCCAGCCACGCATTTACATTGCCTTTCATTTGCTGCCAGCATCCAGAAGATGGTACCCGGAGGCAGCAGGCTCGACAGCCCAAGCTGGGGTGTCCCTGCCTCTGACACACACACCTAACTTCCCGTCTGCATGTTTTCAGAGCGTCCTTTCTGGCAGTGGAATAACCTAATGGCTTCCCAGGACACAAATGTTCACGTGCCCACAAGTAGCGATGGGGGAAAAGCATGGCCCGTCCTTATTTTACAGAGGGTTCACGTCCCCGAAAGTCACTGGTAGGGAAGAGTCCTCAGCGGCCAGCCTGCCTGGAAAGGGGAAAATGGAAATAGGAAATTTCTTTCTCTTTCTTCCTTGATATATTTTATTACCGTCGCTTGTTAAGTGAGGGGAGAAATAGCCTTTATTACAGCATCGGTACAAGTCAGACATATAACTCAAATGCAGCGAATGGAAAGTTAAAGTGTGTCACTTTTAATGACAAATTCATAAGGTTTCGGTGTCTCTGGAGGGGTCTTGCTGGATGAATTCTTACTGCTGAGCAAAAATAAGTGTTAGACCTAGAAGCACAAGTGAGAAAGGGGCGGTTTTCCCTCAGGAGCAATCAGCTGAGAGTTAATTTTAGAAGGCAAGAGAGTTTCCCTTCACCCTGTACGGTCTGGCCTCCCTGCTCCTGCCCTTCGCCTTGCCCAGGCTGACCCAGCCCAGGGTCACAACACCCCGTGTGCCGGCCGAGCCGTCCCGTCAACCTGGGGACACACACACACACACACACACACACACAGGCTGAGGGTACCGAGCCGCGGGTTGCGGAGCAGCCCCCTCCTCTCCCACCCGGGCACCCCGCTGCTGCTCCGGCACTGCCGGGCTCCTCTCTACCTGCTCTTCTGCCATCTATAAGCACTAACCAGCCTCTCTCCCGCGGGGCTCCAGCTCCGCCGCTTCATCAGGAAATAGCCAGCCAAGCCCAGGAACGCCAGCATGAGTCCAGATGTGACCAAGGCGATCAGCGTCTTCTGAGAAAAATCCTGGTGGTTCCTCACGCTCCCCCGTTTAAGGGATTTTATTCCAAACTGGAAAAAAACACCAAAGAGAGCCGGGAGTCTGACAAACAGGAAACATGTGCATCTGCTGAACAGGCACCAGGCTTAAAACAATGCTGCTCTTCACCTCCTTGTTAAACTTCACGTAAACAAAGCTGGGCTTTGCTACCCCAGCTCCTGAGCTTTGCACTTGCCCTGTGAGCTCTCACATCCTCACGGTCTCAATTCCATCCTAGCGTCTTCTGTGGCAGAGGGCAATTTTCTCCCTTGGACCAGAGCGCTCAGGCCCTGAGATTTAGAGCGTGCATCTGCACGGCTGAAATATCTCTGTGCGCTGCGGTTGCAGCTCTGTTGGCTGCCATTTGTATAAGCACCTGGAGCTCAGCTTTATAAGCCGATGGCAGCCTCACCGGAGTGTTGAGAGGAGGAATTAATTAATGTCAGCATGGTGCTTTGAAGAAGCAGAGTGCCACTTACATCCTAAGAATTGCTGTTGGGATCTACGCCTTTTTTAAGAAAATACTACAGAATTTTACAGTAACTATTTCAAGCATTTCTGCCTTCAGTGGTTGTATTAGCTCTCTTACGCTGCACCGCTGCCTCGCTGCATGTCTGCTGGTTGGCTCCAACCACCTCACGTGCCAACGCTCAACAAGCACCTCCGAGGTGGAGGCAGGTTCAGGTCCCAGCCCTCTGCCCCAGCCTCAACTGGCCGTCTAAAAATCTCCTGTCTCCAGCCACTCAGGCCACCCGTTTTTTCCAGCCGAGTTTGCTTAAGGAATTTACCTTTTCCCAGTGAGACTCCTGTAGCATATCTGTAGCAGGATCTGCAAGGTTTAAAACAGGAGAGGCACATGACATAGAGGGTCACGCTGCAGCTAACGTCAGCATCAAAGAGCCTGGCCGCTGCTGAACACGGAGGAGCCGTGAGCCCCTTCGCTGCTCTGGCAGCAACGCCATGGCTCCATGGATTTAGCAAGACCCCAGAAGAAAGAGCGGTAATTGCAGAGAGAAGTCTCCTCCCGGGCTGTAACTGAGGATTTGTGTCCCACAGCCTCCCCCCCACAAACAGTCCCCTCTCCCATTGCCCACATCGAGGTCATTATCCAGCGGTATCAATGACAGCCAAAGGAACTGGCTCAACTGACCTCTCTCACCGACGAGGATGAGGAGCATACAGTCATGGTCCACCTCAGATTTAGCGAGTTTAATCTGGCAGGGGGAGGGAACGCGGTGGGCACTCCCTTCACATACTGCACTCCATAAGTCCGATCCCTTCATCTCTAAAAAATGTTTCTGCAAAATTTTCAAAAAAACAGCCATTGAATGAACCAAACTGACTCATTCTCCGTCTCAGCTATGCATCGTGCCTTCGCCCGTTGTGTTCTGGTGGCTTCTCTGTGCTGTGCAAAGCCAAGCAGAAGCACCAGAAGTGGCAAACAGCGCTGGGCTGGCTGTCAGCCCTTCACCTCCCGCTTCGCCACTGCTTTCGGCCCCAATACCAGCACCTAGAAAATGGAGGGGCTTATTTCTTGTTTCTTAACCTAATGAGAATAAATTAAATGAAGATATTATTAGCAACTCTTGCAAATGGCATTTAAACAAAGCTAAATTTAGGATCTGAATTGCATGGCAAATCTCTCCAATTTTTGGACCGAAACAGCCGCCTGAAGAGCCCTATTGTTTCAGAGTCCCAGGCAGGGGCTGGGAAAGGAGGGAAATAACAAAGGAGCATTGAGCCTTCCTGTTTAGGAAATGTCTTCAATGTTTTTGCTAGGTTGCTGATCAAAGGCTAGGCAAAAAAATACAACTTTCTCACTTTTATAGAGCTGAACCGACTCTTGGGTGGAAGAGGAAGAGGAGTGAGGAGCTGCAGCCTTTCCCTTCTGCGGGCCAATTTCTGTATCAGGCAGGATAGGCTTTCTCCTCAGGTCTATTTTCAGCCACAGTCAGGCTTGGAGACAGAGCCCACAGTTGCTAAAAGACATTGTCAGCTTCCCTGACATCCTCCCAGCTGGGGACATCATCTGAGCTGTGGCCGTGCCCACCCCCTCGAGACAGAGACCGGCTCCAGCTGAATCCCCCGTCCTGCCCCGACTCCCCACTCGCTCCCTGGGAAGGTGCCCACCAACGTGGGGCTGCGAAAGAGGAGAAAACCCTCTTGTCTTGCAGCGCTGTGCGGAGCCGGGCAGCTCAGCGCCTTCCTCTCGCTGCCTTAGAACTGCCTCAGTGTTGCACTCGGATCGCCACATCCTCTTAGCATGCAAAAATGCAGAAACTTATCCATGAGAGAATAACAAACAAATCATTTTCAGCTGTTTCTATAGAGCTTGGCTTGGGGTGAGAAAGGCCAAGATGGAACAAGAGGCCCAAGTGTGTATTTTCCTTTCTCTGCTGTGGAAAGAACTCATCGGAGTGTCAGAATTTCCCTTTGCAATTAGCAGCGCTGGGTGCCAGCTTATTGCTCATTTGCTTTGGGAAAGGCCAGCAGGAAAGCAGGACACGGCCCGGTCCCTCCTATCTGCTCTTCTCGCAGACGCTCTTATCTGCTTCCCAGGTTCAGCGGCTGCTGAGCCTGAGCTGGTTTTTCCCATTCGATGATGCTGAGGTGGAGGCATGGGAGAGGCTGCTGTGGGGCGAGAGCTCCCAGAAAACCACGGTTGGAAGTGGGGCCGTTTGGCTCGTTTCACGTGGAGGGAGGGTTAAGAGTATGTGCAATTAGATATGACCCTATAGGATGTTCTGTACGTTATATAGGCATCCATTTCTGTACGTGCAGGTATGTAATGCATGCACAGCCTGTCTAAACCCAGGGCCCAGGAGACGCCGTTGCCCACTGGATGGCATCTGTGATCAGAATCGCTCCTGCCCGGAGGAGTTTCCTTGTGAATTCTCGCTAAAGTGCCGTCCCTGTAAACAGGAGCAAGTCTAAGCGCCATTTAATCACCAGTTTGCAGAGAAACGCCAAGTAAGAATTCACTCACTCTAAGAGGTGGCAGCATGGCTGACTAGCAGAAGTAAAATTAATCATTGTCATTTTATACCCAGGGCATTGCCAAGTCTGCAGTCCCCCAAGACCCAGCACCATCTGCCCCGCCGTTGCAGGCTGTACCTCCAGTGTGAAAGGTTTCTTGCCTCCCACCCACAGCCGGACCCTCTTCTGCCCTTATTGGGCATTTTTGGCGCACAAGGCCAAGGGCATTTACAGAGAGCCTGGGATTTCCTTAGGAGCTGGTGCAGACGGGGACACCGATCAGCACCCATGCTCCTTCAGACGCCCTGATTTCTTTCCCAGGGCCGTTGGCAAGACAAAAAAAGGCACTCGCATTTCCAATGGGGAAGAGGAAGAACAAAAGCAATTTCCCATTAAACATGGTGGGAGACCCCAGAGCTTTATAATGAAAAAGGAGGTTTTATGCAACCAGGAGGTTGTATTTCCCCTGGGACTGCTGTGATCATCCCCACCTGCGTCAGTCTGGCACAACTCGGATGCTCTGCCCTAGGGATAACAGTGTGAGCTCCCCACCCCAAACCAACCCCCCAGGTATGGTGGGTGACCCCATCGCTGCAAGCCTGAGAGTGCTGCAGGAACCTGCCCTTGGCTGTTTGCTTGCAGCCCCCCTCCTTCTGCATGTCCCCCCCTTGGAGCCGTGTGGCCACCCAGGGCTGCAACTCACGCAAGTGCTGGACTCGTTGAGCTGCAAGCAGATGGCTCCAGTGTCACTCACTTCTTTGACGTTGTGGCATGTGATGGGCTGGAAGGGAAAAAAACACAGGGGTGGTATCAGTGAACTGTTGGGGGGTTGTGAGACCAGTCCAGCCTCCTTGTGATCCCGCAGCCCGTGGCACCCAGCCACATCCTTACCTTTGGGCTGTCCCCGACTGTGTGCGGTGACGTGGTGGCAGCCGAGACGGGAGGATGCCCCGAGGTGGCAGGAGAGCTCATCAGAGCCGGCGTGGATCCTGGGATTTCTGCCATCGTGCTGGGTTGTGTCGCTGGGCTCTCAGTTGTGGGGACCCCTCGGCTCGTGCGGTCTGGGTCCAAAGGGGTGCCCAGCGGCTGTGTGGGGGCTCGGCTCGGATGCGGGCTCATGCGCTCGCTGCTGAGCCCCGGGGAGCTGGGGCTGGCTGCCAGGGACCCGGCTGCAGCTTCAGTTTTGAAGAAATGCAGTGAAAAGGACACATGAGAAAGCTAAAGTCCTCTAAAATCAATGCGTGGCATTGCGATGACTGAAGTACAATATTGATTTGTCATAGCCAGTGGTACCAGAACGTGTTATTGGCTGTATAAGAAACGCACATTAGGCTTGCTTCAGTTACCTAATTGTTACATGCGCTTCATAATCTGTTTACAATGGGCTCATTTCCTGGGCATGCACTGCACCACAGCTAGGATGCCATTGCCCGATCTCCCCTGCAGCACCCTCGTCTCCGCCTTGGCCCAGAGTCTCCAAACAGATGTACTGATTCCAGACAGCGTAAGAGAAAGGCACCGTACATCTGTGCAAGGGTCCTTGCTTCAAAGCCCTTCAGAGCCTTGGCCTCCTATCGGAAAGGCTGGCAGACCGCTTACGGGTGCCATTCGCTGAGCAAAGAATAGGCATGCTGAGATAAAAGATTAATGAGCATTTTGTCCCATCATCTCTTGACTGTTTTGAAAAGGATGGTGCAAGCCATCCATCCTGAAGACAGCAGTGTTAGGGTGCCCCAGGTAGCATTTTTTTGGACAGGGTCAAAGCTTTTGACCATGCTATCCGGCTCTTTTCTGAGAGCACAACCCATGCACCAACAGTGCGGTTTCTTAGGGCAAGCCTGTGCACTTAATAAATCTGATTACCAATGCAAATGTTACCAGGAATCACGGGGGGAGCGAGGGGAGCGATTACCAGGCGTCTCTGGCGTTGGCTTGGCACTGCTGGGGGCTGCGGTGGCTGCGGTGGCTGCGGTGGCTGCCGCGCTGCTGATGCCTTTCGTTTCCGTGGCCGTGGCTGTCAGTGTGGGGGTGTCTGTTGGGCTCCCAGAAGCGTTGCCTGGGGGCAGAGGAAGGTGTTAGGGGCTGCCGTCCCCCCGCCCCAGCCCCGAGCCCCTGCCTGCCCCCGAGGGCCCCTGCGGGCAGGGCAGGGAAGGGTTAGCTGCTTTCACAAATTCACTTTCTTCTTGCCCCCAAACAGCAGGCTGCCTTGGAGCTCATACGGGAGAAGATCAGAGGCTGAACATTTTGGCTGGGAGAGGACCAAATTTTGGTGCAGCCCTTGCAGAGGCTCCAGGGCTCCTGGGGCGGAGCTGGAGGAGGACGGGCTCGTTTCTGCCCTCGTCCTGCCCGACCCTCGGGCTTACCGAGGGATGCACAAAGCTCTGCACAAGGCTGGATTTCATAGTAGTTGGGGTTTATAATCCTTGGAGGAAAGACTCAGGCCTTGGAAGAGATCGCTTGTGTGCCTCAGGAAAAATAAGTTGGCTTTGCAGTTGCAGGCACAATCTCAAAGTAAATAGAAACATTCCCATTGGCTTGGGCTCAGCTCTGACTCATGAGCAAAAACATCTTTGGAGGTAAAACTGAATGTTTGGAGAATGGTTTGCTGTTCTAACTTAAAGTTTATATATTGCTTCCTGGTATGTTACAAAGATGACACTTGGAGCTTTTCCTTCTGGAATGAACTATCTGAGTCAATGAAAATGCATTTCTTCCCATTTCTTAACCTTTTCTGTTCTTAAGATCTATTTCCACTTTTAACAAACAGCTTCAGTCTCTACTCCAAGGCTGTTGCCGTTTAAGATTCTTATCCAGACACTAAAGAGAAAATCATACAAAATATGTTGTTTCATTTGTATTTCTGCCCAGGGGAGCCTGAGCTCCAAGAAAAGTTACTTCATCCTTCCAAACAACCCTTCGAGATGGAGCAGCACTGACAAGTCCTGATCAGCCGCCCGGCGCCAGCATCAGGGCAGCAGCCGCTGCCAGTTAAACATGCGTTTATGTATTGCGCACTGCAGTATCGTGCGCTTCAGTATCGTCCTGGCAGGAATTTTTCTATGTTGGGATGTCAGTACTTGCTGGATCAGGTCCAGAGAACCTGGATGGTTTATGAAAAGCAAAGACCGAGATCACTGAAGTTTGTTTTGGCAATGGGTGGCAGCAGGCAGAGCTGCTCGGCTGCTCCTGCAGACGGTGGGTGGTTGTACTGGAGGGTGCTGAGGGGGGAGTGCACCCCAGCCCGGTCCCATGGGGCCGCCCGTGCTGGCACATCCCATTCCATCCCATCCCATCCCCCCCATCCCGTCTCATTGCACCCTGTCCCGTCCCATCCCATCCCATCCCATCTCATTGCATCCCATCCTGTCCCGTCCCATCCCATCCTGTCCCGTCCCATCCCATCCCGTCCCGTCCCATCCCGTCCCATCCCATCCCATCCCATCCCATCCCATCCCATCGCATCCCATCCCATCCCATCCCGTCCCA
>JAVKLA010000052.1:2045973-2088847 GCA_034782735.1 Sagittarius serpentarius | reverse complement strand
CCCAAGGGGGGGCCCCCCCGGCGGCCGCGCCCCCCCCCCCCCCCGTGCCCCCCAGCCCCCTCCTGCCCGCCCCGGGGGCTCGCCCCTCCGCCCTGCCGGGTTTCCTGCCATTCTCCTCCCGCGCTGCTCCGGGCTCCCGAATGAAAGAAACCAACAGAATCATCCGGGTTTGGCTGCCGGTTTTGTTTCACCTTTCAAAAACAGACTAAAAATAGAGAGCTGGACTAAAAATAGACAATGACCGGGTCTGCCGGACACCGAGCGTGGGAAGCTCGTGGGTTTGGTTTCCAGTGGAAGTCGGCCTGCATTTAAATGGCATTCCATGTCAAAGATGCAGAGTTCCATTAATATTTATGTGCACTACCTGAGTATGTCAGACCATGCCTTAGAACTCATTCGGCTAAGCATGGCACAACAGGTAAATCGAACATATCCTCAAATGAAGAACCAAAAAAACCCCCCATATCAGTTGCGTATTAAAATTATTCTTTAATTGCAAGCACTGTCTTCAGAGGGTTTTAGAAGAGAGACCTAGAGGTGCTTCCACCCCTCCAACCACTCTGCTTTCCGAGCCTCAGCCGTTCCTTCAGCGCAGGCATCGCCGTGCTCCCCGTCGGGGCACGCGTGGCAGAGGGTGGTGGCAGCGGGACTCATCCTGCCACCGGCACAGCACCGCCCGCCGCAGGGCTTCAACAAGGCTGACCCAGCCTAACCGGGAGCAGGTCGGGCTTTGTTGTCTGATGTCCGTTCGCAATCATGGTTCAGAGACGCTGTGAAGCGGGCAAGCTCCGCGGTTGCGGGTGGTGTGTGTACGCCTGTACACACCCCCAGGCATTTTCCAAAAATGCAGAATATCCAGCTGTAAGCAGGCTCTTCAATTATTTCCGTGTGTTTATTCAATGAGCGGAAGATAACACCTTTTCTCATGACTCTCCATTTAAACTTCTGTTTAAAGTGACTCAAGCACATCGCAAAAGAATACTGTAGAATTATTTCCTCCTTTCAGACCCCTAAAATTTTTATAGTTAAAAATTTAAAGACCAAAATAAGAAACATGCACTTGCATTATCTCGAAGCAGTCTGTATCAGCTGTATAAGGTTAACAACGGCCGAGCCAATTTCAACTAAACATTTACAGGATCAAGTGTCCAAATTTCACACAGCACGGTGATGAAGGCTGGTTCACATATAGACTGGGAATTTGTCCAAGTATTTAAGGGTGATTTAATTTAATTGTGAATGATGCAATAGACATATGGCTAGGAAGTTATATGCCAGGAAACATGTTTTCTATAAGTATTTTAGCAGGCAGATGGCATACAATAGTTTTGGTGTAGTCATTTCCTCACCTCTTAAAAGTTGCTATTTTGGACAGGTGAAATAATTAGATTCCCACCATCCTCCCAAGACACCAGCACTGCTGACCCAGAGGATATGCAACATTAGAGGACTATTTCTGTACAAAATCCCATAAAATAAATCAAACCTTACACTCACCTATCCATTGCCGTTCAAGAGTTTCAAAGCATTTTCATAACTTGCCCACTCAAATCGAAAGCGAGCGAATATTAATGCTTTACAGCACTCCCGCTGCACGGGTGAGAACAGAGGCACATGGAAGCGCTTGGAGCAACGCCACACCACGACTAAACCCCAAAAGCCAGAAGTTTTGTGTCTCAATCCTCAGCCTTAGCAACCAAACCACACCACTTCCCAGACAGACCAACGCTTTCTGGAAATTACAACCGATCCCCTACGTCCACCGCGCTCAGGCCTCCGAAGAACTGCTGCGGGAGATCCCGCTTTCGGGAGCGGTACGAGCATCCCTACGCCTGAATGGGGCAGGACCGCCAGAACAGAGTATGAAGCTGCAAATAAAATGGTATTTGAGAGAAGCTTGGGTTATTTCTCCAAGTAAAGCTTCTAAGAGGCTGTTGGGACCACAGCTCCTTTGTGTTAACAGGAGGCACGGGACAAAATCCTGACCGGGGCTGAGCAAGGGAAACTCCTGTCCCCTGCTAACGCAGGATGCAAGCTCTCCGCCCCGAGCAAATGGCTCCTGAGGAATGAACTGATTCATCGAAGAAAGGGCAAAGAGCTCAAAAGCTTCCCTAATATTATCATCCTTATCATGATTTCCTGAAGAACTTGTCATCTATTTGTTTTATAGTGTTTGGTTTTACACATTATTATATTTATATTGTAACGCTTGGGGCAGGAAATGCTTCCTTTATTAGTGTTTCAGAAAGTACATCCTGAGACTCCTATCAAGGCATCCTTTGTGCGAAGGCTGTTCTGGAGCGATTACTGCCTCCATTTCTGCATCAGAGCTTCTCCGGAGCCGCCTGCTCCTCCCGGCCCTGGAAGAGCCACTCGCCCCTGAAGGAACATCCCAGCATCCCCGCGTGTGCCGTGGGCGCGCTGCCCTCCAGCGCGGGAGGGTGCTGGGTGGGAGGGTGCTGGGCGAGACCTCCCTTGCCCCTTCACCTCGCCTTTACCGACCGCTTTAAATGAAGGTTCCCCCTCTCCTCCCTTCTTTGTAACCTCAAAGGAAAACCTCCGGCTTCAGCAAGAAGTAAGCAACTTGTCTGGGCTTTTAAATTTACTTCCAAACTGAGCGCACAGAGCCTTTAACCGCCATCATTTATGAAAGAACGCTGCCTTTCTACACCACTCTTTATCTAGGTGTTTGTATTCTTTTTCTAAGTTTTATTTAAATATAGTTCTCGGAATTAAAGACCAAATATATATATTTTTTTTTAACTTGGGCAAAGTCTTGCCTCGTCATAATCCTTGCAACTGCATTTAACGGGAGCTTGCTATTTATTACCCACTTGCACAGCTACTGCTTATTCATTTACACTCAGCAGAGTCATTCCTCAGAGACAAACAGCTGAAAAAGACTCAATAATATCAGACTTTTGATCTGTAAATCATATATTCTATTTTAAAAAGCTTTTGGAACTCTTAAAAAAAAGATGCATGGTTGTTGCAACTATAACATACTGTTAATAAAAGTGGTATATTAAAACAAATTGCCTAGTATGATTATTCCACTAAAATCAATATCTTCAAATAATAAAGCAAATATGAAACATACACATGACTACATTCAAGCAAACCATATGGTGGATAGATTGCTGAACAGTTTTATGCCTTCAACTTTTACTTCAAGATTGTTGGTTCAAATCTAATCAAGGCTATGCTCATTTACTACCTTCTGTCTGTTCAGCGCTTTGTAGGATATTACTGGGTCTTTAAGCTAGTTTTAAGGGGCAGGCTACAATGTAAATCAAGTCACTTAAGCATTTTTCCATGAAACTGTTCCCCAGATGCGTATTTTCCACAGCGATACCAGAGGTTGAACGAGTCAGAAGGAATTGCCTTGAAAAACAAGGCAAGAATGGGCAAACCCAGAAGCCTAGAAAAAGCAGTAGCTTTTCTACGTTGCAAGAAACGGGGCCTAAACGTGAAGACAGCAACTCTGGCGCAGGACGGGCAAAGAGCCCGAAGATGCTCGGCCGGAGCTGCTGGTGTGACCTGGAAACAGTTTGCAGCACATTGAACACCGCAGGCAGGAAAGCGCGCCAACCGCCCCGGCACAAGTGCTAAAGAAAGACCTTTGTTGTCTTTGAAAGTAATTCCTCCTGGCTTTGTGACGGAAAGGGTGAGATCCATGGAGATGATACAGTTGTACACACAGAAACGGGATTTTTTAGATGGCTACTGTTGGTGTGTGGAAGCGATGAGATATCCTCACGACCTTTTTTTTTGTTTTTCTGGGAATATGCACATTTGTTTTAACATACAGAGAATGACAAGTAGCTGCAGCAATATGAGAAAATGAACAGGAGAGGACAGAGATGAACTAGTCATATTTCTGTTACTATCCATCATCACTACTTGCGGACTGTATCAGAGCCTCATTAACCTGGCTGATTTCATTGACTGCTTTTCATTGCTGCACTGGCCAAAGTACTTAACTGTAATAAACAGCAGCACCACAAAACACCAATAAAAATCATTAAAGCATAAGTCTCGTAATTTAGTACAAAGATTAGCTTTCTCCATCCAGATCTGCAGACTGCTGATTACAATTTATTTCTCCCATTTATGGATGTCATATGAACACGCAAGCTGGATTCATTGCTTGGGCTTTCCACCCATCAGCAGGACTGCAGCAAGTCCATCTTGTCGATACAGCAAGCAAACGGTACCTGAGATATACGAGATGCTTAATTTAAACTTTAATTCCAAATAAATGCTATTTGCAATACTGTTCATTTTAAATGTGATGAAATTATAGAATCGTAGAATCACTTAGGTTGGAAAAGAACTTTAAGATCATGGAGTCCAACTGTAAACGTAGCACTGCCAAGGCCACCGCTAAACCGTGTCCTTAAGCGTCACATCTACACGTCTTCAACACCTCCAGGGATGGTGATTCAACCACTTCCCTGGGCAGCCTGTTCCAGCGCTTGACAAGCCCTTTCGGGGAAGACATTTTTCCTGTTGACTGTTTTTCTACTTTTAATTTGTTGTGTTTGCAAATACACTTTAAAATATAGCCAGCGAATGGGGTGCCTTGTTTACTCCCAGTTTACACACAGTGTGCTGTGCACGGTGACTGCAAGAAGCCTGACGGGCTCCTGCCGAGCATTGCCCCGGCACGGTGCGGCCCCGCCGGCTGTCGAGGGCGGGGGAGTGGTGGTTTGGGGGTGCTGGGGGTCCACTGGCCGGGCCTGAGCGGCAGCTGGAGCCTGGGGTGCTGTGGGAGGAGGGTGAGGAGTGCGGCCGGTGCTTTTGGGATAAAGCACCCCAAAAGCTGAGCAGCTGCAGGTGGTAGTAGCTGCTCCCAGTAGATGCAAGAGGCTGTTGGTGAAGCAACACTGACCAAAGCTGGGGGGGGGGCAGGGGGGAAGGTCTATCTTGCCTTTATTTCCAGGGAGAACATCCAGCTGTAATTTACGTAAAGTAAGTACAGCCTAAAAACTATGGTGGTATTTCTCGGAGAGAAACCAAAACTGTCATTAGGAAATAAAGGAATGGCTTTTGCTCTGAGTAAATATCGGGTTAGTGCCAGGTGTTGCTGAAGCATCCGAGGAGATGTAAAACTCATCAGCGGCAGCAGCGAAAGGCATCTTTAAAAGCACCAAGGGAAAAGGACTGGAAAGGGCTCTCATCTCCACCCCGGCAATTGCTGATAATAAAGTGCTGCTGTTTTCTACCTGGGAAATGAGGTCCCAGAGGTACGAGTCTTTCCATTTTTCAAAGGAGGGTTTGTTCAAATACATAGACAAGAGCATCCTCAGTCATTAGCAAGTCCTGCTGCTACTGACCCACCGCACCAGAAACTGTAACGGCCTGCATTCAAAATATCCTTTTGTTTTGATTTTAAAGAAGTGTCCTTGGCCTTAGAGCGATAAATAAAATGAAACAGAAATCTAAGAGCCACTTCTTTGGTTGTCTTCTGAAGAGCAGGATGCAACAGCAAAACTATTTCAACTGCAGTGCTAGATGACCTGAAAAAATGACAGGGCTCTGCTAACAGTTACGAGCACACAGCTAAATTCAGACACCACTTATTTATTGATGTGTTTGTACAATAGGAGTGGCTGGGAAGGCTGCAGACTCCTAGGTACCTTCTGATGGCACATAATAAGCACAGACAACACAGACCTACAGTGAATAATAGAACAAAACCTTCCAGTATCACTGAAAATCAAAGTGCATATGCAATCAGATGATATCCAGTTAAACCTCCTGGGAAGGGGAGCGGGGGGCATCTCACGAGTCTCGCTCTTGCCATGAAGGAGGCAGGTATTACAGGACAGTTGCATTATAATGTATATAAACATCCAACAGCATTAGTGTTTAAAATTATAGTGCTATTTTATCATACATATTCTAGTGTATCTTCTCATACAGTGCTGCTGATAAGGTCCAACTAAAGAAGAAACGTAAGACAGACATCCGAATTGCGGACATAACCCCAAACATATTCTCAGTACTATGAGGATCTAGGGGGAAAAAATAAATCTATTTATGAGATAATAAAAGATGCATTAGAAATGACCAAGATGAATAAACTAACCACAGTGACAGAGAGTTAACGACTCCGGTCTCTCCCAGAGCTGCAGGGAGGATCGCAGGCCCTGGCAGAGCTTTCCCGGCAGAGCCCCTTCGTCCTCCCATGCTCAGGACGGCACCTCCTCGGCCACCGCAGGGCCACGGGCAGCCACGTGCCCAGGCGCAGCGGGGATGGTCCCAACCCTGCCGGGCCTCTCTGCCCGGTCCCCTCCAAGGGATGCAGCCCCAGCAGCCCCAGCGCTGCGGTTAAATCCTCCCATCTCTGATCTGGAAATAGAAGCAGTTTCACACACAGGGAGTCCAAAGCCGTGGAGAAGAAAGACTCGTTATTCCCAGTCCCTCCACGGACCCCAGACATCTACCTACCCACGTTACTACCCATGGTATTCGCTCCGTTTCCAGGTATGACGGGGGCTACAGCAGGCCCACGGGCCCGCTGCGCGGCCGGCTGCTCTGCGGCCTGGTGCGCTCGCTGGGAGCCCGGGCACGGGCTGCCTGCCTCCCAGCGCCGGCACCCCCCAGCACCAGCCCTGCGACACCGCCAGCCTGCCGCCGCTCCCCTCCGCCCGCTATTAATAAACACTGTGGTTTCTCCAATTACATTTTTCTTTCAGATATTTTTCTTCTTAGCTCCGTCAAACGCATTTTCCCCCTGCGGTACCACGCCGGAATTACGGCTGCTGAAGGTCCTGACACGACGCACGACAGGCCCCCGTCTGCTGTTTTCTGAAGAGCAGAACTCTCCGATACAGGAATATTTCTGTTTTGTGCTTTTGGAAAATCTTTTCTGCAAGGATCTCAAGCAATTATGATGAAGGAAGAGCACCTTAATTTTATACAGCCAGAACCCAGGGATCCATTAAGAGGGGAACAAGGGGAGGCCCAGGGGGACGCTGCGGAGCGGAGCGGGGGGAGATGCCGCAATGGGGACTGAGGGGAGCAGGTCCATACATGCGCGCATGTGGATGCACAAGAACAAACATGAGAAGGCCAGCAGTGTGCAGCCTCAGCTGTAACAGGAATTGTGTTTTCCCATGATATCCCATGCAGAAGGAGAATTGCAGCGGGCATGGCTTTTAGTGCTGCTCGACATGATTTTAGCTGGGGCAGTGAGAGGACTGAAGGAATTTGCGCCCTAAGTTTGGGATGAGGAATACTACAAACTGAGTGTTTTTTCCACCTCCAAGAACTTTTCCTCTGACCCTTTGGGACGCAGCCCCTCAGCAGCGTTTGAATTCTTAGGGAGAACGTCGGTGATGAGAAGTGACGCCGCATCATTTAGCTAAAGGGCTCTGGTGACACAGGGCACAGAATCGATAGTGGAGGCTGAGGCTCCATTACTTATAAGAAGTGCTTCAGAGAGCGCTTTGGAAATGCAACCCCTCTCCTGGGACCTCTCCTAGATGGTTTCAGATTAATTGTTACAGGTTTGTTGGTTTGTTTTTATGGAAGAAAGAAGGTTTATTTGCTTTTTTTCCCTCTGGAGTTTTACCATCATCTTTTTTCATTAGGATGGTGGCGGGAGGTCAATAGAGGCCCCTGTCTGAGCGAGATTCCTCCATAATTTGGAAGGGAAACTTTCAGAGCTGCAGCGTTCGGGGTACCTTCCCCGGCGCGTTGCTCTGTGTTTCAGAGCGAGCTATGGAACACACAACCACCTCCGCACTACCAGCTTCTTTGTTAAACGCAAAAGCTTTATAACGACTACCAAGGCACCAGAGACAAGCTGTGGCTCTGCTAGTCTCCAGGCTCAGACTTGCTGGCTCGGTGGCCTCCCAGCCATGCTTCTGGTGGCATTTCATTACCATGCACAGGAACAAAGCGGAGCAGAAAACCTCCACAGCCCGGGCTGCTTTGCCGAGGTTAGTCAGTCCTTCCTGCCCAGAGGACAGGTTGAGAGCTGCCTCCCCTCCCTCTGCCCATCCTCCTTGTCACCATTCTCTCTGGTTTTTGGTTTTCTTAATTATTTTGGAATCTAGAGAATAATCTGTCGTCAAATCCTGCAGAACAAATTGAACATCAGGTTTTCAAACCATTCTAATAGAGCAGATGGTATCACAAGCCTGTAAATCTCCTCCCAACTTCAATGCATCTAAACGCTGACAGATTATCCATTAATGGGCAGATTAATCCTGAACAGCAAAAACAGTGGGAAGGAAAATACATGCTTTTGTCTCCATAACAGGGAAAATGAACACGCTAATATGTACAACTCACAGGAGAGGTGCCGTTACATCCATTACAAGCACACGGAGCCACTGGCAGAGCCCAGAGGTGCTGGAAGACACGTGCAGCCACTGAGCACAAGGCGATGGCTTCCTCCGGCTGCCCAGAGCCTCGCTGGGACCAGTAAAAGAAAAATAGCTTCATGATGGAAGGGGCAGGGCTGACTGTTCCAGTCTGCTTCCCAAACAGACCAAGCTATTGTCAGCGTTTCTGATTATTTCCCTTCCCTTTCCTTTCCTGCCAGGCCGGGATGGGACAGAGCCTTCCCGCAGACCCTCTCCCTAAGAAGGGCTGTTTTGCTGCTGTCCCTTTTGGCCAACTCCTCTTTGTCAGCCTCAACAGCAGCAAGTGCTACTTCACTGGCCATTGTACAGCCAAGCAGACGATTTTTGGTCTTCTGCGTTGCAAGCAGCGGCCCCCCCCGCAGCGCAGCATCCCTTTCTCAATGCCATCCCCTCCTCTCCCCACTGCTGATTTGCTTGGCAGGTGTGAAATATTAATTGCCTCACATGGGAGCTTGGCTCACTGTCTGTCGCATTTGACTGAAATATCATTCTCTGCTGCAAATATAATTACTGGGGGTCTGGATTTTAAAAATAGCCTCTCGCCTGTCTGTTAATTAGGAGCCATGCTTTGCTACACAACGAGATATTTTGGTTAATTATAAAAGAGAAAAGGACAAATTTGTCACGTCTTTTGTTTTCGTTCCACTGTGTCTCCCAGTGACAGCAGTGCCGAGCCGTGATGGACTGCTCAGCTGACAGCACCAGATGCTCCCTCCCAAAACGGGGAGGGGGTCAGCGCTGGCTGGGATCTCAGCGCTGGGGCGGCGGCGGGGTGTGTGTACTCCCACCTCCCCTCACCGCGGAGGAGTTTAAACAAAGGAAAGAAAATTTCAGTCAAAACCTAGATCTTCACTCCAGTGCTCCCCAATCAAATGTTTAAGGACTCCCTGACTCGAAGCACCGATACCTTCTTACGAAATCTGCCAGAAGTGCTGACCGGAGCATTTGGGGCTGCAGCTCCAGCGTCCAGTAGACCCTCTCCTGTCCGTCCTCGGCTTGGGCCGGCAGCATGGCAGAAGTGGCACTAGCACAGCCTTCCCCCACCATTCCCAAATTAAGAAGACCTATTTTCTTAGACTTGCTGAATGCTCACACCCATATTCATACACGCTTATGATTTGTTTCTTACAGAGAAGAAAAAAGCCATTTAATATGTGCCAGTGCAAATAGAGGAGAGTAATGACAAGTTTGGAAATGGCAGATGAAAGTGCTAACAAACCTCCCCTTGGCCTCATGTGCTAATTAATAATGTGTTAATAAACCTCCAGAAGAACAAAGATCAATAGAGCTGTTGCATTCCCAGGCCCTACTTGAAACCTGCCAGGCGGCAGCAGCAGATGCAGCCCAGGAAAGAGAAGGGCCAAGCGCGG
The DNA here is from genome assembly GCA_034782735.1 of Sagittarius serpentarius. Classification (NCBI taxonomy): domain Eukaryota; kingdom Metazoa; phylum Chordata; class Aves; order Accipitriformes; family Sagittariidae; genus Sagittarius; species Sagittarius serpentarius. Next base: position 2,079,096 of record JAVKLA010000052.1, on the reverse strand, counting down.
CTTCTTTATGGGTCATGAAATTCCTGGTTACAGAAAGCAGCACCTTCCCTTGGCACACGCCAGATACAAGACACCCATCTGATTAAGCAAACTCATTTTAGCAGGAGTCATGGAAATAACCGGATGATCCTGTGGTTTTAAGGATGCGCCGTGCCATCGGGGCACGAGGAGGATGCGGAGGAGCCGACCCGGGGCTGGAGCGTAGCAGCCAGCGCCCCAGCCTGCGGATGGGGACCCGCGCACCCTGCCACGTCCCGGCTGGGTTCCTGCCACCCGGGGTGCCCGGCCATCGCTAGCGGAGACCCCTACATTGCAGTAAGGGTTTGGGTACGCTGCTCTGAATCCTCATCCTCACGGCCAACTTCAGAGAAAAGTACCAGGTCATCCCGATTAACGGTTCGATTCGATGCCCAAGAACCTCTGCAGCCGAAAAGAAACTTTCAGCAGGTGAAGGAGCCTCAGCCAGCTCTTGTCTGTGGACCCGGGCAGCAGCAAGTGAGAAACCAAAAGGAGAGAGAAGGGGAGCAAGAGCAGTGGTGACAGTTTATTTTTTTAGCTGGTGCTTGAATTGCCCGATATTCAGGTACATGCACAGGGCAACAACCTGTTCAGCATGGTGCCATGGATTCCCTCTTCCTTTCACAAATGCAGTCTTTAGCTCTGTGTTTATAAAAGATCAGCAGCAATACTTTGCACTAAGCTGCACTGATAGAATGTTTCATAATTTTTCATGTAGTTACCCAGCATTTCAAAGAACCCATGATAACAGCTTAAACTGATGAATTAAACAGGCATAATAATTGTTCCAACAATATTGAATGCTGTTCTGTCAAATAATCATTTCATATACACGAAGAAAGCTTTCAGAAATAGCACCATAATTCAAGATGCTACCAGATTAATGACACAAAACTTCCATATCCTTTTCCTGAAGACAGATAGAACTTCGTCTATGGGAAATTAAATATATAGGTACAAAGCATATACGGAAGTATCATACATCAACACCAGTAAGAAACAATAGAAGAGGGAGAGAAAAAAACGGCACTTCTTTAGCCTAGAATAATTGTGCAAGGATTACACTGCTTCAGAAACTTCTCCAGGTAACAAAGTAATTGGGAATAGAAAATGTTCTCTCTAAACCAATGGCCTGTATGGTATCTTCATGGCCCAGATTCCATCCCAAGCCAAGTCCCTATTGTCCTCCCAGTCTTAGTCTTCCCCCAGTAGTAGCCACTGAGGATGATGATGATGATAACAATAATTAATAATATTATTATTATTCAGAAAAGTTCCAGTACAGGATGAGAAAATCCCACTAAATGAACTGCAGCAAATCTGTGCTTGCCTTCTCCTTCTGCTGCTACTTCAGTAACACTTAGAAGAGTGGCACAAATTTTATAACCTTGTGATGAAGATTAAAAAATAAAGCCCAGTAAAAATCCTTGTGAATTATTGAAACTGTAGCTCATTATAATGGAAGAAGTGAGCCTTTATTTTCAGTAAGTGACACGGGAGCAGAAAAATGGCAGGATAATGATGCTGAGGCAGAACAATTATTTCATTGTGATAGAGAAGCGTAAAGTTTATCACTTCGATTACTACCCCGGTATTTTTGTGCACCCAGCTTAGAGAGCAGTAAATCAGGACGGTTTCTGATGCTCCCTCTCCGCTGCTGGAGCCTGCTCCCTGCCCAGACACAGGACGCTGACCGGCTGGGCGGGTGCTCGCTGCTCCATCCCGTTGCTGCATCCTCAGCCCTGCATCCTGCGCCCTTTCCTGCCTAAAGCACTGAATTTGTAGCAGCTCCTGTTCCTCATTTCACAATACAGAGCTTTGACACAAAAATTTTCGAGCTTGGACAAAAGGCAAGCTTAGGATTTACAAGGGTCCCACCCTTGGACACGTCCAAGCTGAGGGTGTGATGCTGTTGATAATGATCGAAACCAGCTGCTAACTGCCTAAGGCAGAGCAGAAAAAGGAATTTGGTTTTTTTCTTGCTTGTAGGAAAATGGAGAACAAAAAACCTGCAGGAGGCACAATCCTTCTCCCCAGACCTCTGACGAGCACGCCTTTCAGGAGGAACCTACCACAGTGGCCATCGCCCAGGAAGCCAGAGAGGCTTCCACTGGAGAGAGCTGCGAGCCCTGAGCTGCGAGCCCTGAGCAGGGAGCTGGTTGCCACCCCGCCTGCTGCTCCTGCAGCACTGCTGTTTATGCTGGCATCTCTGCTCTCCTTGGGGTGTGTTTGCGTGACACTTGGCCCATAAAACATGTCAGGGTGATGCACCGTCTAAGAGTGACATAACTTTTATCAAGGGGAAATTTAAGGCTTAAGTGCCTTTAAAATGCTGGCGTCACTCACCATATGTGCTAGCTCTTTTTGAGTATTACACCCATTATATGTAATTCTTTTGCCTCTTGGAGAAATATTAGCACGTACTTTTCTCCTCGTCAATCACTTTTTTTGACCTTTGCATCATCAGCCGTCTTTGAGAGGGTCACATTTATTCCACATTTATTCTGACGTCTGTGCCTTCCAGAGCCTCTGCTAACACCACGACAAAGCCAGACTGGAAATAAGATTCTTGTAGATTTATACGGCATGTTCCCTTCAGGGAATTCAAGCTCTTTCAGACTCAATACGGAGGGTCCCGTCACTCACTAGAGAAAAGCAGCCATCGCCAGGGAGGAGATGAGCTGAACGATCCCTGTGCTCACGTGTGCGCGGAGCAGCCCGCGGAGAGCCTCTTGCCGAAACACACTTTTATCCCACTCATTTAACAAGTCTCACTTCTGCTCGGTCCGCGCAGAGTCGTGGCTATGGCCCTGTGCTCCGGAGGGGCTCCCACCCTGCCTGGAGCGGGGTCATCTCTCACCGCACTCCAGTATCCGTACCAGGGACCCTGCCCAGCTCCTGATATTGCCAGGTGCAGAGCATCGGAGCGACTGAAAGGACCGATCAAAAGTCTCTAGAGCATTTTGGGGTAAGGGCCACACCGCAGGCCCTCTAAACTAGGCACTGAGTTTGTAAGTTCTCACTTCTTTTTGCGCTTTTTCAAATGAAGCAATAACTCTAAAGCTCAGAAGCAGAAAAACACAGAGCTATGTCCCCAGTTTGGCATTACAAACAGGATGAGTTTTTCGGATACTCTTTAAAGCCAGTCCATTTACAATCCACTGCCTCTACATATAGACTGGGATTTTTTGTTGTTGTTTACTGTTTGCCCTGCTGCATAGCTACAAAGCACCATACTAGATCACAACTGTCTTGCAAAGACAGGACATCTCAGATAATTAATCAGGCTACACCCCTTCTTCTTGAGTTCATCACTGACGTCTCCTTAATGGGAAAGGATTGCATTTCATCGTCTGTGTGCACGGGGTCAGAAACATATCCAAGGCACGAACGGCGAAAAGCTGAACCAGGCGAGATGCAGAAAAGCGCTTTACAAATAAGGGTCCGGTTTCACTCCCCACCTAGTGCTAATCCTGTGCAACCTGCTCTTGCCTTATGTCCCTCTGATCCCTCCAAACCCTGCCCAGCACTTCACTTCTGCCCCATCTCGGAAGTGACCTGCAGCGCCGTAGGAACTGCTCCGGGAGCTGTGCATCCAGGGAAAAAAAAAAAAAAAAAAAAGAAAAAGAAAAAAATAGAGCTGGAAAAGCCACTAGATGGCAGACAGACCGCCGGCCGCTGGAGCACCCCCCCCCGGCCCCCCCCGGCAGCCTGGCACCTCTCCTGCGCTGCCTTGCTCCCACTTTTCCTCCACCCTTTCCCTCGCATTAACCACCTCCCGGTGGCGGTGCCACGGCGGGTGCCCCCCCCGCCCCGGCCCGGCTCCTCCCGCGCCCCTCGGCCGGGGACCCCCGCGGGGCCGCGGGGAACCGGGGACCGGCAGCAAGCAAGCTCCGCTACCATCAGTTGCGTGCGTAAATTACCCCCGTAATTACACCGTATGCAGAAATTGTACCGTATTAATCACTATAGAACGCTAATTGCTCTGCCCGCTGTCCCGGCCTCGGGGGGAGCCCCCCCCGCCAAGCCCCCCCCGAGGTTCCGCTGCCGAATTAGCCGGAGCTGTTACATCCCCCGTGCTTGCCTTGGAGATGCGGTGGGGCCGGGGGGGGGGGGGGGCAGCGCTCCCCCAAACGGCGGCAATTAACCCAGCTGCGGGGCGCTGCGGGCTGAGAAATCCCTGCCATTGCCCTGCGCGGGAGGCGGCGGAGAGAGCCGTTTGCTGTAGCAAGGCTTTTCCGTGCGTGCGAGCGAGCGTTTGGTGGCTGTTGCTGCGGGTTTGGGGTTGTAATTGTGAGAACAGATGCTGGAGGAGAGAAGGTTCAGTCCTGGACCTCTTGTCCTGCTCATTACCGCCTCTGTGAGCGGCCAGTTACACCCCAAAGCTGCTGTTTAATGAGCCTCATTCAGCAGCGAGAATCAATTAATGCTCGAGCACCTTGGCTCAGTCTTGGTAAATGCAAAGCCACTGAGTTAAAGCAAAACCAAGTGGAGAGCAAACCCTCGCATAATCCTCCGCCACAGGGCAGCCGCAACAAAGCTGGGCTCTGCCGTTAGGCGAAACCTGTGTTATCCGTCTTGCGGGCTCGGCTCCGTTCTCCCCCCAGTGTCCCACACCCCACTCCCCGTCCCAGCCATCTGCAGTATTTCAGATGGTTTATTTGTGGAACATGCGGTGAGAAGGAAATTAAAAGCCCTACTGTATGTAAATGGGAACCCGCGCAAATGTGCTCAGGAGCTCTGAGGAAGGAGCAGCTGCGGTTTGCCAAACCAACCAGAAAATTAAAAAGATTGTTTTACAAACGCGCAGAGGGCACGTGCGTGTGTGCCCACGCGTGTGCAGGGGTGGCCCCGGCTTCGGGCAGGGCCGTGGGTCCCCTTCACTCCTGGCAGGTTGGGAGAGGTGCTTGCCTGCGCTGGGGCGAGGGCAGCGGAGGCAGGAAAGGCTTTGCAGTCCCTTGCTTCTCAGAGCCCCTCTGCCAAAGACCGCTTTCATCCTGAGAGCAATGAAAGGCAATTGAGAGGGACGCGGTCTGTAACTTTTTGCTGCAAGGTAGGTAATAAGGCAGCTGAACGTCTCCTTCCCTTCTAGGTCAGTGCTTTCCAGACGGGTCAGGGATCCATCTGCACGTTTAGCCCCCTTTTGAAGTGAGAACACCCTCGTTTTCAGAGCTCAGCAGAAATGGGAAAACTCAATCCACTTGAGAACATCGCAGGAATCCCACACCCGAGGTGCGTGGCAGATGCTTTTGCTCAAGGCTCATCCTGCAGCTGAACTGCGTTGACTGAAGGTAACACAGCTGCAGAGAAGCGACGTGTGTCTGTGTGCCCACGGTCAGGAGCCGCGCTGGAGGACGGCAGCTCCAGAGCCGGGGGGAAAGGAGACGGCAGTGAAACGCCTGCGAGCGCTGCCTGGGTGCAGGGTTACGTGCCAGGCTGGGCTGGCCCATGGCAGCTGTAAGACACATTCCCTGAGGCTCTCCAGGGATCTTCCTGCATTCTTCACCCACCAGGCCTGAATATATTTCTTGCTGCGAGTTATAAGAATTCACTCTTACATTCTAATTTAATGAGGTGTCTTAAATGTGGGTTTAATCACAGCATTAAGGTAACGGTCACTGCATTCAAACTGGTGAGTGCGAACATCTTTCCTGAGCAGACAGCTCTGCTGCATCCTTATTAATCCAGAAATCATAGCCATATTAATCAGTCCACAGATTATTACTCAACCCATCTCCATTACCAACCTGCTAATCCTCCAACCCGTGCACTGGGATATTAGCTTCCCCACCAGCCGGCTCCTCACTGCTCCTCTGCAGAGGGAGAAAGAGTTTCTGCCTTGTTTCAGAGGAGCATCCCCGGGAGTGAGCACCCCGCAGAGCTCCCCCTTAACAGCTCCGTATCAAAAGGCAGTCAATTTATTAGTGTGTGTGTAAATGAGGTATTTGTTGGAGACCTGCAATTAGCACAGTGCTGAGCCCAGTGTGGACGCATTTCCTACAGCCTTCCCATGCCAGCGGGGCCTGAGCCCCCCCAGTGCCCTGCCGCTCCCTGGAATGCTGCTCTTGTGTGCCAGACAGGGAATTACAGCATCTCCAGAAGGTGATTTAACTCAGCTGGGATGGCTTATCTTCTAGAAACACTGATGATCTCTTTTATATATCTGTAGCAGGAGAGGTGAATCCCACCCATTAGCACGATAGGAGCTGCCGGCCGGGGCCGTTACTTTGCTGCCAGCCTTGCAGCCAGCCAAGCTTATAATCCTTCTGGAAGCATCAGGCATTCCTCCTGCTTCTACCTGTATGGGCAAAAAGGCCAGGCCACGCACAGAGCAATGCTTTGAGTTCTCTCCCAAAGTGGATTTGAGTATTTCTGGTGCTTGATCTATTTGTTTGGTGTATTTGTTCTGTGTGACTAGCCGTGAGCCACTTCCCTCCCAGGCAGGGTGCGGGCACTCTGACCTGTGCTTATCAAAGGCTAAAATGCTATTTGAGTACATATAAAATATGCATGAGGTCTGTGACCTAGTCTATAAACTCCTGTACAGCCCGAGGCAATGCCTTTGTGGCGAGCTCAGAGAGATTGCAGGTTCCTGCTGCAAAAATCAAATGAACGTCAAAAGAATGCTTAAAACCCCGTGCAAGAGCAACTCTCCCCCCGAGATCATCCCAACACTTCCCTTTGTGAAAGCTGAACACAGCAAAAAAAAAAAGAACTTTTAAGCATTTATATCTTCTCCTCAAAGCTCAGCCTAATTGCGTGCTAACAAAAGAGAAAATGCTTTCTCCTCTCCAGGTGGCCGGAGCAGCGGCTGGAGCAGAATGCCAATGCCGGCCGTGCGGGGACAGCCGGCTCCGTGCAGCCTCGGCCACCCGCTGCCACCTTAGCATGGAGGGTGCGTGTGTCCAGAGCCAGCCCCGGCACGCAGCGGGGACTCGGCTAATGAATGTATTAGTCTCTGGTGCTTCTGCAATGCCTTTCATCTGAGGCTCTCAAAATATAATTAAATCTCCCAACACCTGCATAAGGGATGGGAAGTAGCTCTGTTACATTTTTCAGGGGGAAAGAGGCAGGCAGGCAGGTTGCTCGCATGGCAAGGCAGCGGCAAAGCTGGGAGTGAACCACAGGGGAAAAATCATTCTCTCGACTGCAGGAGTAAATGGAGGATGTTTATTGCTTTGAAACACCAGGAGGCTGTGGTATCCCCAGCTTTTTTGTCTACGGAGCTGGAGGTCCCGGTGCCGGGGTCTTTGCTTTAGCCAGTAGCTGGCTGTCAGTGGCCCTTCAAAGGTGGCAGGGAGGCGGGGGGGAGCTGGAGGGGCTCTGCAGCCCAGAGCAACCCTCCTTCCCCTGGCCCGGGGGCCGATGCTGCTGGGGACCCCGCTCTGCGCACCAGGGGATGGAGGCGAGTTCCCGGTCATCGCAAGGAGAACGGCAAATCCCCATAGCTCTCGGTGGGGGCTGAGCAAAGCAAAGCCAACTGTGGCAAAGGATAATTTTCCAATTATAATGATCACGTCTGATTTTGCTTTAAATGAGCTACAAAGCAGAAAACCCATGTTTTGTATTTCATACTGCTAAGAGAGCCTCCTGCTCCCTTCCCAGCCTGCTCCGAAACAGAGATGGTACGAGATAAGCTTGAAGCACTGAGGAAGGACACATGCACAACCCCATGTGGACCCAATTACGGAGCTCCAAAATTTGCCTTGAAGAACGTCTGGACAAACGGGATCTATTTATAAACCCCCAAACCTTATTCCTGGTGCTCAGGCCATAGACAAGCCTATTTCCAGGAGCAATAAGGGTGAAATGGCAGTCATAAAACTCCAGTAATCAAATGTGAAAAGAACAGCCCAATTCATTAATACCCAGACAAGCTGATAGAGACATTCTTAATCATCAGATATTACCATAGAGTTAATTTTTACCTGAGTTGTTTAAGCCTGGCCATCCTCCTTCCATTTTCATAGACATTTTGCTGTAGGGCAGCATTGAACATTTGTAATTAGATTCCTTCACTGGAGTTAATTAAGAAGCGACAATAAAGCCTGAGTGCTTTCCATTTTTGTAAGTATTATTTTGAACTAAAAACAAATCCTTTGCTTTGGCATCAATATTTGTAATTTTAACTTTAACATGAACCTTGGGGTATACTCTTGATCCAAATAAATATAGACACATTTATGTTGTATTATGCTGTACATCTATTTTATATATTGTGTTGTAATACTTTCACATTATTTTATGTACACTTGTCTGCACAAACATACCTATATACTGGAGCAGATACAAGATTTCTCTTCTGGAAGATCTCTAAATTAATGAGCTACTTTTCATCCTGTAAACGTCAGATCAGTAGCCCCCAACTAGCAACATCAATGCTTTGCTGGTTCCAGACTGACCGGGCACCTGGGGAAACGGGCCACCATAGCAGGCATGGTGAGGGGTCCTGAGTGTCCCATGAAACAGTTCTGGATTAGGGAGGAGGGGTTTTAGCAAGGTTATTAGTGATGAGCTCCATTTTAAGCAGTGAAGCGCCCTCAACGTGAAGCTAAATTTCCATTACAAATGAGTTAGCCACTTAAATATAACAAGACCACGCATGCTTATTGGAATAAAAAGCAAGAGATTTTTGTGGTTATTCTTGCCAGTTTAGGATAACTGTCTGATCACATACAATTATATGTCATCCTCTAGCTAAGCGTTCACAGAAGAGAAAAGACGCTGGAATTCAAACAGGTCAAAATTAATGCCATGATTGTGTTCGATAATGGAAAGTGTCACCTCCATTAGCTCGCCCTGATAACCAGGCTTGAAAAGCCAGCACCAGGATGTCCGAAGTCCTTTCCACTATTTACAGAGCGACCGTGATAAAGCAACCGGGCAATCTCATATATTCAGAAGGTGAAATAAAAGCTGGCCTAGGGGATGCAGGGGGCGAGCACAGACAAAGCTAACATGGGGGGATGGAGGGTAAACTCAAAGCTGTTTTGCTGCTGTTTCAGAGAGAAAATTTGCCCCGGGCGGTCTGCAGAGCTGCGGTACCCCAGTAACTGCAGCCTTTTGGAGGGACGTTTGCTGGGACCCACACCCTTACCCGAGTAAGGTCCAACCCTGCTGGTTTCGTGATGCCTGCTGAAGCGTGCTTGTGGCTCTTTGCTCTTCTGCACTGGACTTGGGAAATGATAGAGGCATCTAAGGCATCTGCATTTTATATAACCATTATTAAGCACCACTTGACCTTGTCAGTGCCGATAAAGCCCTGTGAAGTGCATGCCAGATAAAATGTAATTTTTAGTTGAGTATACTTATTATATTAAATATATTAACAAGGTGCAGATGAATACAAATGACCCTATGGTCAATGCTGTCAATTCACATTGAAATTTCTTTTGCCTTTGCTGAGCTGGAGGAGTCAATAACCTCTCAAAGGCTGCACATGGAGTGGAAATGCTTCCTGCCAGCAGCTGTCCTGCTGCTTGCCTCCCCTGTCTCTACCACAACGCAATGGCCATGAGCAAGTCAGCACAGAGATCAGCATCTCCGGAGGTCCCTTGTAAAATACCATACCGCTCTCCTCCAGCCCTTAGGAAAGCTCTGGGAACCTCAGTTCAGTTCATATTTTATTCCTGGTATAAATTTAGGCTAACCCAAGGCACAAGTGAAAAACAATCATCTCCTCTTCTATTCCCTAACTTCACAAATCTTGTGAAAATTCACTCAATATTGGGTTGACACACCCCAGTTCAGCACTGGAACGGTTACCTGACCGCCAGCAACAGAGCTGAGAGAGCCCATGGGATCGATCTGCCAGGGTTAAAATCTACTGGTTTAAAGTGGGAGGCGGCAGGATGCGGCCCAACTGCCTTCCTAAGGTTCATGTCAAGCTTTGCTCTCAATTTGAGGAAAATAAGGTAAAATGACCTGCCTGAGGAGCAGACTGCCACACTGACATGATATATTTGCATTAACTTCAAATAGGAGCAGCTTCCCACCAGACTATTGGCGCTACACTAAAACAAGCGGACTCAGTGTCAAATGTCTGTATAAAAACTACATCTTGGGGCAGCACTGAACTCCCTGCTGTGATCCACAGTGTGCCGTGCCTTCCCCTTCTGGGTTAGATTTATCCTTTTTAGCACCTAATTTAGAAAGAAAAAAACCCCTAAGATCCGTCAGAAAGAGCAGCAAGACCTCTTGTTCCAGATCTCCATGTTTCTTTTTTAATGCTTCCTCAAGGGTCTCCATTTTTCTGTCACTTATCATCAACCAGAGTAATTTTGGGCTGTTAGAGAAAGTTCATTGCTGTAATTGCAACCATATTGGTCATTAAAGTTGACAGACAGCTGCTGAAGAAGTCACTTGCTGATTCCTACTACTCAGCAGATGCCTCTCAGCGTTTGCTAAAACGTTTGCTTGAATTTATGAAATGGAAGCAAATGCATTTTACCTTAAGGACTGATCATTTCAAGGACGGGAACACACGAAAAACTCATCCAGGCTTTTTATTTGTAAACAGTGTTTGCCTGCTCCTTCCCTAACTGGAGTGGAAGTGCCCAGTATTTCTCGCCGCCCCTAAGGCTGCCTGCGTGCCCTCTCCTGCCTGCAAGCATCGGTGCTCCTCGGAGAGACAGCTCAGCCCTTCGACCCCTTTGTCTGAGATGATGAACTAGCACGTCTCGCAGGACATTTCTGAGCTTGAGGCCATTTAGCAACGATGCTAAAACTCTGCACTGACAGCTCTCGAAGAGCAGAGAGGCCAGCGAGGACGGCAACAGCCTCACCCGCCCCGCTCTGCGGGGAAGGTAGCCGTGAAGCAGCATCGCTCAGTCCCTCGGAGCCTCCCTGCATCTACCGCACTTTGGTTTTCATCTGCTACTCGAAAAATTTTCCCTGCTGCAAAGGCAGAAGTCGCTTTTCTAAGGCTGGAGGCCAGGGGCAATCCCAGACCCGCCCCCGGCCCAGCTGCACCCCCCGCTTCGCTAGGCAGGGTCTATTTCCAGATTTCCACTTACCCATTTATTGCTGGTGTGATTCAGTAGAGTAAATATTTCTCACCAGTATACTCAGCTTATATAATAAATGCCACACACCACATGTTAGAAAATAAGGAGCCACTCAGGAGGGCTTTTTTAACCAGTAAACTTTATTTATATATAACAACAGTACAAAGTGAGTCCTTGGCTTGCAAAATAGGAGTGTTTCATATTTACAATAGGTACACAATAATATATTAGAATAATAACAAAACCCCCTTTTTCCTTGGAACATTTTTAAATACTTAAACTTTCTTACATTTTTTCCACAACACTTGTAAAAACAACAAAAAACAGACAATCATCTTAAAAAAAAATATAATACAGAACTCCAGTGTGTCAAGTATAACGGGGAGGGGAGGAGCCAGAGAACGATACAGTGGAATGGGTACAGATACGAATCAATTCATTATTCCTGCCAATACACAAACCTCCTAAAACTGGCATGTGTTTATTTTACGGAGGGGGGCAGAAGAAATCAGAATCTGTTCCATGGCTGATACCTCTACATTCTGTGACATTTTGGGGGGCTCCAGACGTTTTAGTACCTGTACGTTCCCTTCCCCTTGCTGCTTCCCACCGCTTCATGTAACAGCCCCCAAGGTGCCATTAACACGGAAACACCCATCAGTAAGAGAAGGACATTCTACTGCAGTATCTTCTGAAGCTATGAAATAATGTGGCAAAATCAGCTCATCAGCTCATTTCCCTTCCGACGGCTCCTCTTGCCGGCGCACCCTTCCGCTGCCCCGTCCATGAGATGGAAACATCTGATGGAGAAGCTGTTGCATAAACTTCCAAGCTTATTTGAAATAGAGGTATTAAAAATCTGAAAGGAAAAGCCATACAGGAGATCTCATATTTGATTTGGCAGCCTCAGGAGGCCCAGAGAGCTTGGGATATTGTCTGTGCAATTGGATGGACCCTGCAGGTCTTTTGAGCATATTCTTATGCGCTGCAGGAACATCTATTTTTTCAGTATTATATTCCACTTTTACAAAGAAAGGAGGAGAGGAATGGGTAACACAGGGGCAAACGGAGATCTGAAAGAACAAGCACACAGACACCGCCGCGCTCACAGCACGGCCCAAACACCTTCGGCTGCGTCTGAGCTGCTCCCAGTGCAACTGCAGCAGCAACGCCAGCGCAGACGCCCAGGCGAGACGAGGAGCTGCTTTTCCAGCAAGGGAGCAGTCGGTCTCTGCTGTCCCGTGCTGCCCCGCTGCCTTCGCCTCCTCACCTCCCACCCGCCGGCACGGCACCCAGCACGCAGCCAAGCACCCCGGGCCGCAGGGCGCCTACCGGAGACCCAGAGTTTTCTGCTAGGAGCCAGGACGGCAATGGGGACCACCGGCAGCTGGGCCGTGCCTTACCCAGAACAGGACCACCGCCCGAAGCCGGGGGTTCTTCATGTGAACAGAGGCTTTGCACAAAGCCTTCCAGGCAGCAAAAATTGGTTCGAGGACTCCCATCCTCTTCCCCTTCAGAACTAATCCGACCGACCTACGTTTAAATGACACATTCAGGGTTGCTCAGCTCAGCGGATCCTGAACGGCACCTTCTCCGCAGTGCACGCTGGCATCTTTTACTCTGATTATTTCCCCACTGAATTTCTAATCAAAACCAAAAAACCATCCTGTCCACATGGGTGTTCGGTGGCCTCATAACTATCACCAGTGCTTTGCCTTCAGCCTCCGACCCACTGGTCTCAGTGGCCTCGGGCGAAGGCCGGGAGGAGCCTGGGGCGACGCGGGCGTTTTCACCGAAGACACATTCACTAAACGGACGGGACTGCTCACCTAGCTCTACCTAGTACGCAACTATTTACAACGTCGCAGCTCCCTGCGTTATTGGCTTGCGGTTTATGGTACAAATGCAATTCTGAAACAGGATGGCTGAATGCTCTGTGGCATTTTAATGCATCTTTGATGTCAGTTATTTATCCTTCTCTGAACATGTTTTCTTCTCGCCAAGGTACAGTCTCTTGTGAGCTTTCCCTGATGTCCCAGCTTATTCAAGTCAGTCTATTTTAGTTTCATTTAGTTCGGCGAGCTGAGTCGCTGTGACAGGTGAGCTCTGCCAGCCCTGCAAACCAGATGGAGAAGGGCCAGCGACAGGCGAGAACGTGGCTGGGCTGCTGCCAGGGAACAGGTTCGAGGCACCGGCTTGGACGGGAGCACCGCAGAGACCGTGCCGGGAGCTGCTCTGCCCTTTGCCAACCTGCTGCCCTGGGGATGGGGCGAGGGCAGCGGGCAGGTCGGTGCTCCTCATCCCCGCTGGCTGCCTGGGACTTCTGGAAATAAGACCATGTTTGTAGGTCATGCCCACCGGAGGAGGGAAGCGCTCCGACCCGTTCCACGCAGACTTAAAACGACTCACACCGAGGCGCTTGGAGTCAGCAGCGTGCAGGAACGCAACCCCAGCGCCTTAAGCCCTCCCGCTTTTGTCCTCCACGCGCCCACCCAAACTGTTTCCTACATTCTGACGTTTTTGGTGAAGTCCAGTTGAAAGTAGGAGAGAGAAGTTACGTGGGGCGGGCCGTTAGGATTTTAAGACAGTGTGTTGAAGGCACTGCTGTGATGAAGGTCTCTATTGCCACCCTGTCGAGCGGCTGCACCGGCCATCCCCATTGCGTCACGGCACCGAGACCCTGCGGGAAGGCACTGCCGCCCGGCACGGCCACGTCCAGCCTCCTTCGGGGAGAAACCTCCCCGCCAGACGTGCTGCTGGGATGCTGCCCACCAGCAGCGAGGCCGGGGCAGCGGTTTTATTCCTTAGCGCTGGCTCCCGTGGTGGGTCTTCGTGCAGTTGCGGACTGGTCCATGCTGGATCCCACCGGGGCTCCAGCACTTCGGCTGCGCTGATCTCTCCTGCCTTCCTTTCAACGTAAATTCATCCTTTATGGCAAAGCGTGGACCGCTTGACGTCCACATCCTCTGTACTTTGGTGGGCTGCAGTGTCGTGGTGCTCCACAGCAGGGCTCACGCAGAGACAAGCTTGCCTGTAAGTTAGACTCTTGTATATGGGTTTTTAATAAAGGCTTTCTAGGTGGAGAAGCATTTGATTAGCACCTTGCTCCCCCTTGGAGTGGGTGCTTTGATAGCTCATGAGCAGAAGATTAAATGGAATTATTTAAGCAGTGACACCAGGCAGAGAGATTCCAGAAAATGACGTCTCCCACTTTGATGTCAAAATACCTGAAACGAAGTGAACCGGAGAATCAAAACACCAACTGGCCTTGCAGGAGGAAGGGGGCAATGAGAGGGATGTGAAATCGTTTCATCTAAGGCAAAGTCACTGCCCCCTCCCGACCAAACCTCGAGTCAAGTTTGCTGCAAGTGCGAAGAAAATGCCATTTTGAGATCTGAGGCTTCCTCTTCCCAAAGGAGTAACTGAAAAGTTGGATGCAAATAGGGCAATAGATTACAAGCGCTTTGCCCCAAGGGGCTATGTTGCTTCATTCCATATAATTCCCTGTAAGAATCCGTAATTCATGTCGACCACCACAAGTAGACGCTTGGCAGATTATTTAGAGGCCACCCCTTCCAGTCAGCACCATGCTGTTCCCTACGCCATCCTCCTAACGCCTTTTCAGATGATGGAAGAAGAGATGTTTCTGCTCCTTCCCTCAGAAGTCAGTCAAAAGTGTAATAGCTTACTGGTTTGCAAAGTGCTCCTGCTGCTTTCCCTTTCCTCCTCTGCTCACCTTCCTTCCACAGCACAGAAAATAAACTCGGCTGTCCCCTTCTCGCCGTAGTGCTCTGGTGTATTCACGGAATACAAACCCCGTGTTTAGCCAGCTTGGACACATTGGATTCTTTTAATCCTTGCTCACAAACCAATCCCTCTGGGCTCTGCAATTCTTTTTCTTCTCCCCTCTCATCTTTACCTTCCAGGACAATCCCAGTTGACGGGCCCTTTCCCAGGCTCCCGCCAGGGGAGGGGGAGAGGCTGCTAAAGGGCAGACCAGCCACGCAGGGCCGGCAGCCCGTCGTGCCGCGCACGGAGCACCTCGAGCCGGGAGACCTCCCGCATGCTGCCTCTCCTGCTGCCTGCCCGTGGGGGAACAGGCAGCCAAAACGCACGTGGGAAAGAGACTGGTCACCGGCGTCGCCGGCATTGCTGCTGGGTGGCTGCAGCACCCACCCTCAGCACTGCCCGACAAACCCCCTGCCAGAGCACCCAGGGGACGGCTGGGCACCTCTGCCTTGGCAGAGAAAATACTGGAGAAGGGGGAATGACAAAATGTTTGCTTATAGGGTGCTCCTGGCCAGAAGGCAGAGAGCAGGAGGAGGAAAGTAGCCTTAAAAGCAGCTATGCAAAATCCTCTCAAATAGATGTGCAGAAAAAAGGGCCACGAGGGCCTGACTCGGGCTTGTAGGGCAAGCACACATTCACCAGCACCCAAGTGATGAAAAGCCAAGTCTTTGCTTTGGGCAGTACTCATATTTTGGGAATCCTGCACAGATAACTATTCCGACTAATATTTAAAAGTGTTTAGAAACCGTTTGGAAACCATTTGGAATGCTTTCTTTGGGTTTCAGAGTACCATACGAATTTGGTGAACGATCTGAATGTAAATACCCCAAACAACGACCACAACTAGAATATAGATCTGGAAATCACTCGCATAAGCTTCATGCCAGATCGCTGTGAAAAGCAGTAACAGAAACCAGTAAAAAATGAGACGTGGAGGATTTCAAAACCGGACACTCTGCAATCCCCTGTAACGCCAGCAGCAAAGAGCAGGGCCGGCTGGCAGCTGCTGCAATGATGGCTCGTTCACCACATCCACAGCGCTGGGCTCCGGGATGCCAGACTTCAAGAGGACAACCCAGACATTTGCACATTTTCTGTCTTTGAAATTAGATTCACTGCACAGGAGAAGGATCCCTGGGAGGGGAACTCTCCCAATAACAGGCAGGACGAATCCTGCTCTGCTTCTCAGTCTCTCTGTTTCTGCCAGCTCTCTCCATGTCTCAGTAAATCCAAGCCCTCCAGTTAAAAAGCTCAGGCTGCTGTAAATGTCAAGAACTTATTGCACAAGGTTGATTGTTATCATTAGTCTTTTCTTCCAGGGTATTACTAGGGCCCAGAGAAACTCACAAAAGTGGATTACCAAAAGAAAGTGGACTTGGCATGGCTTTTACTGAACGGTAATTAAAACAACAAGTTTCCTGAGTATTTCCCTACGTGCTTCTCCCCTTCCCTGTTGCTGGCTCCCCTTAGGACTGCGTCTCGACACCAAAAGCCGGCAGCTCTCCCGGTGCACGGGGAGCCCGTGGTGACCCTCCCGGGCTCCTCTGGGCAGGAACGGTGGAGGAGGGGGACAGATACGAAAATGGATTTTCCTTCGACACACACCAGCTGCAGACTAAGGTCCCAGCCCGGCGTGGCACTGCCCGGGCAGGGCTGAGCAGACGCCGGGAGCTATTTTGCTGCCACTGCCAAGCTCATGCAGTCAATACTTGTATTTCCGTTAGACCTGATCACCCTGTCCTCCCCACTGCAGCCTGCACAAATACCAATATTTATTACAGAGAGAAATATTTACAGTGTTCCTTCCCCTCCTGGCACTCTACAAAAGGACACACATAAGCTTTGGTGTCTTTGAAAGAAATAACACTCACAAACATTTGCCTGTCACTGGCCACAAGAAGATGGGCCCGTCGGGGCCAGCAAGGGACTGGATATCACAACGAGACGCCGAGACAGAGACGAGACAGCAGGGCTAGCTGGCCTGTGGAGTGCTGGTTAAGGTTTTCCTTTGCCTAGAGCAAAGATTTCTTTCCCCTCCCCAGTGGAAATACAAGTCCTGTGCCTGACCCCGGGTGACACCACGAATGCTGGCAGAGGAACTCAAAGGGAGCCTGTGCTGATCAACTCTGCAAGCCAAACAGAAAAGCAATAAATATCTCATCTCGCTACGTCGACTCTTTTCAAGTATCGCTCACTGTAAACATTGGGGGTTTGTTGGTTTTTACTGCAAGAAATCAGAGGCGGCTGCCAGAAACCACCACCAAAACGCACCCAAGGAGGCTTCATCCCAGCTCTGCCCGACGGGGAGAGGGCGGCCGGCCGCTTCTGCGCACGCTGTACCTGCAGAAACCAGCAACGCGCCGACTGCGGCTGGGCATGACGGCGGCCGCGCCACCGCTCCGGGTGCGGCCGCGCCACCGCGGCGCCGCCGCCGGCATCCGGCGAGGCGGAATGGGGGTGGAAAAGGGGAAAGCATTTAAAATCAGATCTTTCCTCGTTCAACAGTAAATGGCATTTAAAAAAAATATATATATTGACACTATATAAATACATAGATAAAGCTGGATTTCAAGACAGGTTGGATGATCTGATGGTTTTGCAATTCAGGTAAAGTTCCTTCTAGTGCCTATAAGTTACTCAGCCACTGAACTATTTTCTGGCTAAACTGCTATTTTACTTGTGTAAAAAGGTGTGGTGCAAACTTGTGCTCATATGTTTTATAAGATCCCAAAAAGAAGAAAATTTCGGTTTTCCAAACTTTCCAATTGGTGTAAGAGTCCGTTTCGCAGAATGCCTGAGCCGCGTCCTCAGGAGTCTCTCGAGGACAGGATTCAGAGCTGAACCTTGTTGCCAGGATTATCTCTGTGGCCTCTGTGGTTTTTGCTCTATTTCTTTTTTTTTTCTTTTTTTTTCCTTTTTTTAAAAAAAACCCTTTAAATAAAGTTTTATTTTCTAATATACATCAAACAATTTTCATGCAAAGCAGCAGTCATGGAGACACCCAGACTTTCCAGGTTCCTTCTTTCTATGTATGCTCAAAAAAATGATCCATCTTGATTTGACATTGATTGAGATGCTTTGTCTTTTTCTCTTCCTGCCTTTTCAAACCAGATCCTATATGATTTTGAACACAGTCAGTCCTTGAGCCAGTCTCTGCTCCCTCCAGAAGAGCCTTGGTATTTATGTGTCCAGCGCCTTTCTTGCTTGTTCTCCCTCTTAATTCCCGAGAGTCTGTGCAATCCTCTGCCCTTTGCCGTCCGTGAGCACCGCAACCTTTCTTCAGCTCTCAATAGACATGGCACCAATAAGTTGCTCTACTTTGTATGCCAGACGCTGCCTACGTGCCTGTTCATCCTGCTCCAACGCCCCAATGAGCTGGCACAGGAAAAATAAAAAGGGAGAAAAAAAGAGAAAGAAGTCAGTGTGCAAGAGAGGGTGGTAGAAGTGGGTGGGCAGCAAGATGTGAGCAACTTGAAATGTGGATGTGTGAAACTTAAATAACAAATGGCAGAGCAAGGCGACGGGTGCTTCGCCATGCCGCAGCCGCGCTCATTGAGTTGTTGGACCGCTCAGTGCACGTTACCTGCACAACACAATCATTCCCGCTCTTGTACCTTGGGCTCCACATTTCTTCTCTCATTTAGCATGAAAGTTACGAGATTTTTAAACCCTAATCGGAAAATAGCTGTAGCATTGTATCACAAATGCATACATGCCATTAAATGACAAACCCCTTCCTTTTAGCAGACATAATTGCAAAATAGGTTCTTCTTACACTGAAATGAAGGGGTGGAACAGATGGCGAGAACTTGGTTTCAAGTGATGCATTCATTAAAGGAGCTCACGCTGCCAGGGATTCTTTGCAAACAGGAGCCTGCGTCACTGCAACATGGGATTTGTACCACACTGTTCCCAAAAGACAGGGATGTTTCTGGGGAGCTTCACTGGGTCATGATGATTTTCCACTGCATTTAGGAGTGGGCTGCACTGGGCGTACGCCAAGGCTGAGGAATCCAGTTGCTTCCACAATATTTTAGCTCTCAGTCCTCCTGGGAAGTACGCTACAGGCACGGCCAGGACCTGAACCTCTTTGTGCGTGAACAGAACAGAGCGGGGACAGCAGCGGTGCAAGCTACGGGCGTGCTGCATCAAGGGCAGGGGAGGAGGACGGAGCTCCGGGTGGCAGCAAGGGGGAACGCTGCACGACCCGCTACCGCACAGAAGCGCGGCTCCTCTCCCAGGCCGCCGGGGCGGCGGGGCGGCATCGCCTCTGCGCCCGCCCCAGGGGACACCCACCTCTTCGCTGTACTTGCTGACGTAGGAGTAGATCTCGTTGAGCGCACTCAGCATGTTGAACTCGACGGAGTGCAGGCGCGACTGCTCGGCGAGGTAGGCGTTCATGTCCTGGTCGCTGATGGCGGGGAGCTTGGCGATGTCTGCATAATACCTGCGGGAAGGAAAGGCCAAGGGAGGCCGTGAGCAACACGAAGGCTCAAAATGCCCCTCTTCTCCTTGGGATTTAAACTAAGCTCTGCAGGGAAAAGGAGATCTTTTTGCTTTATGCTTACACCTAGCAAAACAGGATCCTGCTCTGCAACAAGGTGAAAATAAGAGCAGCGATGCTCAGCAGGGCTGAGCCGTGCCACCAGCTCGCTGCAAGAGCCACCCTGCTGCATCACCGGCCGCCGAGAGCAACGCTGCTCGGCGCAGCAGGTCAGGCAGGACCGGAGCACCCCGGCCCAGCCCGGCACCCACGCTGCTGCCACCCACGCGCTGCCGCTCACCTCTCCACCCAGCTCTTGTAGCTGGGGATGTCCTTGGCATACAGCAGCTTGTTGGAGGGGGAATCCTTGCCCAGGCGGTGCTCCGAGGTGGAGCAGGAATCCATGAAGGTCTGAGCCACAACAGAGAGGCAGGCGTCCGTGATGCTGCCTTTGTGGATATCAAACACAAACTGGGGGTTTTTGATTACGTTCACCCAGAATCGGAGAGGGAGGCTGTAGGGAAATCAAGAAACAAAATTAAACGTTAAGACAAAGGCTAGGAAAGGACGCTTCCTGTGGTTTGTGTTCCCAGGCAGCATACAAATGGTGGAAAGCAGCAATAATCTGAATAGGAGCTGGGCCAGGCCCATCAAACACCAGTTAGCCCAGTCCTGCCTGGGCTGCTTGTGACGGCTCCCGCGACACCTGGGCTGGACACTGCTGCCCTGCGCGCCCCGGGAGCTGCTCCGGGGTCTGATCCTGCACAGAAAGGTGGAGGAGGCGAGAGCCAGGCGGGCAGCAGGCACCGAGGGCTGGCTGGCTGTGCCAGGGCAGAGCTGAGCAGCGTCCGGTGGTACCGGCTGAGCAGCCCCGTGAGGAGCCCGTTAAACTGAGCGTGTCAGACTGGGAGTCTGTGGCACGGGGCTGAGCCGGGGGCAGCGGCGCTGCCGCCCCCACGCTCATCAGCCGCTGCCCGGCCGCTCCGCAGTCCGTCATCTGCGAGCGGTGCAGCAGGCATCAGAGGCTTTGTCCCCAAATCCCGAGGCCTGCGCAATCAAAGGGGAATTATTATTCCTTTTTTCTTTGGCTGTATAGCAGGATCAAAAAAACAGCTGCTGCCTTCTATTACCTTTCAAGTCTGGGCTCGCTCTATCTATCCAGCTAGCTGCACTGAAGACTTCAGCCTTAACTCTTGCTGCACTGCAGGCAAGCAGCTCAGCCGCACTCCTGGCAGTGCCAGCTCCCCGTTACCCCAGCTCTCTCTTCCAAGCCCCCGTTTGCTTTGACCTGCTCCAGCGGCCCAAGCCTTCTCCCATCTCCCCACCAAAATCCCCTTTCTGGGAATGCTGCAGCCGACCACAGTGCTCAGCAGAGCTGTGAGTTTGGAGACTCAGTTTCTGCCCTTCTCCCAAGCCCCCCATGCCCCACGGCAGAAGGAAGGACCAGGGCTCGTGTGGTCTGATGGCTCTGGCAGAGCAAACTCTGCTGGTCAGTGCTTTCTTTTCTATTGCTTTAAGAAGTCTCATCTTTTTCTGTGATTCTATAGTTTTTATCCTAATAACTCCTTCTCCTAAGGCTTTCAATAAATTGTTTTTAGCTTCCCACAGCCTTAGCAGGGAACCCAGCTTTTGCAGCCGTGATGATTAGAGGCCTTTTAAACCAAGAGGGACTCGGGGGAAAATACAGAGTCTTCAGGGAGCAACCATTTGTTGTGCTTTTTTTTCTTCCTCACAGAGGTAAATTTCTAACCCAGGGAGCTTTTAATCCTAAAATAACAGCAGAGGCAGAGACGTGAGAGTTCTTATTGTTCAGAGAAGGCTGAACCCGGCTGCAGTCCACGTCGGCCGCACGCGGGGCTGGCTCCTTCCCCCCTCGCCACCTCCTCCCGCTCCTCCAGCTGCTGCCCAGAGCGTCGGGGAAGGTGCAGCCGCTCGCCGAGCTCTCCCCTCCCAGCCTGTGCCGGCATCCATGCCACAGCGCGGCTGCGCAGGCAGGGTGGTGCAAGCACGGAGCCCTGCTTCCCGCTAGCAGACCGGCCCTGCACACCCACCGATTTCCAAAGTCCAGGTGTGTGGATCGACGGCCTGAGGCCAGTGCCCAGCTCCCACCCGGGCAGAGGACTCGGAGATAGCCGGGCTCGTGGTTTAACACTGCACCGGGGTTTCAGCCCGTGTGTGCACAAGGGTCAGCATGAACCAGGATCAACCTCCGCTGTCACATCTGCACGGGTGTCCTGGTTTCGGCTGGGACAGAGTTAATTGTCTTCCTAGTAGCTGGCACAGCGCTGTGGTCTGGGTTAGTAGGAGAAAAATGTAGATAACACCCTGATGGTTTTGGTTGTGGCTAAGTCGTGTTTAGACTCAGTCAAGGACTTTTCAGCTTCTCCTGCCCAGCCAGGGAAGGTGGGAGGGGAGACAGCCGGGACAGCTGACCCAAACTGGCCGCAGGGGTATTCCATACCCTGGGACATCATGGCCAGTATATAAACTGGGGAGAATTGGCCTGGGGAGGAGCGCTGCTCAGGCATCGGTCGGCGAGTGGTGAGCAACTGCACTGTGCATCGCTTGTTTTGTGTATTCCGATCCTTTCATTATTATTGTCACTTTATTGTTGTTGTTAGTGTCATTGTTAGTTTCTTCCTTTCTGTTCCATTAAACTGTTCTTATCTCAACCCACGAGCTTTACCTTTTTTTCTGATTCTCCCCCCCATCCCACTGGGTGGGGGGGAAGTGAGTGAGCGGCGGCGTGGGGCTGAGTTGCTGGCTGGGGTTAAACCACGACAACGGGGCACTGGGGCAGCAGCGGTGCATTAACACGGCTTCATGGTACATCTCGTGCTTTGCAGCTATGGGACTTGGTTGTTCCCAGCCTTCCCAAAGCTCTTCCCCATCTCTGTTTTTCCCCAGGACACAGATAATTGCTCAATACTCAGGTTTGCCCCCCTTCCACCCTCCTCCTCCATTCTTACCAATTGCTCTTCCATGTGTGCCTCACATCTGTGTCGTGGATGCCGTGCTTATCTGCCTGCTCATCCAAGAAATCGAACATATACTTGATGGCCAGTGGGAGCGCGCTGCCGCGGTGCACGGTGCTGAACAGCGTCTCAAACAAGTCGTCCACAAATTTCTGCAGCGTACCCTAATGGGAGCAGCAACCGAGAAGGTGAAGGGAGGGACGGGCGCATGCTTGGCTAAGCAGCGGTGGCAGGAGGGGACGCCAGATGGTGTTGCCAGCTCTGCACAGCCCTGCAAAGTGCTGCCCCGGAGCCCACAGGAATGAGTCAGGTCAGGGTCTTTACGAACGCTGACTGCGCTGCCAGAGGACCCCGGGGGAACGCTCCAGCCTGCAGCTACTCACGGCTGCATTTACTCTTTATTACTAACCTGAAAAAATTTCTTTTGCTTTCAAAAGCAAATCTGCGTTATCTACAGTGACGAACACATGGTGAAAGGCAGGAAAACTCTCTCTGGCCAAGGAAAGTGGTTAAATATTTACAGGCACTGCTGCGTCTCTCCAACTCTTTGTGTTTTAAAACCGTGCAGAAGAATCAAGTACTGCAGAAATCACCTTGCAGTGCGAGGAAATCTGGGCTCTGTTTCTGTTGCTGCTCCACAGCCACCCAACCCCTGGGGCCCAGGAAAGCCTGGCAGGGACAGTCCCCTCACCCCCCGGGAGCCAGGTGTCATTAGGGACTGCGCGGGACCTCCCTGTGCATCTCCCAAGGGAATTTCACGCATGGCAGTTACCTTTGTAGCTAAAAGCCTGGTCAGGTAGATCTCGGACACCATCTTACTGCCCCGGTCTCCTTCCTTCTGGTCCCCGTGGTCATGGTTTTTGACCAAGTGCCAGACCTTGACTCCGCTCTCCAGGTCGGGGGTGATCATGGGGGCCCGGGAGCGCAGGCTGTCGGGGCTGCCGGTGTAGCGGAAGGTGGAGTCTGAACGACGGGAAGAGAAGCTGGTCACTCTCAAAGCAAACCCCTTTTCCGTTTCCCGGTCTCTTCTCAGTGATGCCGCTGTGCTCACTGATGCCAAAATCACCTGCACTGGCTTTTTTATGGGGTAATGAAATGTAACACCACCCAGGCACCAAGAAAATTTGGTGTTTGCCAAAGATATGTGTTGGTCTTCACTGAATAGAGTCCCTCAGACTCGAGCCTTTCTGTGTTCACACTCAGACACGGGACCTTTCTGCTCCATTCACACCCTTTACTTGCGTGAACTCAATAATACAGGCCCATACAAGATTCCTCCATGAGTTACAGCTCACCCACATTAACCCTGGGCACCAACTCCTGCAGCACTGGAGTCCTGATACCAGTATTTTGTAAATAATAACAAGCTGCCCAACACAACCAGCACAAACGGCAGAAGAAACTGCTGTTCTTGTTCTTGAGGCTTTCATTAGAGCAACAAGGGCTCAAGCTGAGCACCGACTGCAGAGCCCGAGGCCAGTCCTGCATCCCGGCCGTGCCGCCCGCGGGGCTGAGCGGGTCCGGCCTCCCTGCCGCCGCCCTCCTCCCCGCCACGGAAAGGGGAGCTCGAAGGGGAGCAGACAAAAGTTTTTCCCTTAATTGCTCGAAAACCACAGAGGGATGTGAGATATATTTAAGTTCCCAAAGAATGCGCCTCCCTGGATCCCATCGACGGTGTCTTCAAGCCGAGATACGGGACTGAATAGCACAACCCTGTGGTGTTGGGTTTTTCTTCCTCTCACTTAATTTCCTTGTTCTCTGGGAACCTCGTGCATTTTCTCAAGTTTAGCCTCCAATTCGCAGCTCACCCTCCTCATCAAGAGTAAGGGGATCAATCATAAATCAGTCGAGGGAAATACGCAAGTCATTACCAAACTCGCTAGATTTTCATCCCTGATTAAGGCTTAGATAAATGAGTACTCCAACTGATATAATTAAGGAGACAGACAGGGGGACAGCTAGGGAAGCATCTAGTAATTCTATTTTTAAACATAGCTCTGTACTGATATATAATGGGGGAAGTAAATAAGTATCTCATTTAAATTCTGTCTGCACAATTAGAAGTATTAATCTTAACATGAGCAATGATAGTTCGTATTGGTAGTTTGCAAAAGCTTTCCCATCTGACACAGATCAATGAGCACTGAGGACTCAGGCTGCGTGACCCAGCCTCGGTTTTAACATCACCTGAGAAGCGCGGGAAGTGCTGGGCGCTCAGGCGGACTACACCTCGCAGGGAGAAATGCCTTTTCTCCTGGCTTTTGCCTAAAGACTCTCCTGTGGACAGCTCCTCAGAACCCTTGCTCGAGAAAAAAAAACCATTATTTTCGGAGCTATAAACAAGAGAAGGAGACGGGTTTGTCAGGAGACCTCTCGTTTGTAAAACACTCTGTAAAATGAAAGATAACAAAAGATCAGTGCACTAGAGATTTTGCCACTGTTGCCTTTTATGGAAGTATATTATTACCATTATTGTGGATTTAGTGCTATAAACGCACACCTGGCACCTCGCAGACTCATTTACTCGGGCTGCAGCGTCTTCAGGGACCCTCTGCAGAGCGCCGAGCCCTGCTATTATGCAAATAATGAATTCCCAGGCGTGCACATCCAAGCACGCTGAGTTAAGATTGCCATTACGCATTTTTGACCCATTAGCTAAGAATTCAGGATCCTCCACTTTGAGAAGAAATAGATGAAGGAACGTGGCTTCTCTCTCGTGCAGTCCTGCTTACGTGCAAGGGACACAACGCTGCTTTCCTGCAGCAGGAGCCCCACGGGGGCTCTGCAGCATCCAGCCCCTCTGAGCCAAAAGCCTTTCCCTGGGCTTTTCCAAGACCCACATTTCCAAAGGCTGCTCACGCGCTTGGCACTTCCTTTTCCCTCCTCTCAGCTTCTCTAGTCTTTTTGCTGTTCTGCTCATAGATGGAAAAGCCTTTGCAAAAAAACAGTAGCCAAGGACATTTTTCTGTTTGGCACATGAACGTACTTTCATTTTGGCTGACGTGCTGTGGTTCTTTTCGGGGAAGCTGCTGCTTTGTCCCCACCTAATTCCCTTAAGGTGCTGCCCTCCTGCAACAAAGGCAGCTTCAATACCAGCCCCATCAAGACACATTCTCAAGGAAAGCTGCAAGCTCCACGCTGACTCTAAAAAGCGCAGCGGAGCAGGAGCAATGCCCAGTCGCTATCCGTGAGCCATCGTTTCCCAGCCCTTAACTCTGCTTCTTACCATATCTACTAATAGACGTCCGGGATATACTGGCAGAGGCAGGAATATTGTAGGAGGAGGTCTGTTTGGGAACGAGAGCCACAACTGAGCGGTCTGATACCTGGGGAGGCAAAGGAAGAGAAGAACAGATCAGCGAGATCCATCGTCCGCACTGCGATCACCAGCTGCTCATCCAGCAAACGCAGGTAACAGAAACGCCTGGGGCCCAGCCTGGGCCGGGAGATGCCGGCTTGGCCCGGGGCTCCCGAGGGCACGGGGAGCAATCCTGCCCGCCAGCCCTCCCAGGGACGCGCTCCTGGGCCGGTTGAGCTCTGTGCTGGGTCAGCAGCAGCTCTACAGCAAGGGACTGAAGGCGAGGAGCGATAAATCAAAAGACGTATTGAAGATGGTTTTGGTCGTTCTGATTTAAGATTACGCTTTATCCAATAAAAATGAGAATTTCAAGAATTGTTGTGATCCAATTAAAGTAACAATGCAGAGGGAATAAAATGGCTATAATAACGTTATGGACCATAAAACATTCCTATTAAACCATTTTTTATTTTAGCAATTTTTACGAACTTTAAAAGTTTGATTTAGAGCTGAGCAAGTCATAAAGCCATCTTTCAGGGTATTAAATTGTCAGTCTTTCTCCCGCACCAGAGAAGGAATTAAATGCTGGGAAGTCAAACTATAAATGAACATTAGTGCTAACAAGATTTTGTTATAGCAGATTTTAGTAGCCATGTTTAATTTTATCCTCCCCATAAATCTAGTAGTCACTGGAAGTTTTTTAACTTATTTCCCTTAATTAAGCATCTGCAGGTTTCCAGGGAACAGGCCTGAGTGTCTTTTAATTTTGAACTCGTGGCCCGTGGTGCAGCACAGCAAGGGAGCAGAGAGCAGAGTCACCGCATCTCGCAGGCTGATGGACCCGCCGGGGCCCAGCCAACGCATTATTTAGAGGAGCTGCACAAAAGAAATGCCTCTTCATGCTGGAGAAATTGCTTTTGGGACTAAGTCCTCCCTTATTTGCCAGGAGTCCTGCGAGGGACGCGGCACTGTCCCTACGCCACGGGGAAGCTCCAGGGCAGCAGCTGGGTTTGGCTCCCCCAGCGTCTCCCCGCACTATCGGCAGGAGGGGTGTCTGTACCGCGTCTGCCACCGCAAGGTGAGCTGCACGCAGCGATCTTCACTGCCTTCAAGGCTTTGGGTTCCGTTCAGATGAAAGGTTTCATGTAAATGCGAGTTATTATTATTGCTAGTGATAGTGGAAATAATAGTCACTTGTGTTTGACAGCAGAAAAGTGAGGTATTTCTAAGCAAAACACTTCAAACACCTCTGTTATTTCCTCTTCTGCTCCTGCCTCCCTTCATCGAATTTATTAAGTCAATGGAAGAAACGATCAGTGGTGATATTATTTTCTTAGGCTGTTACTAGCTGCCACTTCAGTTCAATTCCACCAGGGAGAAACCTGAGCCGCTGGCAGCCCAGGGTGCTCCCGCGGAGGCGGCAGCTCCCCGGCCGCCGTGCCGGGATCCGTTTGCACCAGGGCTGTGGTTAACTGGGAGAGAGGCATTAAAATTTCCACACACACACACACACAGAGCACTCTCACTCTCTAAATTTTGGGTCGAATGGCTCTTGTCAGCTAAAAAACATCAGCGTGCAAATTAACATCAGATGTAGCACACATTCGTTTCCCATCTCGCTCTGCTGTTGCCACACTACCATAAAACCCCAGAGATGCCTGCGAAGCTGGCTGGCTGTTTTACAACTTTATAAATATTCCGAGCCTTCTACGAGCTGGAAATGTGCGGCACAAAACACCTTAAAGAAAAGAAAAATAAAACCTGGAGGAGGGAGAGCAGCAGTGCAGAAGCCCAGACAATAACACTGCGTTTGCGTGGGGCACTGAGGATGCAGCGAGGATGCTGGCTCCACATCCACGCCACCCTCGGTCCTGTGTCTCATTTGCCACACAAATCTTCCCTCTCTGCTTCTAATTTTTCATTTAAAATAGTTTTCTAGTCTCTCAGCCCTTCCAGACTCACAGTGGCTGACAGGTATTCATGCTCTGCTGCCTCAGAGTTAACCCTGCATGAGCCACTGTAAATCATTTGATATTAAATTCAGTGTTTCATTTTTCTTGAGTAAAGCTACGCAGGGTGAGACTCTCCCATGGAGTTTAATAGGCATGAAACCAAAAGGATACTACACAAATGTAATACAATTCCTTACAATACAGTTTAAGAGCTCCAGAGAATTTAACAAAGAATTACGCCTATTTAACCTATACATCTATTTTTATAAATGAAGAAATAAGCAGCAGGCATACAGTTCTCTATATAATTCTATGAAGTGGTTCAAAAATACTACGGAAAGATGGATATTTCTTTTTAAATCCAATCTGGCTTTTGCATGTGAAGGCTTCCCACGAAAAATACATTTTATCGGTGGATGCAGATATATATTGTATTTTTACCATCCTAAACACGTAGAAAACAAATGTAATAGTGTCAAAATCCAGCAGCCAAGTGCGGAGTTGAGAAACTCGTGGAATTAAACAAGTGCCCTCTGCAGAGCCTCCCCACCCTGCCCCAGAGCACGGTGAGCAGGAGGAGGCTGGCTCGGTCCCTGGCAGGAGTTTGAGCCCAGGAGCTGCAGGGAACGGGGCCGCGGAGCAAACGGACCCCAGGAATGAGGAGCAGGGGCAAGGCTGTGAGGACCGGGTGGGCTCTGGTCCTTGCTTCAGCGCTTACTCCCAGATAACAGCACCTCCGCAAAAGACCACAACAGGCCCAGGGTTATCGGGTGGAAACAGGGGCTGTGCATCTCCAATTACTGCGTGCAAATCCAGAGATGACTTTGCCTTCAGATCAGAATAAAGACAAGACAGATCTGAATAAAAGATGGAGATAGCTTTAGAGAGCTAGCTTTTACTCTTTCTACAAATTTAGAAATCATCTTCACTAGTCCTCCAGAAGCTGGAGAAATCTAGATTTCATTTTTATGGCTTGAACCACACCTGGTTTATATGTAACACTCCTGTTAAAACGGTGAGACAGCAGCGCTGGAAACTCAAATGATTTTGTACCCTCTTCTAAGCTGTGGCTTTGCCCACATATTTGTTTTACTGTGTAGTCCTGGAGCACCTGTATTTTTGATACCTAATAAAAACATTTATTACTCAGGAAAAAAAACCCGGTAGGAATAAAAAAAAAAAAAATTGCTGTTTGTTTTTGGCAAAAGCCCTGCCTTGACAAGAGTTCTGTTGCAGCGCAGAGAACTTGGCTTCTTTTTACGGCTGAAACAGCTCTGTCGGGCTGCGCAGAGCTCGGGCCAGAGCAGGGAGAGACATGTGCAGTTGCTACCTGTTTGGATGTTTGGCAGCAAACTTCTACTTTGTTCCAGAGCAAAACTGACGTTCAAATAGCAGGAATAGCTGCAGCATCTTGAGTGTTGCAAGGATTTTGTTTATTTTAAGGGTAAACTTGCAGCTGAGATTTTCCCACAGGCACTAAAATGAAAGCGCTCCCTCCCCTCGCACCCAACACACATCAGACAAACATGGATTTCACTTGTGACTTCCTTAAGATGACTTTTAAAGATCAAGGCATAATAAAGTCTCACTGCTTCCCTGAGTGTTGGTTAATCCCTTGCAACTGTCAGGTAAAACAGATTTTAGAAACAATGGAATTCATCTGCACAACTCCTATGACATTTTACAGTAATCTGTATTTAAATCCTTCAGGCTGCTTGGAAAAGTTGACCCTCGAGGTGCTTTTTCACATGCACTTTGCATATTTATGCCATTCTCTGCCTCGCTCCTTGATTATATGGCTCCTGTCAATACTGGCTCACATTCAACTTACACAGCATGAGTCACGCTGATGGACTTGAGACGGTGTATAAACAGGGAAAGATGCCAGATTAAATACTAAACACTTCTGCGTAGGTAGTGATGGACAGTAGTAGGTTACAGGCCCCAATTAATGCAGTTATCCCCTGCTGCAGACAGGCTTTGAGTAAAAGCCTTTGATTGTCTTTAACCAAACCTTCCTCAGCTCCATCTTTACCTCTCTTCCCATCTTCCACACACCGTAAGAAGCCCTTTCCAACAGATGCACGCCTACCCAGGGCAGCCTGGGCTGGGCTGGGGCACGCAAGGTGCAAAAACTAAAGATGGCAACAATTTCTTAGGTCACCTCGCCCACCCTGGCCGATGCACAACAGACCATCTTCACTGCCTAGCTTCGTTTTATATGACTTTAGTGGCAAAACTCCTGTTACTTGGCTTGGAAGACTAGGTCTGGGGCTTAGGAGATTTGATGTCACTGTCAAGAAGCAGCTCTTGATATTCACCCTTTCTTGACGTGGCCTCCTCCTGTACCTCCCTGCAGCACTCCCTCACCCCTCTCATGTGACCGTATTTGAAGTATGTGCTCTGTTTCCCTCCTTCACTCCTTGCACGATGCTCAAGAGTCAACACATAGGAAGATCGCGAGTATGAGAGACGAGCTGCCGCAGCTCCAGCAGTGACAGCTCAGCCCTCTCCACTGCTCCTTCTATCTCACAAGTACGGCTGGTGGTTTTAATTTAGCCAATTTTCAACTCTGCTAGTTTCTTTAAGATCCATGTCAAGGTTGCTTTCCCGTCTAATGCGTAAGCACATTGAACCCTTCTGGTTTATCATACAAATGTGACCTCCCTGTCTGTCTTGGTACATGAGATACTCGGGAATTAAATTTCTGCTTTTCTTTTCTTCCCTCCTGGCAGCTTTCTGGGAGCTGTCTGCTGGGGCTGCTTTCCTACCTGATAATGCATCAACGTGTTCAAGCGCTTCCAATCTCCTTCAATCTTGGTGGTGATGTCTTCATCTTGCAGGACCACACGAGCTATCCGGCCCTGCCGCCACTCTGCGGGAGAGGCAAAAACCAGGCAGACACAATGGTCAGAGAGGGAAAAGGCACTAACAGGCTCTGCCCACTTCTGGCCCAAGTAACTACTGGACAGACGAGGCTGTAGAAAAGCCCATCTCCCAGGAAGAGGCACCCAGAGAAAGCTAAATTCTCACCAGAGTGAAGGAGGCTTCAGGAATCATTTGCTCTGCGGTCAATGGACAATTAGCTGATCCCACAGAGCTTAAAACCTACCTGGCAGGAGCAGTGCCCATGCTTTCTAGGGGCAGAAACACGTATGGCCACGTGCAGCCTGAGCTTTAGTTTTCAAGCTCTGCAAAACCCACCAAGAATCACTGAGCAGCCTCTCTGATCTTCCCCCTCCTATGAGGCCGGGAAGCTCCTACCCAAGTCCATGTCGACAGCTCTCGGTCTTTGAGAATATGGGACGTTTTTGTATACTGCATCGAGGATCTTCTCTTTGACTTGAGTGATGGTATCACAGTTCAGCACCTTCACAGGGATCTCTGGACTGTTCTCATTATCCGGGTTCACACAGTTTAGGATCTGGAAGGGAAGGAGAACCACACCATGCTCTAAAGGGCTTCAGACAAGCATCCAGGAGAACTGCAACCACTTGTGTCATAACAACCCGTTCTCATAAAAAAAACACTGCATCCCTAATTGCATCATTGCTGTCGCATCTAGTATATCTTTATAATGATTACTAAGATAGGAGTCCTGGATGTCCGTTTTCATTTGCTAGAGGGAGGGCAATGTTCAATGCACTGGGAGATAAAACAGTTCCCTCAAACCCTGCCTTTCAAAACCTTAGCTCAGGCTATTTGTACCTGCAAATTAGGGACACACCTGACTTAGGCATGGGTCTAGCAGCATGAGGCTTTATTGCACTGGCAATACTTCGGCTTCACGGTAGTGTCCTAATCACTGGCCTAAAGGTCAGAACAGCTCATGTCCAAGTGGGGAGGACAGAAGTGATTCGGTGGCAGCTTCTACAGCGATCACTCACCAGGGTCTTGTACTCAATTTGCTGCCGGATCAGCTTGTCCTCACTGAGGGAGTAACGGGCCTCTCCTGTGATGGCATCAATCGGACCTTTCTCCATCTGTTGCTTGATGGCACAGTAGAGCATGAAGAGCGGCTCTCCAGCACATTCCTACACAAGGAGACAGACAGCAAAACTAACACGGAGGTGGAGGTGCTTCTCCTCCAGGACCACTGGCCTGCACAGAGGTTTTGCACGTGATTCATTTCAGCAGAGCCACAGTCCCATTGACTCAATCTTAAGCACATGTGCCATCCAGGCTCAAGCCCCCAGCGGCTCCTGGAGAGAAGAGCCAAAACTATGAGCTCCATTGCTTGATGGGTATCCTGCCTTTGGCTTGGTAAATCTCTACTGAATCTATATGGCCGTAAAAAAACGGAATTTGAGATCTTGATCTCATTGTTCACACCCATGAAGCAAATTTTGTGGGGCTTCCAAAACGACAAAGCAAGCTAAAAAATATGGAAGCCCAGGCACGGAGACGTAAGTGAGAATTTCTCCTAAGTACTAAAGAGGTGCAACAGAAACTCTAGTACATGAGAATTACACCAGGCGAGGTGAGGGCTGAAGGAGGCTGTGACAGCTTGACTCAGCCCATGTAACAGCAGCCCCAAGTGTAGGCATCGCTGAGCAAACTTCTGCCTCCCCTGCCTTGCTACTACATCTTTTGACTTGGAGTCTGACTGAAGAGTTTCGAGCCCAGATTCACCCCAGGGATGGCTGGTGGGTGAGACAGCAAAGCGGCAGTGGGGTCTCAGCTCCATCCCTCCTTACCTTGAGGAACTTGTGGAGAAGGAATGCAAACCAGTTAGTCAGCATCTTCTCAGCCACGGACTCAGTCCTAAGGAAGCCAGGAGGACACGTATGTTACATACAAAACCAAACGACGCCCCAAATCTGCCTGGGTGACACCACCCGGCTGCACCCCGGCACAGCTCCCGTGGTGCTCTGAACCGGGCCGTGGCCCCGGAGCGGGCAGGCAGCAGGATGCGGCCAGTGCTGTCCCCTCCCCCTGCACCAAGCTGACAGCAGCTTGCCCAGCTGACAGCCCGTCACAGCCCTGATGGGGCTGGTGACAGGGAGCCTGGTGACACTCGGCTCCTTGCACGTGGTGCAAATTACAGCCTGGCTCAGTAAATCACTGGGATTTGCAGCAGTTCCTGGCAATCAGGGACAGCAGAGTGACAATGGCAGGGAAATTGCAGCTTTCTCCCCTGTCCCACCCAGTGTCCTCTCCCCACATTGTGCCCAAGATTATCTCTAATTTAAATACAATGGCGCCTAATGATAGTTTTTAATGCTGGCTTTGCAGGACCGGGAGACTTTCCTTACAGCACCGCAATCCCTTTTCCTGGGACAGGGTGGCTGTGCTGGTGGCAGGGTGTCTCACAGTCCACACCTGAGCCCCAACCACGCAGCTCATGCTGGGGGTTGCAGGCAGGCAGGCAGGCAGGCAGGCAGGCAGGCAAGGCTGCCAGCCTGCCCGTGAGGCCGGGCAGGGCAGGGCTGCTCTGCCACAGCCGAGCCAGCTGCGAACAGGACCCTGGGCAGCCTGGCTCTCTGCACTGCCAGCCTTCCCCTCATGCCACATGATCTGGTCCAAATTTCAGCAAGCAAAGAGGGGTAGATCCAACACCTTGCCCTCTGCAGCACCCTTTCCTCTGGGGCCCCGGGGGGGG
>JAVKLA010000052.1:1971622-2045963 GCA_034782735.1 Sagittarius serpentarius | reverse complement strand
CCCCCCCCTTCCCCCTGGGGACCAGGCCCCCCCCCCCCCCCCCCGCCGCCTTCACCGTGAGCCTGCAGCAAGGCAGCAGTCCCGCCAGGTCTGAGCACCTCTCTGCGCCTTCGTCCCCTCGGCCGGCAGCTCTGCCCCCGGTGCCATTCCTGCCCACTGCCTTTTCGACCGCTGTGCCACCAACCTCCTCAGGAGATGCCCCGCGGGCACGGCAATGCACCAGCCTCCGCCTCCGCCCGTGCCCTGACCTGGAGTGGGTCGCCGTCCCGCTCCGGACCCATTTTCCCCATTCTCCCCCATCTGCTCTGCTGCCTTGAATTAGGGACTGCCTCTTGGTATGTATTTACACAGCAGCCCGCATGTTTGAAAACCCTGGCATTTAATGAAGAACACACACTAGAGAAGCAACAGGGTTTGATCCCAAAGTCAAGCAGATCAAGTATAAACGGGAGCCACAGATTTCAGTGAACAAAAACCGGTGCCAGTCAGCAAACGGACCTGGGGTCACATTATCCATCATCTCTTAGGATCGCAACATCTGCCAGGAATTTGTCAAAATGTCTGCAGATCCCCAAAGAATTTAAGCATGAATTGATTAACTACCTAAAAGTTCATCCTACAAATTGACACACACATTGTTCTCCTGTTTAAAACATTTCAGTCACCCAATTAAGGAGGAGAAGCGGTAGCACACTGCCGCACCAGCGAGCTATGGAAAATGGAGAGTCAGTGACACAAACGACAGAATAGGTGAAAAGCTCACAAAATGATACATTCAGGACTTCAGGGTGAATATTAATTTAATAAACTACTTTGTTAATAGAATATTAAATTAAGAACTGGCAAGCCTCCCGATCAGCCCTGCCACTGAAGTAATGCTGTGTCTTGTCCCTCTTGGCTGCTCATGGCCTGACACTGACACCGGCACCGTAAAAATAACTGAAATACCGAGTGAGAGAGAAGTTGGGGCACATTGTGCGGGAGAAGGGTATCGGATACTCCTGTGCCTAGCTGTTCCCTTTTGTTACTTTATCAGAAATACAAGATCAGCTGAACGGAACAGCAAAAAGAAACACCTTGGAGCATCTCTGTCAAATCCCATTTCTCCTTACCTTCAAGCACTGAATCTCACTCTCATCTCAACACAGACTGACGCCGTGAGGTATCTGCAGTACATCGGTCCTGGGGATGGCCAACAATTGAGTTAATCATCACTGTCCTACACTGGCTGAGGAAAGGAGCTGCTTATAACCTTCATCGCTGCTGGGTGCAGCAGGAGCACCGTAGGCTCCTTGCAAACAAGTCGACTGCGTACACTTTCCCTGGCCGCCTCTGCCTTTGAAATCGGACCGGTGCCGGACGGCTGGGTAAGCCATCCCTTAACCTCTGCCTGCCACCACGGGGCCTGACCTCTCTTTCTCTCTGCTCTGCGGGGAGGGTCTGCTGAGCCACAGCAAAAGCTGCCGCGGGGCTTTGTGCTGCCCCTCAGCAGGCACGCTCCTACGCCGTCGCTGGGCTGGTATCTGAAATGCTGTTATAGATCTGCCTTGAAAATAAAAATTAAGCTCCTGAAGATTAACGTGGCAGGGAAGAATCCCTAGACTTGGAGAAAACCCTTCTCCTATTGACCACATAACAAGGGCAAAGCACGATCCAGAGATGACTTTTCAAAGGAGTCTGACGCCAGCGACCAGTGCCTTGGCTGCGCCTCCAACTTTCTGAGGCACCAGGAATAAAACAAATCTAAACAAAAAGAGCTGAGAGAACCCAAAAAATAAATATGTATTTTATTAATTTTCCCTGCTATATCTAGGTCTCCGAACTGCTGCGTGCTGTGCTCTGTGCCAGGAACCAGAGCAGCTATTTGATTTAATGTCAACTTTCTTGCTGTCTCCCGCGAGGGGTAGTCACGGAAGAAAGAGAGAGGGGGAAAGGAGGAAGAAAGAGAGAAAGAACTGAGTGCCAATTATCAACTGCTACCACCAGAGAGCTCAAAAAATAAAAAAAAAATCATCTCACTTTGTGGCTGATCACTCCTTACTAAGTCAGAGCAAGACGTTCCAGCCCGGGCTGTTTTGTGCACCACCACCACCCGGGAGCCCACGGGGCGCAGGGCTGGGACAGGGCTCCAGCCATAGGTTTAATAGGGTCTGTAGCGATAGGACAAGGGGAAATGGTTTTAAACTAAAAGAGGGCAGATTCAGACTAGATGTAAGGAAGAAATTTTTCACAATGAGGATGGTGAAACCCTGGACCACGTTGCCCAGAGAGGTGGTAGATGCCCCATCCCTGGAAACATTCAAGACCAGGTTTCCTATGAAATGGTTAAATCCTGGCGCAGGACAGCCAGCCTCGAGGCTGCTGGCATTGTCCATGGCCCCGACTCTTTGCTGGGTGCAGCGGGGAGGCGGGGGCACGGCTCTGATCACCAGCCGTGTATTTTTTGGAGCACCGCGAAAAGTCATTATGGATGGCTGAGGCAGAAGATGCCTTCCCAGCGACTCGTCAAACCACGGGGGAAATTAAGACGGCTTCCTTTTCTGAGATGAGTTATTGCCTCCGCAAACACAGCCAGATTTAAAGCAATTTCCTGTCAAGTATATTCATTATGGCTAGAGGAATCCCTGAAATTTTCCTAGAGCTGTGAAACCCTCCCCTCTCCTTCATCCACCTGCTCCAGCGAGATGCCGGCAGAGCCGCAGGCGCAGCTGAAGGGGCAGCCACGTTCCTGCCGCCGGCCGAGGCCAGGCTCTGCAGCACAGCCAGGACCCAAAGGGACACGGGACAGAGGTGGCTCATGACATGGAGAACAGGGGTAGCCTTTTACTTGTGGCTGCTGATCTGGCCTACGTTAACAGACGCTTTTTTCCCTTTTTCTTTCTGACGTTTCCCAACGTGATCTTGGGCAAGCTGCTTAATCCATTCTTGAGCTCCTTCCCCCAGCTCTGAAACACAAACACCGCTGCTCCATCCAGGCAGACATGGATGCCGTGAGGCTAAAGCCCATAAATACCTGCGAGGTAGCTCAGAAACATGAGGGTGAAGGTCACAGAAGCACCCTGGCTGCAGAGGATGGGCTGCTATCAGGAGCGGGACCAAGCCTTGCTGGGCAGCCTGCCTTTGCCTGATGGCTCCAGGGGCAATGCATGGCATTGCCCAGCCGAGAGGTACTTTTCTTCACTAGGTCTTTAACGCTCTACTCATCACATACTTGCCTCATCATGGGAGACAAGGACCCTAAGTAGGGTACAGGCATGTAAGAAATCAGGCTCCTGTCCTTAAGAGCCCGATGTCCAGAAAGACGACTGCAAGAGCTGCATCTCTGCTCCTCCAGACCCTGGGATGCACAGGGCACTGCTTGGTACCAGCAACGTGCAGGTGATGGAGCGCTCCAGTTTTTGTGCCGTTCACCTCCCCACCACGACGCTGCCCTGAGGCAGCCCCGCACAGTGGGGGCTGAACCCCTTTGCTGAACTGCTCAGGCATCTCTGCACGCACA
This sequence comes from Sagittarius serpentarius, assembly GCA_034782735.1. Taxonomy (NCBI): domain Eukaryota; kingdom Metazoa; phylum Chordata; class Aves; order Accipitriformes; family Sagittariidae; genus Sagittarius; species Sagittarius serpentarius. The sequence continues at coordinate 2,042,464 of JAVKLA010000052.1, read as the reverse complement.
GGTGAGAGAAGCAGGAGCTCGGTGAGGCGGGTGCAGGCAGCGCAGGGCAGGGAGGAGGCAGCTGGATGGGCAGAGGTGACAGCGCTGGCATCATCACCCGCTCTCAGCCAGGCCAGGGGAGCGGGGGGTCTGCTGGGGCAGGGTAGGAGATTATGTGCGGGAGAGACGCAGCAGAGGTAATAGCTCTCTCGGATCCAATTTAAGACCCTGTTCAGCCATCTGTGAAATCACAGAGTAGAGTTAACCCCGTGTCCTGGAGACAGGCGAGGAAATGGATGGGTCATCCAAAGTCCCCCATGGAGAGCAGAGTTTTCCTTCTGACACCAGCTCCCTGGTCCCGCAGAGACTCTGGATGCCACCAGCAGTGTGGCTGTGCCAGCCCGGGGGACCACGCTGACCTGCCCGCAGCCCCGTCCCCTCCCCGTCCCCCTGCATCACCTGCGCAGGAGCAGTTTGGGGTGGTTCTTGTTTTCCAGGTTCTTCTCGATGAGGTCGGAGAGCAGCTGCTTCAGCACGTCAGTGGCGTACTCCAGCCTGCCCTGCAGACCCGTCATGATGAGCGAGGCCACGTTGCCGCGATCGCGCATGGAGAAGCTGCGCTGCAGCTCCAGCGTCCGGATGAAGGTCAGCAGGAAGACTTTGTTGTTGATCAGCTGAGCAAAGAGCTTCAAGGCCTTCTCCACGCTCTGCTGCCCGTTCCCCTGGACCTGTGGTGGAGGCAAGCACGCCCATCAGCCAAGGCACAGGAGGCCAAGGGACCGGAGGGCAGCCCTGCACCACTGCGGGGTCACTCTGCCATCACTAGGGGTGGGGTGAATGGTTTAACCCTGGGTGCACAAGCCAGCACCCCATCTCTCAGGGTCTCGGCACCCCTGAACATGGTCTCTGGCCAGTCCTGAACAAGCGTCACCGTTTCTGTCCTCCCCCAGCACTTCAGCATGGCTCACCTTAACCATTGCTCCGAGCTGCACCTTCTGCATGCCGTAAAGCTGGTGCTTTAAGGCTAACGGCCCTGTAAATGACGTACAATTTTGCTTGCTCTGCACAAAAAGTGACACTCTTGTAAGTAAATTAAATACTAATTTAGACTATTGCTTTATTATGGGACAAGTGTAAAAAATTAATTGAGGCTTTCAGCCAGTTGCAGATTCCAGTAATTCATTACAAGTGAAAATGATTAACTACATCAAGCAACTCTTTACCAAACATCTTGGAGACTTATGTATTGGTTTTACTAACGTTACATAATTAAGCAACTGTGTAATTGGCAAGACATTTATCACTTCTGCAATTCTGTTTTTCATGAGTAAAACAAATAAAAAGCATTCATATTTGTTTGCTAGAGCATCAGCTTATTTGGCAATTTAAACAGCGAACATAATGTGCGGGACTGGAAAACTCGGGGCATGGAAATGGGCTGGGAGAGGCTGGTTCAAAGCCTACGTGAGTTTTACCAGCACCACAACAACTGCTCAGTATTTGTGGCCCACTGGAAAGGAATCGAATTTGATGCACTAATGCTAAGTAGTGCTTGCGTGGAAAAGCAGTGCAGCCGCATGGAGCACAAGCAATCAAGACTTGTTCCTCTGTACGTCTCTGGCTGAAGGTCTGGGCCACCCCCCGGTCTGTGTGAAGGCAATAGGACTTTCAGGATTTACCGGAGCAGTGCCAGTCTCCGAGAGGGAACGCTGAGCCTGGTACCTCTGGGCACCCTGGGTGGAGGACGGCAGCCCCACGCTCGGTGGCAGATAATCTTTCTTGAAGCACCATCAGGGTTTTTTTGGCACTCTCACAAATGAGCAGAGCCCACCTGCGAGGTGATCTGATGGGCCCTTTTACGTTACCAATTTTTCTAAAGCCACAGCGAAAATCTTATATATATATATATATTTTTTTTTTTTTTTTTTTCTTTTTTCCCACATACACTGGTGGAAAAACCAGGGAGCCGGGCGGGCTTGCTGCCCGCCGGGCGGGAGGCCGGCCGTGCCCGGGCACGGCGCTTGCCCTCCGGTGGACACGCCATGCAACAGCAGCAGCTGCAGCAGCAGGAGGATGCTCCAGGCAGGATGCTCCCAGCCTTCCCCTGCACCCCGGGGTGACTAAGGGGGACTTTAAAAGGACACCGATAACTTCCCTGGCACGCTTTGCTGTCGGCCTATAGCAATATAAAACCCCATGAAATAAAACTAAAGCAACACGGGGGAGAAGAAACCGAAAGGAATCAAGCAACGTGCGATGGAGATAAAAAACCAGCTGCTTAGTTAAAATGAACTCAAGGCTCATCCTGCTAACCCCAGTGCCTCTAATAAGATATATATATATATATATATATATATATATAAAAAAGGCATAAAGGTACTTCAGGGTTTCATGCTGGCTTCCCTGAGGGCTCGGGGGAGCTTCGAAGGGCCGGAGCACAGCCTGTTCCTTACCTCCAGCTCCCGCAAGACAGGATGGTCCTCGATGCCAGGGAAAAGGACCCTCATGGCATACGTCCGATAGTCGAGGTACGGGATCCCAGAGCGATCCAGGTCGCTGGTTAATTCATTTATGTCCGTCTGCAGCTCTGCAAAAGCTATTTGGGGAGAACAGAACAAGAGAGAGAAACCCGTGTGAGCTGTGGGAGCCGAGGCTGCGGGGCAGAGGCTTTGGGGAGGGCTGGCTGGCTGCTCTCCTTGGGGCCACGGCAGCAACGGGAATGGGCCGGCTCAGGAAAGAGATTCGGAGGAGACCTTGCTGTGTAGCTCAGACAGACCCTCGCCCTTGGAGACTGTGTCTCAGCAGCTGAGAGCGAGAGAACACACACTGCACAGAGCAGATGCCAAGAACAAAAGATGCTTATTAATTTGTATGCAGTTCGCACCGGTGTATACACACCTAAAACACCTTTAAAGGCTGCAGACAGAAATGAGGATCTACTTTCACAACTTGGTGCCTCCCATATTTTCCTTTCTTCTTCTCCTCGTCTGTCAACAGTTGCCAAAATAATCCAATCTGATGCAGATCAAATCCAAGCAGGAACTGCTTGCTGCAGGGGTCAGGAAGGAATTTATTCTTCCTCTCGTAACATAACATCACCGTGTTATACAGCTGTATGTGTGTCCTTGTGTTCATTCTCCAAAGTATGAAATGCTGGCTCAGTAAGGTCTCTGCACCCCAGCTAGGCTGTGCCCATGCTGAAGCTGTGGTGTCTCCTGAATAGATCTCATTTTTTGTCCTGTGCTTTCAAGGCTATCCTTTTAAAATCAGCTGAACAAATCCAATGCAACTCTCTGTATATACAGAGGCCACACTACGAAATTTGCAGCTTTCTATTTATTTTTCGTTGATTCACTAAGCTCCCTTCCAGCTGGAAGGATGTATGAAACAAGAATGCTTTTTGTCTCAACCCACCAGCTACAGACAGGACCGCCCACACCTCCACCTTCGCTCCCCTGCGGAGAGGCCAGGCTCAGCCACCTCATTGCAAGGGACAAGACTTGTCTGTGTTGAAATCCGCAAGCGGTACATCTAGCTAGTCCAAAAAACACGCAAGATTTCCCAGAAGCAAATGCTTGAGGAGCTTCTTCCTATCCCTCAGACCTACTCTTACTGCTCTGGGCTCACATCTTATAGTCCAGAGGAGGGACCAGACCAGCTTCCCAGCCCTCCTGCCTTCCGTTTGGGATACGGGCTGTTTCTCGGGGGTCCGAAACTCCTCCGCTCCCTATCTCACCCTGCGCCTTTTTAAAAGCCCTTCACTAAAAGGTCGTTAGACAAGGGGGCATATTGTGCCGGGCACCCTGGGGCTCGCGCCGTCCTCGCAATGCGATCCAGGCATGTCGCTTAAGCAGGATCAAGCTCTAATCCTATTCTCTGCACATTAGGCAGCAGAGCCGTGTCTGCTGCTGACACACTTGTTGCTGCCCACCCTCCTACGGCAGGGCAAGCGTGCAAACCTCGCGGGGGCACGCACCCCGCTCCTCGCTGCAAAAATCAGGCGACTGAGGTGGCGCCGGTGGGGAAAGCTGGGGACCAGAGCATGGGGCCGCAGCACACAGGCAGTGCCTGCTCCCGGGCGGTACTGACCCTCCTTGCACTCCAGGGCCACCCGGGACTCCAGATTGTCCATCTGCATCTGCAGCCGCTTGAGGGTCAGGTCGTTCTCTCGGGATTTGCGCTTGTAGGCGATGAGGACGATGATGACGATGATGAGGAGCAGGCTGCCTCCGGCTGCGATGCTGACGATGGCCGGCAGGGTCAGGAGGCTGTCTGAGATGATGCTCACCGAACCGGGGGAGAAGATGATACCACCCACACGCACCTACAAAGCACAATGGAGGTAACCAGCAGCTTCGGGTAAGGGTGTCAGCCTGTCCCAAAGCCCCGTCCTTCCCGGCCAGGGCACACACCGCATGGGCTGTACAGACCCCTAAGGAAGCACTGAACTGCCTCTCTTTCAGCCAAGCCTATAGCAACTCCAATCGCCTTCAAACTCAGAGGGTGCAGTTTACGCAAACACAGGGAGGCTTCAAGTCATGATAAATGTGCCAGCCTTTCACTATCTGGGCTTTGTTCTTATTATCTGATGGCTCCATTCGACTTTCATTTTATAAGCTTTCAACTCCCTTTTGTAAGCCATGGACATTAGCAACCCAGTGATAATTTCACTGACAGGAAAACAGAGCGACTGGGAAGAGAGAACAGAGAAGGGAAGAGAGAGCCCGATGTGAAAGCTACGGAGCAACCACACTGGAGGTTAATGCTGGGACAGGCTTTTCTTGGATGTGCCCTGGTCACAGATGCAAGCAGCTCTCAGCCAGGTTGCGCTTCTGTGAATCACACTGTGATAATCTGGATATGTTTTGGATGCTGAACTTAAAGGGAAATAAATCACAATTACAGTCTCTTTTGGGGTCTACTCAAGCACTTCAACAGCTGCGTGCTTGGTCTGCGAGTGGGTCAGAAGAAGCAGCAATGCCCAAACCCAAAGCAGAGGAAGACACCAACTGTTATCCTGGACGGGGCTGTTGATCCAACCCGTCCAGCGTTCAGATGTTCCTGGCTGCTTCTGCTTCGGGAAAAAGCAAACCCTTTCCATCCGCTTAGCAGATCAGATATGGTACAAGGACTGATAAAATCCCTACAGGAGGGAGAACACAGCCCACTGAAAATGGTCTCACCTACTGAAGGAAGAGCAAGCAGCACCAGAGAAAGGATGGTACCTGGTGCTGAAGGCACTGCCAGAAAGATTTGTTCCTTCTAGAAGGCTCTGATAGTAGATGGTGAATCTCAGGGAGGGAAAAAGAAGTTTCTCCATGCTAATCCACATCAGTATTTTAAGCTTCCAATTAGACAGCCATAAAGATCTAGAATCCTACTGACCCTTGGACATGAAATTGCACTCAATATCCAAGCAAGTCAGAAAGCTCAAGGAGGAGGAGAAAGGATGGGAAGGAGGGAGGGAAGGGATGCTGACAGCAGTGTTTGATCCCTCACCATCACTTTGTGCTGTCCAGTGAGATTTGGTGGCTCACACAGCAGCTGGGTCTCAGAGATGGTGACAGTGCAGGGTGTTTCCCCGATCAGCACGGTGTAGTTGAGCTTGGCTCCTCCAGGAGCGGGTGGGCACAGGTTTCTGCCCTAGGGAGAAGGGGAGAGAAGACTGTACAAAGATGCAGCACATTTCTCCAGTTTTCATCTCATTCCCAGCCTGTGCAAACGATGGGACTCCGTCTAGTGTACCCCATTCTCCAAAGGGGGTACAAAACTCCTCTTGCTGGGATTTTTTTTGCCTTCCCCCAGGGCAAGTAAGGGTCTCCTTACCTTCAGGATGATGGGTGATCCCGGCTTCTGCTCCAGCACCCCAGTCGGGCTCAGGAGTTCAAACGTCGGGTTGGGGTAGTATATGAACTTGGTGTCATTGTAGACCAACAGGGATTGCACGTTGTTAAAGATAAACCCAAACTCGTCCGGCCGCTCGACAGCATCCAGGCCGGGCCGGTACTCGGGGGTGAGGGGGGGCGCGAGGCAGGCCAGTGCCGTGGCATTCACCACCTTGCAGACCTGCAGGGAAGGCAATTCTTTGAAAGACGGCAGGGAAAAAACTTACCCCGGCCTGGACAATGATGTTCTGATTCCTTAAATACTCCCTGAAAAGTCCAGTGGATTCAAGTTTAGCCAGCAATATTTAATCCAGGCTTGATGCACTGCAGCCACAGTTTGGGGGAATTTGCTTCCCCTCCGGCCAGGGCAAAGGCACTGGTGCAGAGTCGGAGAGCGAGCTTCAAAATGCACAGCGTTTTAAAGGAGCTAGAGGCTGGCATAGTGGATCACTTAGCCTTTTCTCTTTATTTTTTCTTTTCTTTCCAGTTGCATCCTCTTTGGCAATGCTAGCTTTGAAACAGACCCATAGCGAATACCTGGCCCCCACTACAAACTGGTGATTAGAGGCAATTCCCGAATGCCAGCGAGGGAGAGGAACGATCATCTGATGCTTATGGGCTGGAGGTAACACGGAGGTCATCTCCTCCTGGGCTGAGGACACCCACAGCTCCTCCAGCCCTGGAAGTGGGAAGCTGGCTGATTTATGAGACTCTTGCCTTATAAAGCAGCAAGGGCCCAACCATTCGGCCTCCCTCCGTAAGTGGAAGATTTAATTTCACTCAATTCTGTGTCTTCAGAATTATTTTTGTAGCACTATAACTGCAACTGCTAGCAACAAAATTAGATGTCTTTTTAAAAAGAGCTCAGATGAAAAAGGTCTTCAGAGGGGAAGAGAGAAAGGGAATAGGAAAAGACTGCGAAGTGATTTGCCCTTTCCAAGATAATACAGATTCAGCCAGAAAGATCACTGCATAGAAACAATATATTTCGGTTTTACTTGGTCAAAATAATTCCTGCGGGTCCTGGAGGTACAATTCTTATTTGTAGCATACAAGAACATTGCTTAGTCCCTGTTTAACTGAGGATTCATTTCAGTTTCTCACTCTTGGACTTAAAAAAATACAGATAGGGGAAGGAGGTGGTATTTCAGATCAACCCCAAACTCTGCTACCAACTCCTTGCTTTGGGAACATCAGGGTGATAGGCGGGAGGAGGGGAAAGAGGCATAAAAATAACACCCAGCTTCACCAAAATACCCAGAGCCCCGCACCCAGCATCCTTCGCATGGCGAGGAGGGCGCAGGGAAGCAGCACCTGGCCTTACCGTGATGATCAAGCTGCAAAAGTGGCCTGAAAGCTTCTTGTTCAGAAGCGGTTCCCCTCTCTCCTTCCCTCCCCGGGCTGGTACAGGCTTGTCGGGCCCAGAGCTGCGGCAATAGGAGGTTTATTTATAGAGAGGCAGCTAGGGAGAGACTAGTTAAACATAGCAGCCTCATAGCTGGCAAGTCTGAGCGCCTAGCTCTGGGCTTTTACAGAAAGAGCAGGTCTAAAATGGGAAGTGTGGAGCAGCTGGGAATGATGGGGACAGCTACACTTGGACTTCCCATCGTAACGTGCCCATAGAACTGAGCTAGGTACTGGAAATGGAAGGATGCTGGGGAGAGAAGAGCTCTCGGGGCTCAGGGGCTCTGACAAAAGTGGGAATTTCAGGAGTGAAACAAGTTTCTCTGACCCAAGACAGAATTTGAGGGGATGGAGATGACCTAAAATGGAGTCCTCCACTTCTGGCTTTGAAAACTCCTTGGCCAGTTACTGTGTTGCTGAGGAAGCCATTTCCCATTTCTGTGTGTCAGAACCCCTCTTTCCAGGGTCCCCAATTTGGGTAAGTCTAGGGAAATACCCCCAGAGCTGCTTTTGCCACTGCAAGTCTCTGCCATGCAGAGAGCACTGGCACCAGTAACCACACGTGTGCATCTGGGGAGGGGGGGACCCGCCAGGCACAGCCCGGCACCACCGCGCTGACAGCAGCTACTTACGTTGACAAACTCCTTGCCATTGTACTTGACGCGGATCCTCGGCTCCTGGATCACGTCCAGGTTGGAGCCGGTGACAGTCAGGGGCGTGTATCCGCTGCGGAGAACAAGGAGACACCTGATGAACGCATCTGGCAGGAGGGGCTGGGGCTGTGCAGAGACTGTGCTTGACAATAAGGATGCTTGTTGATCTCAGAAAGATGTTTTCTGCAGACACTTCAGGCATCAGGCCACAGTGTGGATTAATACCCACTCCCTGAGTCGCTGGGGAGCGGTGTCTCAAGTTAGCTAGATTTTCTACTCTCAGCTGCACCCTCTCCCACCTAACAGCACTGCAAGGCAGCAGGATGAGAAATGGGACCAAAGAGCTGAGACTAAATACATAAGACAATAAATTAGTCACAGTGTTTAATGATTTACATAGTCATGTTTTTAAGGAACACGATAAATGGTACGTGCAGTGAAGGAACTGACGTGCACTTGCATCTGGACTGCAGACGCAGCAAGCTGTCACACAGAGAGGGGAGGGATGAAGAGCACCCGGTGCCATCAGGGCCAGGGAGGACACAACCCCCTGGGCTACAGTATCCCCATTCTCCGACAGCCAGTGCCCCTGAGCGAAGTCTTTCACTCTTGGCTGCGTCTTTCATGCGTTAACTGGAGCAGCACAGCCCAGATTCACCCACGTCTCCAGCACCTCTGCAGCAGAGCCCAGCTGTTCCATTTACACCACCTCTATTAGCAGTCCTGACCGGCCCATCAAACCCATCTCATCCAAAACCAGACGCAATCTTGAATTTGGACTCAAAGCAAACATCTTGCAGAGCCTGCTGCGAGACACTTACTTCTTTCAAGGGCAATTTTAAAAAAATAATTGGAATTTGAAATGAATAGCTGTGTTACAGCCCTTGCGAGCACAACCATTAAAGTAACACCAGGGGACGAGTATGGCCCAGGGTTTTTAGCAGCGACAACGTCACGGTGATGTGACAGTGCTGGCTGCCCCCTTCCTAGCAGTGAATCTGGGATAAACGGTACATTTTGATTAGCATCAGCTTTTTCCATTCTTGGTGGTTGCTGGTTTTGTTTTATTCCAGGACTACAAGACGGAGCCTTTAACGAGCAATTGTGCACTTCTTCAGCAGATGGAAGTGATCTTGGCTTTATTCGTGCTCCCAGGATCTCGGTGCAGACCGCTACTGCTGTAATTGCCTTGGTAATCACAACTACTTTAGTAACTCCGGACCTGGTTTTTGGTAAATGCTAACGCTGCAGACGCGCAGCCCTGACAAATCCAGGACGCTGGGTGGGACGTGCATTTCCAAATAGACCCTCTTTTGGCCTCACTGGGCGTATGCTGAGAGAGAAGACCCAGGCCAGGCCAGCTGGCTTCTCTCCCGCTGTCAAGGACCTGCTGTCTGTCAGAGCCTCGTGTTACCTGGCGATGCTCCACTCGGGTTCAATATGCTGCACCTTCGGATCGTCGATGTACTCAAACAGCAAGGTCCGCTCCAGCTGAGCCCGGTCCACACTGACGGAGACGTGAACAGCCCCCAGGCCGTGGGCCGATGGGGCAGACACGCAGACGATCTCGTTCATGGATCGCCTGTGCAAGAGAGAAGCCGGGGAAGCGTTAACAGGCGGTTGCAGCGTGGAGGCAGAAAATGACCCTTTGTCCTGGTGCTGCCTTGCAGCTGCAGCGGAGCAGCTCACTAAAAGGCTGAGCCGTCAAGTCAGCCCCAGACTCTGACACCTGCGAAGGGGATGAGCTCCCGAGATGGGCAGGAGGGCTTCACTGGCATGGGAGGGAGGGAACGGAGCTCTGTGCGGGAGGGGGACCGGGCCTACCCACCAAAAGCGAAGCGCAGGCTCCCTGAAATTACTCTTTGTGCCAAACTGCAGCCTCCCACATCCCTCTGTGAACCCGCTGCCTTCTGTTGGGCGTGTGAAAACAGATGGTTGCTTTTTAAATGGGATGCATAAGCTCACTCAAAAGCCAAATTCTTCCCCTCCCCACCCCACTGCACACACGGGCCCTTGTGAGCAGCATAATGGAGCCCGCGAAGCCCCCGCCTGGGAAGGGCGATGCCACCGTCACCGCTGCCTTCCAGCTTTGTCTCCCTGTCAGTGCAGGGGTGACCTCGGCCTCGGCGCTGGCTGGCCGGACACAACAGACCATCTGCTTCCATCGGAGAGCCGGAGAAGGTCAAGGCGGCAGGGTAGCGAGGCGCTGTCAAAGCACAAAGGCACCGGTGGGTGGGTGGGTGGGTGGGTGGGTGGATGCATGGATGGATGGATGGATGGATGGATGGATGGATGGATGGATGGATGGAGAAGGGGAATGAGATCCGAGCGGCGCCGGTCCTGCTGCCGGGACAGAGCTGTGAGGAACCGTACACAGCTCAATGGCAAGCCTGGATGCTGCTCCTACGAGAAGGGCCAGACTGATGTCCCTGGAAGGCCAGTGTCCTTGCATGGCAGCCCACGGGTCGTCCCGCCTGCCCAAACCTGCTCCCAGCTTGCCAAAAAGGCCGTGCTGCTTCCGTGACTCATTTAGTTTTGGCTTCTCACAGGGGAGAGGGCAGGCAGGTCGTCAGCACCTCGCTGCCAGTTTGGCACTAAAATTAAAAACCGGCACTCTTGAACGTCCAGTCTTTGCTGTCCTCACCCTCCTCAGAGGCTGCGCAACTCGTGGAGGTGCCCGAGCAGCTGAGGCTCCAGTGCAGCCGTGCCCCTGCTCTGCTTCCAGCAAAGCTCCCGTTTCTCTGCCTGGGCGAGGGGATGCTGTGTGGTCGGTCCCCTTTTCAGGGCCCTTACAGACTCCCCCTCCCGCCAAGGCGTGTGGGCACATCACTCGGCACTGGGCATTTCAGGGGGTTATCGAACAGCGGGTACCACAATGTTCCCAGCTCGCACCTTGGCACGCCCGTCCACCACAACCGAGGGAACAGAAACAACTCCTAAAAAATCTGAAACGAATTGGACTTGACTGTTTCTATCGATGCAATTACATGCCTACCCCTTCCCACTCTCCTCCTCCTCCCTCCCTCCTTCTCACTCTCCACCTAGGTTTAATTTAACCATGAAGGCATCCTTGTGCGAGGAGCACGCTTCTCCACCCTCCTTGCTGATTCTCCGAGTGTTTTCGTGCACGTCCATGCAGCTGAAGAGCTGCCTGCCTGCTGCCTGCTCTGCCGCCGTGCGCCGGCGCAGCCCCTCGGCCCCGCCAGGCTCCACCGCGCCTGCTTAGCTCTGGCGTGAGATCCAGAGTGACGCACCGCTGCTGGCAGAGCCGCTCCCAGCTCCCTGTGATCAGTTAATTAGCTTGCTGTGCTATTATTATGTCGTCATGGTGAATCTACCCACTCCTCCGATCAGAGAGGGGAGAATGGGGGAAGCTGTAATTAGAGTGAATCTCATTAGAAACTGCTTCATCTAATCAGCCTCCCCCACACCCTCGAGTACAATTGAAGTTCACCGCCTCAAAACAGTCCAAGCAAAACAAAGCGCACAGCGTGACCCCACATGAAGGATGGCGCCATTCATATACTGCCGCTTGCTTTGCTTACGTTTCTGCTTGCCTGCTGCAATTAGAACATACAGAGAATTCAAAACTCTTCCAGGTTTTGCAGGTCAGTATCTGCAGGTTGCCTGAATATAATCATATATATATACAGGATTCTATTACAGGGCTGATTCTGCTGCTCTCAGGCCAGCCTGCGGGCCGCTTCTGCTGGCGGTAATGCGTTACTCGTGTGCATCTGAGGATGCAACCTGGCACCTTTGCTTCGGATATGGGAAGCAACGTTGACGGACTGGTTACAGTGCTTACAGAAACGATCTGCACTTGAAGACCTCGGCATGTCCAGACCCCCTGAAGCACCATTCTGGGATGGATGTAGAATAAGCACTGCTAACATCCCAACACGCTCCCACGTCTGAACTCCCGCAGCTCCCATACTGGAGAACCTCTCAGTCTTCTAGATGAGAAATTCACCTCCCGGGATCTTTACTTTCCCAGAAACTTCCTCAGTTCCTCCTGGGGAGCCTGATCAAGGATCTGACAGCAGAATCCCTTTGCACATCAAACTGCTTTGCTTAGGTTCCCCCACGGGCTGTGCTATGAAATGCATACTGCCAGCTGCTTCAGGGCACCTATGTACGTTTGGTACAGGGCACGGCTGTGTACGTGAAGCACACAGATGTATACTGCATGTATCTTTTTTTAACTAAGCCCCAAGAAAACCCATTAAACCCTGCAAATGTCAACTCTGTGTTTACACTGCTGGGTAAAAAGCAAATTTGCCATAGAAATCCCAGAGGAGATCGATGGCTGCGCAAGTTTGTTAGCAGAAGGCATGTGCAGATCCTCACTTTGCTCTGCCACGCAGAAGCCCACCCCTCGCTCAGACCATTTCTAGGAGGTTGAGGTACCTGCAGCAGTGGCTGTGATAAAAGTAACGCAAGCTGTTGATCTGTGAAAAGAGAAACTAGACGTTTCTTATATACTTTACATTTCCTTCAGATCAGCCGGGCTGGGGGCAGGTACTGATGACTACTATAAACATTTTACAATCGCAGTGATGTTTGCCTGAGATGTTTGGACCAGTCAATGTTGTAACGGCATTAAAATGAAATAATGGACAGCACTAATACCAATGCAATCCCTCCCTCGCCAAGCAAGGCTCAGTCACAGTAAGAGAGAATACGGTTTCATGTAATAAAAGAGGGAATGAGAGCCTTCAGGTGTTCCCTGGTGAATTTTTGCCGTGGCTGCGTGTCCAGCTACAGCAGACATATGGTGGTGCAGCCCTGATAACCAGGACGTGCATGGCAGGAGCCCGCGCTGGCCTGGCCTGGCTCGGCCCCTTACCCGTAGAATTCGCAGGTCTGGTTTCCCAGGAGCACTGACACGCGGCTGCCGGCTCCCAGGTAGTGCCCGGAGATGGTCACCATTGTCCCTCCCGACTCCGGACCGCGACTGGGATTCAGAAAACTCACCGCTGGAGTCTGGAGAAAGAAAAGGACAAACTCAGTGCTCCTGCCTGCTGCGAGGGGAGCTGCCAGCGAGCGGCTGCCTGGGGGCCGTGCCAGCCGGAGAAACGCCGTTCCCCGAGCATCTTCAATGCTTTGGCTTAGTGGGGATATCCTTTTTAAAACGGAAAAGCAAAACAGGGATGCGTCCTGGACATCTGACAAATGTCCTGCTAAATTTTCAAACCCAGCTCTGAAAGACAGATGTGCCTCAACAAAACGATTGCAAGTTTAGCCTCGGCAAAATTACGTATTTACCTTCAGCTTTGTTCTTAAACAAAGGTAAGCTGTTTGCACAGCAGTTTCAAAAAACTAACCATATCCCAAGCCAAGCAAACTGCCACAATGGAAATTCAAACTCAAATGTTTAAAGTCTGCCAATGTGTTAAAGCATCAAAAAACCCCACCAGAGTCTGGTAATGGGAAATACTGCACAACTTTAACAAAAGGCAGTACCATCAGCTCCAGCTTAATATGAACCACCAGTGATAGCACAGTGGGGGCAGAGCCCGTTTCCTGTTGCTGATGGAAAGACATCCTTGGTGGGCAAACTTAGATCCCACTCGACATTTTATTGGTGATACTATTGCAGCAATGTCACGTCTTTATCCTGCCTTGCACCAGGATAGCTATTTATCCCCCTTAATAGAATTTGCAGAAAGCAGATACCTTTTTATTTGTTTTCAATCAGTGGCTATTACCAAATTGTTTTACTAATGCTTTCACATTACCCTCTTTATGACTCTCATCTGCAAAGGCTGGCAGCCTCCCAGCTTCACTCCCCTGGTACCACCTGCTTGGCAGCTCGGTGCGTTTGTCCTGTTTTCTCTACTGTTTTCACAATGCAATATGTGTTTTCTGGGTGCCACAGCATTTGCCAAAGCAGCTTAGACCACAAGCCTGTTTGACCCCGATTCCTGAATAGACGAGAGAAAAAAACACAGTCTACCCTGTTGTGGGTAATTATGGAATAATATTACAGGAGGGAAGGACTTGTCCTTCAACTGCTCATGGTCAGCTCACAGCTCTTAATCCAGCTGGGATCAGGAGTTTGACTCAATGATCCTCATGGGTCCCTTCCAACTCAGGATATTCTATCATTACCCCAGCTAGTGACAATACTAGACAATCTGAATGGTAATAGCAATGGTTACACTAAGTAGGCTTAGGAGCATTTCATACAACCAAGAGGAGTGACTCCAAAATGCAAAAAATCTCCAAAGGATGTTCAGTGTATGACGGCCCATCAAAAACCTCCTTCAGCCTCCAGCCCAACCCTGGCGACTGTCCCAAGGTGAATTAGGAGCAAGCTGCGATGCTGTGAATGCTCCAGACAGCGAGAGCCCACTACCAGCCACCCTCCTCCCCCAGCCCCATCCCTGGGGCCAGTCTCCTCGTGGGAGCCGGGGGACAGAAAGGAGCAGTTGTTTAACACCTCCATGAGGTCCAGCAGTTCCCATACACACACCAGTGACAGAGCTGCACGCGCACTGGAAAGCAGAGCCCTCCTCTGCATTCACAATCAACTAGAAGCACCCTCTGGCTACAAGCACCTGCTCTTTCTGGTGTAAGCATCACCTTGTCTAAGCATTGCAATCCTTGGAAATTCAAACCATTGCCAAAACCAGAAACTCAAGGCTGTAACCCCGAGCAGTCACTCTTGTAAACAAGGAAAAGACGGGAGAGTTGAGGGCCCATCCTAGAGACCTGCAAGAACTCCCAAGGCTAGGGTGAGGCCAGCTTGGAAGAGGGCCTGAAAGCTGAATGAGAATTTTCCATCTTCAGCTCATGATTTGGTGATAATTATGACAGATTTACAGATCCAAAGTAGCTCCAAGGTTCCACCTCCCCCGATAAAGCAGGTGTAATTAAGGTGACAGCATCGCTCCTGCGCGGTGTCAGGCGCCAGATGAGCTCACTAAGGCATGAACCCTCTCAGGGTCAGAACAGAGCTCTGCTTTAAGGTACCAATCAATTTTACTACTGACTTTAATGGCATAAACCAGCTGTAATGGAATTTGTGGCGGCGCTAAAGAGAAAAATAGAGGCCAACTAACAAAAGGAAATGATGTGCTAGAAGTTTTAGATGCCTGAGAAAAAGATACGATATCATCAGGGTAAGTGCTGGAAATCAGAAGCAACAATGCACAGGATGATAATGCTCAGCGTATGCTCGCCAGGTTGCTGCAAGGTACTACTCCAAGATTCATCTCTGCAATTACCTTCCGCTGGGTCCTGGTTATTATTTAGCACAAAGCAAGAAAGCATCTTCCTTGTGTCACATGGGAAAGTGCCGTTCAATAATGGCAGATCTGGGGACTATACTGGCAGTGCCCTGTGATGATCAGAGGGGTTTCTGGCATATTCGAGCAAAATGTGGTGGTATTTGCGCGCCTGCTATGTTGTTGAATAAATGAAATCCCAGGGAAGGGTGTCGCTTACAAGAGCAATAGGGTGGCAAGGGCTCGCCTGATTTATCTCTCAATTAGTTTACAAATTGTGGACCATTGGTAAGTGCTGGCATTTCCCCGCATACAGATTCCACTAAGCACAAAATCAATGTGGCTGGATGAAGTGCCCTGTTTAGGCAAAACTGGAGATACGAGAAACCCCAGCTGTGGCTTTTAAGTTTATGAACCAAAAGGCTGCTAATTAAACAACAGAAAAAAATGACCCGCCTAACCAGTGGAAGCCCACCGACCCAAAGAGCAGCTCTCCATCAAGCGGACAGAGAAAGCCTACACTGAACCAGCATCCTTGGAGGGGGGAAAAAAAAATCCTTGAATATTTGGATGCAGAATTACCCTTCCATCCCAAAGGGCATCACGGTGAAAAAATTAAATCTACAGACACAGGAACTAACTCAGATATGTTTAGGTTTCACAGGCAATTGGTTAAAACTAAGTTTCTAGCAGGACCTCACTCAGTACCCGAGCTGCAGAAGGATGGACTCTGGCGCTTGCTCCCCTGTGGCGTGTTTCTGTGTTCATGCAAAAAGGCCTATCGGTGCCTGTATGTGCACACATATATGTATAGAAACATCTTCAAAACCAGCAAGAAGCAGCGTTCTAGATTCATCCCCATTAACCAAGCACCAAAGTAACAATGTCCCTTACAAACAAAGGAAAATATTGAGTGCTGACTCCAACTCCTCGACAATTCCTCATGCACAAAAAGTCCTCAGGTACAGAACAAAGTTACACTTTGTGCGACGCTCCTGCTGGGATTACAACAATGCACTTTGCAAGGAGTAACTGAGCCTAGCAATTCAGGTTACCACTATTTTGGAGGCGCAAAGCTGAAACCAAACGCTGTGGGAACCCTGGGTTTAAGTTCCCACATAAATCCTGTTTATTCTGTAGGACTGTGTGAGCTCTAGATCCCGAAAACTGGGCTCATTGACTGGGCTACTAAGAAACCGTGCAGTGCCATGGGGAAAGCGTCAGAAAAAGATGGCGATTCTGGGATTGCCTTCTGGTGTTGAACCCCATCCATTCGACACGTGCACTCGTAGAGCATGGCTGCTCCCACGGGGGACGCGTGCCGCCCGCGTCCTCCCCGCCTCGGCAGGACACTCACCACGAACATGTACTGCTGCGCGGACTTGGCCGTGAACTCCGGCTTGCACTCTCCGATGCACAGGAGCACTGGGCCGGAGCTGATCCCTGGAAGCGCCTGCCCCATTTCACAGACGATCCTGGAAGCAGAAAAGCTGCAGTGAGGCTTTGGCAGGAGGTGCCAACAGTGCCCTGCGCAGCTCCACGCAGGGCTGGCTTTTTTTTTTTTCTTCTTTTCTTTCCCCCCTCTTTAACTTTGATATCTGCCTCTTTAGAAGAAGTTAATTACAGAGTCTATTTTTACCCCATGTAGTAATTTAAAGAAAAAAAATCAAAATTAGACATAATTATTACAAGCTGTAAACTCCAGAGCAAAGCAGAGTACTAATGGCAATATATTAGCCAGTAGCAAAGTGAGTGCGAAGTCCTTAGAGTAACGGATGAGTTCATTAAGAGAACAGCTCACGCTGCAGTCTCCCAGTTAATCAAAAATGGAGAAGCCTGCTGCGAGGGATGCAGCAGACCCCTTAACCAAAGCAGCCGTAATTTGGTACAGGCTCCAAAGGAGGTAAGGGCCTGAGCCACAGCTGGGCCAAGAACTTCTCTAGTTTCAATCTGTTCTCTGAAAACCCACAAAGGAGCAGAGTGACCCAGTGAGCATCGATGCATATGAGCTTGGAACACTGATCACGCGATTAACACATTTACCAAGGAACAAAGAAAGTTGTGCGTACAAGGAGCCTCACGCGTATCTTTCCCATCGCACGTCATCTGACTACGAGCCAACCACTTTATTCCATCAATACGGCAGCCTAAGCGAGCCTCCTCTGCGCTCTCCCTGCACGGCAGCCTGGCTGCACGGCGGTGACCTCCCCTTGAGCTGGGACACCTCTCAAGGTTGCTCCTCGAGGTGGAGAGACCTTTTACCAAAGGCAGATCTTCGGTAAGCGACCGATATCGCACATAACCTTGTAGTATGGTAACCTTGATTTGTGACTTGGTAACTTTGATTTCTGTCCTGATAGTTTTGAATCTCTGTTCAAATGACTGTGCTCTACAGTAAAAGTGAACCTTGCCATCGAATCTCCTTAAGTTGCACTTGCACAACTTAAGTTGCTAATACCTTTGACAGCGGTGCTTTCAGCGATCTAAACCACCCACTCGCGACACCTGCTCGGGGATGACGCAGCCAGCCGTGGAGAGCAGCCTTGGCAAGGGAGACAGGGCTGGCTACCACAGAACATACTGATGCTGGTAAAAGGAGTTAGCGACACCGAAAGACACTGATCTCGTGCTCCTCGCGTGGTCCAGCTCAGCCCCATGGGCACATCCTGAGGCAGGGAAAGCCGTAAGGACAGGAGAGCTGCTGGGGTTAACCACAGCGGGCCAGGCTGGAAGAAGAGAAAACCCTCATTACACACCCTGTGGGCGTGTAATCCAAAAATCCCAGGGCACTGTGAACGCTTAATGCCTACTGGAGAGGAGACCAAGCAAATGCCTGTCACGCCAGCAGGTCTGAGAGAAGTTTTCAAAGGGACGTCAGCTGGCAGGGCTCTCCAGCTGTACCTAAAGGGGATGGGTGCTGCTTGCTCTCACAGCAACACTGGAAAGACAAATTCAGGAGCATCCTGCCAGCTGCTGGAAACCTCAGGACAGGAGTAACCTGCCTCGGGCAGGGTGGTGCAGGAACGCCGGTGCTGAGACACTTGTTGCTGTCTGGCCCTGAGAGCAAGACCAGAGAGCGAGCCAGAGCATCCTTTCCCCGGTGAGGCTGAAGGTGCTTTTGCAGAGCGGCAGGGGAAACGCTCGCTCTTCTGCCGATCATGTGCAAACACATAAAAGGCTCCAGTTTGTGAAGGCAGCGTTTCAGCTGCCTTCAGCAGCATTAAATTCACTACAAATAAAATAAAATAAAAAGACTGAAGGAAAAAAGAACTTGCAGACAGCATGCACAGGTGATGCCAGGACACCGAATGAAACACATACACGCTAGTAAAGAGCTCTAGGGTGGAAGTCCTTACTGCTGCACATCAGAACGGGTTGCCTAGAAAGACGCTGCCTTTGGAGAACAGGAATTGAAGCATCTCAGCTGTGTGCCTTAACCTGCCACGTGTTCCTCTCTCTGCCTTTCAACCAGACATCGCCCGTGCACCTCTCTCCTCTGCCTGCTATTTCATTACTCCTCCTGCAAACCGGCAGCAGGGCGAGGAGGCAGGGCTTCTGGGCTGCCGGGCTGAGGGCTAGAGCGGAGGGCTGGCATTTGGGAGCAGTAATCTCTGCTCCTGCCAGCCCACAAGCAAACAAAGGAATGTGAAGTGATTCCTGACACCCCACAGGCAGGAGAGGAAAGTGGAGGTTTTCTCCCACAAGAGGTAAGGATACACCAAGCGCTATATACAGGGGGAAACACCGAATACTCAACTATTTGCCAGTAAAGCAGCAGCTGCCGTACAGTACCAGGCATGACGGGGCACCGGATGGGGCACAAGCGCCCTGGTACACCTGATCCTGATTCCTGATAAAAGCCAAATTCCCAGCAGGTACCTTGTTACAAAATGATGCATTCGGCAGAGCTGTAGGGTGCTGATTGCTGGGCTAAGTGGCCCTTTCACCAACATTAACCTAATTGCTGGCTGATAGATTGCGTGGCTGAAGCATATGGTGAGTCATTACAGTCTTGGAATTCAGTCTGCCCACAGAACTCTTAAGAGGGTCCTTTTATCTGTATTCATCTTTAAAAGGCAGCTCTCATGCTAACACTTGCTGTTATCTGCCCAGGGTAAATGTTTTAATGATGTTAACAAACTTTGAAAGCTCAAGAGCCGTAATTAGAGTCATGATTATAAAATCAGGGTTTCATACCATCAAAGGAGGATAATTTTATAATCTTCCATCCTTTATTCGAAAAATAAAATAAACCAAAATACGGCTCAGCAGAACAGCCCAAACCGGTAGCATTGACAGTACTTGGAGCCATTCATGCACTAACACCAACGATGCTTTGCATGCCCATAGTGCCCTTCATCCAGTGATCGCATGATATACTGCATACTTCCTCGCTGTTTGCTGTTCGGAAGGGGAGATTAATGTCATTTCTGTCTTAACAGATGGGGAAACAAAGACAAGGAGTGAGCAAAAAAATAAACCAACACCAACATGTGCCAGTGACAGGTCCTTCCACTACGCTGGCGATCGGACCCGGACCCACCAAATGCATTTCACTGCCAGAGGACAGCTGCTTTCAGCTGCTCCTGAAGCTGGGGCAGATCCGTGCTGCTGGGACCACTCATGGGGCCTGGGCTCCCCTGCACTCACCGCAAGCAGCCACGGCCCTACTACACGGGGACGCTATCCTGGTCCCCAGCAGGAGAGATTAGAGAGCCCAAGGACAGACATCACATATTGCTCCTCTCCTGCCCTGCACAAATGACCCCCAACACACCCCTCAGCACCTACACCAGAACAACCCCCCCAAACAGCAACAGGAGCATGTGTCACTTTGGGAGGTTTATTCGCCCATCCTCTGTTACATGCCTATTTTCTAATTCTTGGTTGACATTTTTCTTAGTGAAATAAATGAATTGACTCCAGAGGAGGCCCATTCAGATTAAGCGGCTGTCAGCACCTCACCCGCCTAACAAATGGCTGCGTGCAGCCAGCAGCGCCGGCTGAATTTCAAGTGCGATGGGGAGCAGAGGGGCAGAGAGGCTCAGCATCAACAGCAAGGTGCTCATCAGAAAAGTTGCTTAGCAAAGCAGGAACCACAGTGTGGAAGGAAACAAAACACTTAACGAAAGCTTAAAGGGCCGCTTAACCCCCGAAGAGAGCATCCAAGCACCTCATCCCCTTCTGGTGCAGGAATGGCACGCTCTGGTCCAGGCACCATCCACCTCCAGGCCCCTTCCTGCAGGGCTGGAAAGGGTAGAGAGCCGGTGCCTGGAGTCCGGATGAGTTATCGGCCTCCTGTGCATTCGCTGGAGGTCAGGGAAGAGGCTCTGTGCAGGGTGACCAGCCCTGGGGACCCACGGTGGGGACGGGTGAGGTCTGCGAGGCCACTCACTGTTCTGCGACGACGTACTGCTCGGGCAGGGGTGTGCACTGCACCCCAGCAACCTGCACCCCGTGGGCGATCTCGGAGAAATCCAGGCCCAGGTTCACGCCACGGATGGTCACCCTCGTCCCTCCTTCGGGGGGGCCTGACACTGTCAGGATCTGGAGGGAAACAAAACACAGGAAAGTTGAGCTGGTGTCCCCACAACACCCGTGCTTCTTCAACCCCAGCTCTGGCTTGGAAAGAGACTTTTGCTTTGCAGGCTGCTCAGGGAGGCTGAGTGCTGCAACCTCCACCTGCTCCTGCTGGCAAACCCAGGCCAGTGCCGCCTTCTCATGACTGCTCTGGATGTCTTGGAGAAGCCCAAGGATGCTGAAATCCATCTGTGCTGTGCTCCGAGAGAGGACATCAAGGTCCCTGAGCCGGCCAAGAGGTGTGGGCAATGCCATCCCCCAGAAAGCCTTGCAGAAGGCCAAGACTGGCTCCTTTTTTATATATACAGAAGATGGTAAGTCACCTTCCAGAAGTAGCCTGCTGCTTTGGAGAACTTTAACTTCTGCCTTGGCTGTTCTCTGAACGTTAATGTCACATTTTATTAGTAAGTTGGCACCTCAAATGACTTACAAATGTTAAAGGGTGAGGTGTGTGCTTTAAAGCTGCCTGTTTATAGCCTGCCTCAGCCATAATCATCTCTGCTTCTATAGACTTTCATTAAGGACAATATCCTCCTCAATTAGGAGTATAAATTACAATAATGTATAGTCACAAAGTTTGGACCCAAGACTCTCAAATAGTTCTTCTGAATCTGCCACCAGTCCGTCGTTGCTCTTGGGTGAGTTACTGATCTTCTCCATGCTACAGCTGTTATTAATAAATAAACATAATCCATAAAAATGCAATTTAATTAATTTAATGGATAAATCCTGTTTACGGTTGTTTGTTCCACCCTTGTCTTTGGCAAAAGACTCAAGCTCTTCAAAACCGTTTCCTTAGCGTTTCTGGATGGATGGCTGCTTTTCTTTCACCTTCTTAAGAGCTCACCGTTCCCTGGACGTGAGCGGGTTAGGCAAAGCACCAGCCCCATCGCAAGAGCACGCCCCGGCAACCTGCTGCACCCTGGGCTGAGCGCGCCCCAAAGCAGCCCTTGTGGGACCCCTGCACTTTCCAGTGCCACGAGGCACGTCTCCTCCTTCCCACCCAATGCAAACTGCTAACGCCATCAGGACACCCCCGTTCCCCATCACTTCTGTGGCTCCAAGTTCCCCTCAGCATCTCCCTGCATTTCAAATCCCAGCTGAAGCCATTTTCCTTCTCCCTTGCTTACACCTCTTCATTTCTTGCTCTCCAACTCTGCTCCCGTTTAAGGTGCTGCTATCGAATTTGGCCACACACGCTGGGGTTCAGCCGGCTCCACGCACCCAGCAGAGCCATGGGCTACATCGAACCACCACCTACCTTCCTCTGTGTATGCTTTAATTTCTACCTCCCTCTCCCCTCGACTGCACAACTGAAGTTTTTAATTTATTCACCATACACTGTCTGCTGTGCTGCTGTTTTCTGTAACTCATACCGCGTAGCACGTCTTGTATCATTTGGCTCCATGAAGAACTACGTGCCCATAAAAGACACTACAAAATCAAGTTGTATTGCATTACACCGAGTCCTGAAGGCCTGCACTGGTAATGTTTACATCGCTAGCTGGGAATCACCTGAACTTGGCAGTTCACGTACTTGACAGTTACAACTGTCCTTTGCAGCTCTAGATTATGTTAAAATGCGTTTGCTGAGGCACTTACACCGCCGGGCTCGTTGTCTCATCACTGTTCAAAAAGAGTCACGGTTTGCCATTTCCCAACCTTACCACAACCAGCGGAGCCAACCGGCCTCACCGAACAAAGCAGAGCTGATTCTGTATTTTGAAAATGTCCTGACCTGGAAAATCCCCAATACGGAGCTCCACTCGACCTACATTTTAGTGGCCGCTAATTGAACAGTTTTGAAGTAACTGTGCCATAAAGCAGCCCCAGGGTTAGAACAGATGCATTCAATTAATTACAGCTGGAGAGATTCAGTCAAAATCGCAGAAAGAAGATAAGTCTTAAAGGTCCCGTTGCACCGCGCGCTGGCGACCCCTCCAAGCAGCATCCCGGGGTCGCTCGTTGCGTTGCGGATGCCCGGCCGAGGCACCTCCGGCGCAGGCAGCCTGGGGCGGCCGCTGACAGCGTGGTCTGCCTTAACCCCCCAGCCTGGCTGCGCTGGGGAGCTGCTCAGGCTGCAGGGCCGGCTGCAATGACAGCCCAGATTCTGGTCTGAGACAGACAGGATTAGGAAGAAATATTCCCCAATTTCAAGAAATACAGTTCAGCTTTTCACTCGGAGGTCTGTGGAGGATCAAAGGAACCTGCAAAAGGCAGCTAAGGAAAAACAAGGCCATTACCAGGAATTGTACATTTACTGTTTAGGGGTCTGCACCTCTGCTGGAAGTTTTTTAGGTTGTTTGCAAAACTGAAGCAGTGTGAGAGTCGCTGAGATCTAGAGTGGGTACGTGGGATGCAGGACCTTTGGTTTTGCTGATCTCCCGAGTTATTCTGAGCAGGTCACCTCTCCCCTCTGCATCAGCCTCGCCTTGCATGGAAACCAATCAGCAATCCACCACCTCTAACAAAACATGTTCCCGCTGCTCAGGGAAAGGATTTATGCAAGTGGAAGCATTGTATTATTCAAAAAAAGGATCCAAATACAGAGATGAAATGAGTGGTGGTAGGAGCTTGGTTACCCTTACACTCTGTCCTTACATCACGTAAGGGGTGCAGATGCACCACTGCATTTCTGTTGTTGCTGCTTCTTACTTGAAATCAAGGTAGCGATCCCAAAGGTTGGAATCCAAGGGATCTCAGGGATCCAGGAGCCCCGACACGGTGCTAGCACACTTCCCTCCCCAGCCTGCAGAAGACACTGCTATAACAATGCAGGAAAAATGCTCTCAGCCTCACGTCTTTCCAGTTGCACAGTTCAGTGTCTCTGACATGAAGCAATATTTAGCCTCCAGAAGAAGTCTGTGCATGAGACAGGGAAACGTAGGACTGGCTGTGAGTCGGATGGGGCTTTCCTCCTGGAGCTGGAGGCAAGCCGCGAGCCTAAGACCGTTCTGCACAATAACCTCTTGGCATCTGTTAGGGTGCGGAGAGAGCGCCTGGCTTGTAGAACAAATGGTATAACCCCTGCCCCCTCCCAAAATGTCATCCACCTTCATTCGCTCTGTCTTTTTTCATCCTGCTCTAAGCTAGCTGGATCCCAGCTGATGAGCCCAGCGGGGAACCAGCACATAAGCATTGTCATCCCCGCATGATCCCTCCTTGTCTCTGCCTTAGCTGATAGCACATTCAAAACCTAATTGTTATCTCAGCAGAGCAACTCCATTATTCAGCCTGACACTGCCCCCCCTTCAGCTGTTTGTTGCACTGATGTTATATTAATGAGCCCTGCAAATAAATGAATAGGAGATCAGAGTGCCGCTTGTTCGCAAAAAAACTGATTTTTATTTATTTATTGCTAAGACCACAGACCGTGTGGAAGTTTTACGCTGTTAAAGGGACACTGTCGGTGACGGCTGGGCCTCTCACTCAGAAAAAGAAAAGGGCTGCGTATATCCTACTGCTCATTTACTTTTATGTCTATTGAAACACAATCTCTTCTTACTAGTTACGCATCCCCCAAAGGCACTGGCACCTGGGCGCCAGGCCCTTGACCTCTGGCTTGAGAGGAAGAGCGAACCTGGCCAGATGAAGCAAAGGGAGCTGAAAACAGCCCCTATTAAAGGCTCTTTTAGTCTGAGCGATCCAGGCTGTAATGTAAGCCCCAGTATGAGACCAAACGCTGCTCCCCAGTTGAGTCTGTCAACGCTGGTGCATGCAGGATGGAGAATGTGTCACCAGTGCCTGCTTCCAACCTGCCAGGGGCAGGTCGGTCCCAGCAGGGCAGAGCGGTCTCTTCCCAGCTGTCAGTGCACAGCTCCGCAGCACTGGACGTTGCAAAACGGCACCCGAAATACTGAAAAGACTCGGATGCCAGCAAAAAGGACCCGACAGCAATGAAGGCTGTAAAGGTCTCATGGTCTCCAAGACAATCTCATACACTTTTCTGGAGGGGAAGAGGGATGAGAGAAGTTAACCTGTGCTGTTGAAAGGTTTGGGTTTAGGAATACCGACCCTGCAGGGCTTCTGCTGGGGCTTTGCCATTTTCTATAGACCTGACTGCTCAAGAACTTAGCAAAATTCTGTAAGAGTTTTTAGCCCTATACAGTGCCCTTCCCATCAGTGGATCTCAAAGCACACAAAAAAGGCCACTAGTTCCCTCTGCTTTCTGCCTTCTTTTTCTGCAACAGTTAAAACTGCAAACTTGACTTTCACAAAAAAATAAATAATAAAAGCTGTGACTTCATAAGGAGAAAGGTGGGAGGTGAAGTTCAAAGAAAAACACCGAACGCTGCAAGACCTGGGATAAAATCACAACAGCTCACAGCACTGCCAGAGTCAGCGGAGGCCATGGGACACTATAGCCCCTGAAACCTGTATTTTCTGTCGCTGACCCTCACTGTGGAATAAGCCAATCTGCCAACGAAAGCACAGACATTTCCTACTCAATTCTGTCATCTCCAGGTCCACTCAGGGCAATCTCCTGAGACTCAAAACATCCCCTGGTGAGGCACCCCACCCTTCCAGCTTTGAAGGCTGAGACACAGACCTGCTTGTGGAGACAAGAAATCTGTAACAGCAAAGCTCTGCTCTTTTCTCCTTGGACAGAGACCAAAAGTATTGCTTTCAAGTTGGACGGTGATAAAACACTCGGTGGCAGCGCCATGCCCGCAGCCAGCCGCGAGAGCCAGCCTGGCAGGGCTTAGACACAAGTCACTTGGTGGCTGGAGCAGAGTGTTTTTCCCCTTCTCTGCTTAGCTCAAGGAGGGGTAAATAAATAAATCTAAGACTTCTTCAATGTTATAACTGTCTGAACGGTTTATGGTGAAGAAGATCTCAGGCAGAGGCTGTTTTGCTTCTTGCATCTTGTAGCATAAACTTGTGCAAGCAGAACAGCACTCAGATAAGAAAACTTTGGTTTCTGACTACTGGCAGGACAAGGTGAATATCCAGGCAAGCCTTTAAGGCTCATTTTCTCTCTCTGTAAAGATAGCTATGACTTGCTAAACAAACAAATCAACCAAACAAGGAAAGGACAGACACTCAACATTTCTTAATGCTTTCACATCTCTGCACTGTCAGCACCACCACCACCTCTGCTCCTGGGCAGCCTCACAAGCTCCACCCTGCAGTTTACAAAGCACTGCACAAGAGAAATACCTGCCCATCAAAGGTATAATGTGGCTGGGCAGAAGGCCCGAGAAAGAAATACCAAAGGCCTGGTGACGTCCCTGCAGGACGGACGGACCCTCCTCAGCGACACCCTCCTCCAGTCAGCCCCAGCCCTGACACAGCACCACCAGCCGCTGCGGTTTCCTCCCCTCCTCCACAAAAAGGAGGCTGATGCCTTCTTCCCGGGGGTCTGAGCATGAGCCAGTTTAGCTAAGCTGGTGTAGAAACGAATCCGAGTTAAGAGGAAAATTCCACATGCTCTGAGGTCCTTATTCAGCTGGCAGAAGTTTGTGTGCTGAGAAGCCCTGCTCCTGCCCTGCCAAGAGCATCAGTGCAACAGGCTACTTTGACCCAAGACTGTTTTACGCCCGTGCCCTCCGCCTTCTGCAGTATGGACTCACGCTCAGGGCAAGGGAGGCTTTTTTGGGAAAGTTAATTAACTGAGAAACCAAAATCTTCTTTGATTCCCACCTGATATGAGTGTCACTCCTAATAGTAATGTTAACAGACCGAGTGCAGTTTTACTGGTAAAAATGCTCCTGGGAGACATCGTGCATCCCTCAGTGGTCTGACCAGAAACATCAGAAGCATCAACTACAGACTCATTAGTTTAATTAGCATTCTTGCAACAGTCCGTAGCGGTCACCCCGATGCTGGTAGCATCGCTGGCGACCGACAGCTGCACGGCGGGGCAGTGGGCTGCACACCCTGGCCGTGTGCCGGCAGTTCTGCACATTAATTTCACAGGAAGTAGCGGAGCGTTTTATTGCCTGTTCTTCAGCGCCGGATGGACAACGGTGGATTTTCAGATGAAAGGGAGACAGACAGAAATCCACTTTGGATGGAGTAAGGAGAAGGGGCCGGAGATGCGCGCTCTTACCTCGGTGATGCGAGGGTTGGAGCACTTGACGTTCCTGCTGGACCAGTCGAGCCAGGGCTGGGTGGAGAGCGTGCTGCAGTGCGGCCGCAGCGTGCACTTGGCCTCGCCGCTGCACCAGCCACACTCAAACTTGGGGTCGGCTTTCAGGCAGAGCCCGCAGCTCTCGCGCTGGGCTGCGCATTTGTAGAGGTGCACTGCAAGGAAGAGGGGACGGGCAGTCAGGACAAACTCAAGAATTGAAACATTCATATGGACTGCTCTTGGACTCAGAAGCAAAGGCACATGTTGAGCTTTGCCTTAATGAACTGCAGAGTAGACTCGCCCTTGCGGTTTCCAAAGCCAAGGCCGTATCAGCGGTGCGCAGTGAGCCCCGCTATCAGTGGAGCAAAGTGAGTTGCTTTCATCCACAGCAGGATCCACTGGGACCACAACGTCTCTGCCTGCAGCCGCAGCGACGGCAGCTAACGCCGCTCTGCCCCAACAGCCACGTTCCAGCCCCATCACCGCCCTCCTTCCCGTGCCCTGAAAGCCAACTCAAGCAGACGTTACCTTTCAGATCCTCCGGGTTGTCAATAATAAAGTTCCCATTCCAAACCACAGCAAAGTCCACTGCTAAGTTGCTGATGTCCATCCCATCATAGAGATACTGAAGGAGAAGGTCGAGAATGAAATGCTTGGGAGGATGAATCAGAGACACTAACAGGAAAAGAAGATTTTTTTAAAGAAACTGTGATTATTCTCTGCTTAAAAACATGTGCTGATGTCTGGAACCACCACAATTCTACACTTCATCTCCAGGGTCCTGCCTTGATTCCTTCTTCCTCACCAGGAAGAGATAATTAAATCAGATCTAGTCCTTGTGAGAGGTAATAGATTAATTATTCCACTCACAGTGGTTGCTCTTGTCACTCAGTCTCCAGCTTATCAATACAGCCCCTCCAGTTAATCAGGCTGGAAGAACTGCTGCCTTCAGGCTATCTTCTTATACAGTCACCATGCACCCTAGTGTGACTCGGAGCTTAAAAATCATGCTGCACAGCTTTGGCTGATGAAATAGGCAACAGCTGAGTAAAAATAGATGGTGCAGAGGGGTCCCTTCCCAGCCTCTGCTTCAGCCTAGTCCAGGATAGCACTGGCTTGAATTATTCGCCTCATGGACATCCTGGGGACCCTGGCTGAGGGAATCTGGATGCGTTAGGTGAATTCCCAGTGTACTCTGAAGTTCCCATTATCAAAATTAGCACCAGTGAGGCCTCATTCTGATGCTCTCCTTAAGTCAACCAAGAGCTACTAAAAGGGCTTAAAAAGGTGAGTGAACCATCCTCTTTGGGATGAAGGAATGATGATTAAACCAAAGCAGACTGCTTTGACTGCCCCTGTTCGATACCTGTACAGTTTTAACTTACATTTGGTTGTACTGATTCACCTTGCTTGGGTTTTACTAAGTTGGTGTGAAACTAGATCTTCTGCACAAGTGATAGAGCTGTGAGTAGAGAACTGCCCTTACGTTCTCTACCTACCACTTCCTATTAGCCTAACAGGAATAAAAGTGCTTTTCTGATGTTTATAAATCTCTTTGGATAGGAAAAGTACTATCTAGTATTCACACATTTATTATCCACCAAGCTGCAAGGCCCAAAGACGGCCAGTGATATATAAATATCCAGTGAAATTTTTAAAAATTCAAAACTTCATTAACAATTTAAGACCATCTGCACTGAATATTAAAGTAGAGCCTGTTCTGCTGCCTAAACCAAACGGAATCTGCCCTGTTTGCCCCTGGACCTCTTTGACTGCATGGCGAGCTGGGGAAGGACCACGCTCTTCCCTGCCCGTTCCCAAGCTGAAGCGTGCCACGCGGGACCCGAACGTAGGCTGCGGCTGGGAGGGTGGCCTGCATTTGCCATATGTGTTTTGGCATCCCCAAGTACCTGCCACGGTGATTTTGGGTGTTCTGGGGTAAAATCCTGCCAGGCCCATTGGCAGGGCTAAGCCCCATCCTACGGAGGACAGCTATCCTCCCCTGCCCGCTTCTCTGGCAGCATCACTCAGGTAATGGCCCTCCCTCTGCTGTGCTCTCTCCCCTGGCAGTTTTCCTTTCCTCCTCCTTCCCTGCACCATGCTGATTTTCAGCATTACTGTATTCATCCAGCTACCGTGACCTGGAATTTGACAGCTCCCTGATAAGGGGTCTGTGATTCGCCTTATCTCCCCGCGTGAATTAGCCTGCCTTAACACCTTCATCGCATACCCTCCTCCTCCCCTTCCCCTCGCTGACCCCCCACAGTCAGACAGGGAACTGCCAGATAAAGGATCTTCTCCCGGCCGGTGCTATAATGAAACACCTCGCGTGCCCACGGCAGGTTCCCACTTGGAATTCAGGAGTAGTTTAACTCCAGGATTTTTCAGTCTCCCCGTGGCTGAGCCCATCCCTCTAGCAATTATTTGGAGCTGACACCCATTTTGGGCACCTTCTTGCCACGTTCCCCTCCCGGTGCCTCACCGAGCTGTTCTGGCACTGGACGCTGGAGCTGTTGAAGCGCAGGGCGGGCACGCGGTGGATCACGCCCTGGATGCTGAGGACGCACTCGTACCCACGCTGGCCGGACTGGGGCTGGGGCAGGTTTCTCGCCTTCAGCGTGATGGGTTTCACCTCTCCCACCGGGATGAGGATCTCCTCTGTGGGGAAGAGCTGGGGACAGTCCTGAGGGGCAATAAAAGAGAAGGGGAGGTTACAGTGGTGATGGTGTGTCCACAGGTCTGGCCAGGTCTCAGCCCGCCTGCTCCGGCGGCAGGGCTGATGTCCCAGCACATCCCCAGTGCACGGGACCAGCCACTTCTCAGTCCACCCGTGCAGCTGACAGTTAAATGCAGAAATAAAGAGACCCCAATTACAGTCCCCCTGCTCTGGGACTGGCACTGATTTTCTCACTGCAGTTGCAGAGGAAGGAACACCGCTATTCGGGGAATAAATTGAAGGCATCCTCCCCGCTCCGAGCTCGCCGTGGGTTTTATCTGCAGAGACACAAGCTCTTGCCCTGCCCTCCCGCAGCAGCGGCAGCACGTTATCAGCTGCTCCAGCTCCGCCTGAGCCCTGCTGCTCCAGGAGGGCGATGGGCTGCTCCCAGCCACACGCTGCACTCCCTGGGCCGCCTCCTAATCCCATTTTCAGTCCTTACACCCCTCGGCTGCGTGCTGCTTCAGAGCGAGACTGATCAGCATGGGATGTGCTTCCCTCTCGCTACCAGGTACTGTTCCACTCTGCTTTATCTGAGTAAAATTACGCCAGCGTGCCATTAATTTCTGAGGTGACGTTAATTTCTGCTCTAAACTGCTCTCACCCCTTACCATGCTCCGACACCTCTGGCTTTTCTGGAACACCCAGCCAGCTCGCTGCAATGCTCCCGCGCTGCTGCTCGCACAGCTTTTTCCTTGCCTGGGTGGGATGCGTGCCTCCGCCAGCCGGGTGGGCAAGGCACGGGGACCTGAACTGCCCTTCCGATCTCTAAAGCAACGCTCTTCCCTGCTCTGTGCTTCTGGGAGGCGGAGGACGTCCAAGGATGGGAGGATTTGGTTGCAGTCAGTATCTGGAAGAGTAGGGATGGGGTTTTCACAGAGGGGATTAAGCACCCTAATCCTGATCTCCCTGGGCCTTCTGAAATTCTGTCTAGTCTGCAAAAATGACTGTTTCTCTTGGGAATCATAGCAAAGGGTTTGGCATGTGCAATAAACTCAGAGCCTCCTCCAGCAAACAGCGTTTCTAAAGGTCTTATGGCTTTCAAAAAAGTGGCCATCCTTGGATCTGAGGAGCTAACACTGAGGAGGGATCTCTCACAGAGGAGGGAGGACTGAAACAAAACCTAATTAATTTGCGTACAACTGTATCTCAGTGTGTATTAGTGGGGCGGATGCTGGGCTGTGACCGGGAGTGCCACGCATCCCCTCACGCACAGTGAAAACAGCAAAATTATCACAAGCGATGGCACCTGCACATCTCCTGCCACTGGGTGTTCACTGGAGAGACCATCAGACGAGGAGGAGGAAGGCCAGCCCAAAAGATGCCAAACAAGCTCCGATGCCCCTGGGATCTGAGGCACCGGGTCTCTGCCTTCTTCACAGCGCCCTTGGGGCTTCAAAACCTTAAGCCTCCAACTCTTCTGGGCGCAGGCCCTCCAGGCACCCTAAGCCTTTTCACATCAGCCTGGAAACAGCAAACCCAGCCTGCCAGCCTGCGCAGGGCCCTGCCGGCCCCACGGGCAGGAGGAAGGTGATGTCCCAGCCGAGCTCAGCCATTCAAACAACGGGGCAGCAGCAGCAGCGGCTCCCGCTGCAGATTAGAGTCTTTCTGCACCTCCGGGATGCAGTCGGGAGCTGCTCCAGGAATGCATTTTTCTGAGTCGAACGCAAATTCAGACGTATATTACAGCCAGAGCCTTACAGTACTATCGATCACCCTGCCAGGCCACAGCAAAGGCATTTCGGCAGACGACCAGAAAAAGCGAGGGACGTTGAACTCCAGGAGCAGGGAGAGGCTGCTCTGTGAGAGTCCGGAGGAGGAGAAGGGAGGGAGTGGGGGCTGAGACAAAACAGCATGAAGAAATTTCACTTCAGGCCTTTCCTGCTTAGAAAGTGAAGCCTCTTGCATGAAAGAGGAGATTAAACAGGTCCTGCTCCTGCAACACCAGGCACGAGGCTGGCTGACAACCGCCAGCAGAGCTGCAAAGGAACCTTCCTGCAGTACGAGGCCAGCGGGAAGGGAGCTTTACCATCCACTGCGGGAAAGAAACGGACTCCTTCCTGAACCCCAAAGGCTTCCAAAACTGACCTAAGGGCATGAAATAAAGGTGACACTAAATATAGAGCTGTCTTTTGTCCTTGATGGTCATTTTACAAACAGGTTAAGGCTCAGGAGTTCTCAGCAGTGAAAAAATGTGTAAGGATAGTTCCTCGGTCCTGGAAAAACAGCCTGATTTTTGAGTGTACAAAATCCGTGAAACTGGAAGCAGTCTATTCAATTTTCCATTGAAAACCATGTGAAAATATTTCAAACATCTGTGGGATTGCAATAAAGAAGCAAAGAAAAGAGCAAAACACTGCTGCCTCCGAAACTACATAGTCTGAAAACTAAGCACAGCAATTAGAACATTAAGTACAGAGAAGTGTGATTTGTTTCCCCTTCTGCCACTATCTGGCCAAAACAACGCAATTGTAAATTAATAGCACGTTTTAATATTGCAGTAGCTCAAGACTTTGCTACGTAAGATGCTGTATGTGAAATAAAAGGAAACTCCCCACAAACATCATCCTACAGAGGCGCAGATCTCCAGTTCCCCACGAGCACAAACTAGATGTCTAAATGATACTCTGAGATGAAGTGCAAAAAAAGACATATCAGTGCCTGGTAACTGTTTGACATTCCTCCCGTAAGATTTCAACATCCTAAACATTATCTCTTCATAACACACCAGGAGATACAGTTTTTCTTCAATTTATATACCGGGAACTGCAACACGCAGAGACAAAGGCTCTGACCGTCGGAAGTATTTACATTCTGTTGAGCTCTAATTTGCTTAGATCTCATGCAACGAGGTACCTAAGTACCTGTAAGTATCTGACATTAAATGATTAATCCTAAGCTAAAGTAGAAGTTTTAGAAAAAAATGGACTGACATCTCCCTTCCCTCTGCCAAATCCCAGACTGGCATCCCAAGCCCTTTGCCCATGCCTAGCAATTACAGTAAATCATCCGCATGGCAACGCAAGGAGAGCCGTCCTCACCAGGCTCCTGCTAGGACTGTGTATGCAGGGAGAAAATCCCCATCTCTCACTAATGACCATTAAGCGCGCCAAGCCGTGCTCCCTCTCCAGCTCACAGCCAGACTGATGGGATGTTGTTTCGCTACTGGCTCAGGCAAGTTGTAAATGAGAAACAGATGCTACCCCAGTTTGGAGAAGCCAGTAGCTTAAACTGCTGCCTCATAAACCTTTTTAGTGGCACTTTTCCTTATATATTTTTTATTTTATTTCTAACAGGGACTTTCACGGATTAACAGCCAAGAGTGATTTTAAACTCCAACAGCCAGAAAGTGGGCTGTGCTGGGAAGGAAAGAAAAGCCCTTTCCTGCAGCGGAGCAGGTTTACAGGCTGGAAGGGAATGCCACCGTGAAGCTCAGCTCTGAGGTTCCCCCAGACCCTGGTATCACACATCCAACCCCCAGCTCAGCCTTTACACTACCACCAGCAAAATCCTAAGATTCACTGTGTTTTCTGTCCAACTGCCAGCTCTTCCGAGCTGACTTTGCACGCACGTTCCGTCCTCCTCGTTATGCACCGCACACCTGTAGCATCTCCTACTCAAGATCTGGCTGCATGTAAGGTTTTGCATTTAACCTCAAAGTCATATCAAGGACCAACAAAGGAGACAAAGGGCTCCACTCCAGAGAGGTCCCAGGCTCTGTGGAAAGCCGGTGTTTGGGAGGAAAGGCATCCTGGAACTGCAGAATCTTTTATCACACTATGATTGAAAACAAAAAATCTCCAGTCACATCACCAGTGGGAGAACCTCAGTGCACGGTCCTGAAAATAATGAATATGTTATGGACCATTATCCTTCCTGGCCACTGCCATTCGTGAGACGACTATTAAAGAAATGCTTCTTCCTTCAGAGACATGGGAGAGGACTTAACATTTTCAAATCTGCTCTCCAGTGCTGAAAATGCTGGTAGCAAAAATTGTTCTGCCATCATTAGAGATGAATAGGACATAATAGATTTTTTTTTCCTTCGGTTTCAGTGAGAGAAAAATGTCACGCTGGGATTCTGGCAAAAAAAAGGCGTGCAGCCTGTGAGTGCACGCCGCTCGGGGAAACACCGAGAAAGGCAGTCCCTCGGCGTTGGCTGACAGCTACAGTGATCACGCTAATAAGGGGACATACTTTTTGGGATGGAGTAGGAAGATGCCACACTACCGAAAGCCCAGGGCACTTGTGGGGAGCCACACTGCTGCTGGCAGTCGCTGCTGAATTTATCAGATGCGTGAGTGAAGCCGCAAAAGCTGCAGGGGCTTGCCGAGGGTGCGGGGCTTGCTCGGACGCTGCACGCCTTGCAGAAGCGCTGCTGGAGGCCCTCTCCTCCCCGTTTGTGCCATTTCCCATCCAGGCTCATTGTTCAGCTTTCAGGTCTTTGCTTCATTTCTTTTTCAAATTGCTGCCGCAGTGATGTACACCCACGTCCCTTGCACACGCAGGCCTCCCCACGGAGCCTGCGCGAGTGGGTACGGGTCTCACGTGGGTGCTGCTGCAGCAGCACCTCGGTCGCACACGCAGAACTGAAGGGGGGTGATGCCCTCTGAAAGCACGCCTGGCAGGTTGGTTTCTCCATTCACCGCCTCTCCTACCTGCTACCTGATCTAAAAGCCAGCGCTAACGTACATTATTTTGTTAGGGGTACGTCGGCAGCTTTAGCAATGCCTCTGTCAACGCTTATTCACTTAATGGGAGTTCCCTGATGAACTGGGAAGCGGTTGGCAGCACCGGTCCTGCTGCTGGGGTCGGAGCTGTGTGGCTGTGGGAAAGGTCCCCTCGTGGTGGCAAATGATGAGACCGTCCCTGGTTTGCAGGGCTCAGGGTCTGGGTGCTCAATCCAGCGCTTCCCTGTGCTAGTGCCAGGAAGAGCTGAGCACCCAGAAAATACAGAATAAAAGGGAGAACTGCAGCCAGTGGAATACACAGTTTGTTCCATAATCAGTTTACTTTGTTTTTTAATTCATGAGAAGTAAATCCTGCAGTGAGTTGGAAAGGCCATTATTGCCTCCTCTTGCTAAACAAACACACGCTGAATCCTCTCATTATCCTTCTTGACTTCTGTATACCAGAATAAACACAAATCAGAAGATCTGCTGGAGAAAGACAAGACTCCGACGTACGAGTGGCACAGGCTCTTGGGGAATATTCTGCGTATGAAGTATCATCGCACACAATTTACAAAGACGTTTTATGCTTCTTGAACACTTTTTAGCCTCAAAGATTCCAAGGTCTATAAATACCTTAAAGACCCGCAATACGCATCTGTCTCTGGAGTAGAACAGAGCACCCATGGTTATTATTTGTGTTTAACAGAGCAGCTTTAGTAGGTCAAATCTTCTTGCTCTTATGTGGAAAAAATTGCCTAGAAATGGCAGGCATTTCTTTTGACTATGGGATTTAGCCCAAATGGAAGAAAATATAATGTTTTCATACTTTTCATCTTAAAAAAAACCCCCAAACCTCCACAAATGTTAACTTGCCACACACATTTTAAAGTTATAAACCTAAATGAATCTGGCACATTAATGTAAACCCCTGGCTCACAGTTGTGTTCCCAATGATATAAATTACAGTCCCCGTCACTCAGGAAAACACATTATTCTTCATTTATGCTACTGGAAAGGACAGCAGACCTTGCTCCTTAGAAACCAAACATGAAAAGAAATGCAACTGAAGCGAGACTTTTCGCACTGGTAAATTCCTACCCAACGCCCTTTTGTCGTGAGCTCTGTGCTGTACGCACGAGCTGTAACCCGCGTCTTCGCCATTAATTTAGGAAGTACTGTGATATTTACAGCCATGCAAAACACGGAAGGCCGGAGAGCCTATTTCTCACCCATAGACAACCTTTTGTTTACCAGAGGTGAGGATAGGAGCAATTCCCTTGAACACGGCCAGGGTACAGGTGGGAACATCTCCCTCCCGCTCCCTGCAGCGCTCCCGGCCCCAGCAGCCCTGCGGAGCACTTCCCTGCGTGGCTCTTTGCCCCTCCGAAGTTTATACACACCATAAACCTCCTGATGAAGCAAGTGTTGCCAATAAGCTCAAACCAATCTTCTCGAACTGAGATGAGTTAATCTTGCTGCAACTGGGCTTTTGGTTTCTATTGGTACTTTTTCAGACAAACACGTCTCTCCAGAAGTTAGATGTGACCCAGCAAAGCCATTTGCTGACTCCGGTGGACTTAGATGTGGCTCTGAGTGATCTCCTACGTATCATAGTTCCCATTCAGGTATTCAACAGTGGGGATTGTAAGGAGAGAGATGAGGAAGGTTTGATTTTGTTTTATTTCCTTCAAGACACGTCAAGCAGCACTCAGCATCCAAGGGCACAGCCGGGGGCAAAGGTGTTGCTCTAAAAGCAATGAGAATTTAAAGGAGTTAGACCAGAGCCACAATTTGTCTCTGCACTAAACTCCCAGAATCCGAAATGCTCCGTCCCCCTGATTCAGCATCTCACATGTGGAAATGGCATTATCTGCACATAGTGGACATCAAAGAGGGATGGGATCCCACATTCTGGGAAACTAATAGGATTTATTTGATTCTAGCTCTCCATTGGGATGGGGTGTAAGAATATATTTATGTATCCACATTCCTCTTCGTCTGCATGTTTTATACATTTAGAGAGAGACATCTTATAGCCTCACACACATACAAACCCAGGCACCTCAGACACATTAAAATGATATCACAGGCCTGATCTGAAGCTTTGTAAAGTGAGACAATCAGTGCCACACACCCACAAGGCCTCTGCCTGGAGAAACCCTGCTTTTGTGGGCGCAAGCCAGCACCAGACCTTGGCCTTCCCAGTGCTCTTTGGATAGCAATGTCTAAGCAGGCACCCTCTGCAGATAAATGATGACTCGGGCTGAGAAAAGGCTGAGAAAATAGAGTTGCTTATCTAACTATTAACTCCTAGAGAACTGGCCCCCTGAAAACACGGCCTCAAAAGAGTTGGGTTTACCCCATGTCAGAAACTTCCCACCAGATGAGGATATCAACAAACAGCTCAGTCCTGGAAGACACCCCTGCTTTAAAGGTTGTGAAGGGTTCTGTGTTTATCTACCGACCGCAAACCAAACGTGCCTCGCGCACAAACAATACATTTTCACTTTGGCAAATGTGACAGCATGATGCAAAACAGAGATCTGACACTCAAGGTGCACCTCTTCTCAAGCACCACAAACGTCTGTGGTTATCACTTACCGACGGCTTCCCAGGCCACTCGCTACCCCCGTGACAAAGCACCGACCCACCTTCGGAGGCTGTCCTCTGCATCACCCGCGTCTACTGCTGAGCTCTGCCCTTGGATTTTAGTAAACAATTCCTGTTGACAGGGCAGGCAGAGAGACAGAAAAAGCTTGTTCTCTCGGTTGTATTTTCATGGAAAGCAGGGCAAGAAGGCAGCATTTGGCTCGGTCAATACAGCCACAAGTTTGCAAGGAGCAAGTGTACAGCTCGTGAAGAGAGGCTTTCTTTCCCCCATCACCTTGTAAAGTGGCTGAGGCTTTGAGCTCTTTTCCCTCCTCAAGACAGACGACTCCTAGGAGCATCAAAGGGAGTTCGTTACACATCGAATCCCACTGGGACACAAATTCTGATGGGCCAGGAGTAAAAGAGAATATTCAAGATATTTTCTTTTAAATTAAATATAAAGGCACGAGAAAATTTCCAACCCCGTGTTCACACGTGTGCAAATCTTACGTGAGAAGAGGCACATGGGACTGAAAGTAGGGCAGCACACGCCGGCGCCGCTCCCTCCGCGGCAGAGGCACTGCCATGGTTATCACCGCAGCGCCGGCAGCACCGCTCCGGCTCCAAACGCAACCGACTCTCCGCTAGGAAGGGAGCAATGTTGGTAAGCACAAACATTTTGCTAATACATCAGGCCATGACACGATGAGAACATTGTGATCTGAATTGTTTTAAGAGAGGAAACTTTATGAGGCATTTATTTCATGCCTTGTGTTAGCCGGAGTGAAATGCCCATAACAAAGTTATTAGCACTGCACCGTGCATGCAAGTGGCAATTCATTTGCCTTAAATAAGCAAACAAATTAGGTTTTGGTGGCTGGTTTTGCCTGTGTGTTCAGAGGTCTGGAGGAGTCACGATGAGCATTTGTATCGTTACCATCAGCCCTTATCAAAAGTAATCACCAGGAAGGTGTTAGATATCACATCGCATCCCCTGGTAAGAAACAACCTCTACAAGATGAAGACGACAGAGGAAGTTCTTTGGAGACACGACAGTCCTGTGATCCCAGCAGGAACTGGCAGAGATACCAACTCCTCCACCCGCTCCCTCTATGTGATCTCAGGCAAGTCCTGTGCGTTGCTCCCGGGAGAAAACCCGAGATAATGGGATTGTCCTACTTTACCAGAGACTTGTCAAACACTTCTGAGATCATGGGGTTGAAGACCTACAAAACTGAGAACTACAATTGTAAAGCCTGGGAATACAGTGATGCTTTGAGTGTGAAGGAGAAAAACCCCCACATCACTCGAGAGAAGGAAAAGCAAAGGTTTTTGCTTTCTCTTGTTATGTTGAAAGGAAGTTTCTTGACTTTGAACTGGACTGCGAAAGCTTTTGGTTTGTCCCCAGGGCGGCTGCTTGTCCTTGGGCATCCGTTCCCTTTGCCGCACGGGGCAGCTCTTTGTGGCTGCTGCATGAGCCCCCCTTCTCCCTTGAAGGCGGCAGGAGGCAGCGCCTGCTCCCAGTTACACTGTCCATCCCTTGGCTCTTGCAGATTCCCACTGAGGTACGTACACACGCAGTTCATTAATGTTTCTTGCCTTGTATCTATGTGCCTCTGGCAGCATTTTAACCAGAAAGAGCCATGAGTCAAGTTTTGAGTTTACTATTGGTTTACCAGCAGCCTGGCAGCTCCAGCCACTTCTTTTTAACAGCTCAGTGTTTTACTCTACTGACTGATCTCTTCTGCTTTTCTCTATCTCCACTGCTCACTGATAAGGGTTTGTCTTGATGCTGGCTAACCTTACCCTCCTTTCTTTTTCTAATATTTGTATATGTCCTCACTGCTGCGTTTCCCACTCTCCAAGATCCCACTCAGGATTTTCGAAGCACCTTTTAAACCCTTTTTTTCCTTGTAGTTTTAGGACCTGCACCCATTTCAGGTGCTACAAGGCTACGTGTAGGGGCAGTAAGGGCAAAGACCAGGACCCTACCAGCATCAGAGGCTGTATCTGCTCTGCACTTGGTGACCCTGAAGCAGACAGCAGCACGGGAATCAGACAAGCCAACGGGTGCAGAAACCCCAGACCAAGGGGTTAGTGGAAACCTTTGATCAGGAATTTGTGCTAACGAACTCCTTTCCTCCATGGATCCCTCCACCTCGGGACATACAGAAGGTCTGGCAGAGCCATTAATGGGCTATGCCTCCTTCCAACTGTTAAAAGCATTTTTGGACTTGAGCCCCACACTTTTTATTAACTGCTAAGAGAGATGGCTCCTGGTCCACAGCGCTGGAACCTGAATCAATTCTCTCTTCCAAAGTCTGGGGCTGTTCACATCTGTAATTCCCTTCTTAATCAGTTTACAGTCAGGCTCCTGCCATAAATTTCAGACCTGCCAACACAACCCACTGAATGAGTCCCACCAAGAGCTCTGCATCTGACTTGGTGCTTGCCGTTGGGCAAATCCCTGCACGCCTTGCATGTAAAGCAGAGTTGCTGAATGCGCTGGGCTTTGAGGAGTCATTGAGACCCCTGAAGGAAAGCACTACAGCAATTACAGCTATTACTGAACCTGAGCACACCCACATATCAGAGGTGGGATCCGCTTTGGCATTCAGGTCAAGACACATCGCTTTAGCTAGACTGACACTTTCTTGCTACGCTCCTTTAAAGCTGCATCTGCACTTTTCAATGCCAGCCAAGAGAGGAGCCCCGACACATGGGAAGTCAAAAAACTTCACATAAGCATTGGTTATGC
Organism: Sagittarius serpentarius; assembly: GCA_034782735.1. Taxonomy (NCBI): domain Eukaryota; kingdom Metazoa; phylum Chordata; class Aves; order Accipitriformes; family Sagittariidae; genus Sagittarius; species Sagittarius serpentarius. The sequence continues at coordinate 2,002,922 of JAVKLA010000052.1, read as the reverse complement.
TAATTGTGCCATAGAAAAGCAAAGAATAAAGAGCTGAAACCCCAATCTGGTACCTCAGAGACGTTGATCCGTCCCTCCTGGAAGGAGCATGTGGTGGGGTCATGGGTGCAGAGGTTCCGGTACTTGCACCAGTGGCAGCGGAAAGCGCTGTTCACACAAGACAGGCACCTGGGGGGAGAAAGGAGGAGTCACGGAGGAGGTTATCACCTTGGGACGTCTGTACGGTAACAGACAGGCCTAGTCAGAAGTCCAGGCTCGGGGTCTTTCATGGGAAAATATCTTTGGAGGGATGTTTTGATAGAACAAAAGTAACAAACAGCTTTGGAGAAACGTGCCTTCAAAAGACAGTCTTTAAGCAGCCTCGCAATTCATTCAGTAATAAAATGCAAGCTGGGAATTACTGCACATCATTGCACTGGTGTAAAATAAAGCACAATATTGCACAGACACCAGACTTGATTTTTAGTTTCTAGAAAGTGGAAAACAAGGCAAGCCTGGCAAAAATTGGATCAGTTGTTTTACAAGTCAGGAAGGCTTCAAGTCAATGATAACACTTCTGCTTGGCCTTGGAGTGCAAAGAGTCCAGCAAGCGCTTTTGGTTCATGTTGGAAGAAATTTACAGTTTATGAAATGTTTTTGAAAGAACGCAGACCCTTTTCAGATACGAGGCAGCCCAGCTGCCAGCGAACTGGCTGGGTGGTTTTTATTCCACCCTAACTGGCTGCCAGTTAGATGCACAGTCCATGACAGCTGCTAATATTTGCAGTAACCACCTCCTCCATCTCTGAGGCCAACCCTTCGTGCCACGTGGCAGCGTTTTGGCGACCGCCCGCTGGCATAAGTATAAGCTGTGCCCGTGGGATTCAGCTCCGTGTCGTAACCTGCGGCTCCAGAGGCCGCGTCTGGAGCGGGCAGTGCCCGGCCAGGGACGTGCTGGAGCGAGCCCAGGGTCAGTCGGGACAGACGAGCATCACCAGGGAAGCAGGAGCGCGGCCTTAGGCAGGAAACTCTGGAAAACGAGGAAAGCGGGTCTCTGGGCAGAGGGTCTCTTGCCAGCTGGGCGGAGGTGCCAGGGCAATGCCTCTCGCGGGCTGCTGCCACGAGAAAGCGTGTTTTAATAACTTCATTGTATTTTCCTTCTGATGCGTTTGTAGTGACGTTAACAGGCAAGGAAGCTTATTCTCATCATGCAACATGCGAATCTGGGGAAGTATATCAAGTGCTGCAAGCTTATTTAATTACTCGTTTGTTTGACCCATTTCTGTCTCCGTTTCCGTCTGTAGCACTTCTCCCACCCGCCCTCACCTGGCCTGGCCCTGGCCTCCAGCTTTCCCGTCTGGTGCCGGTGGAGCTCTCTGCTTCCCGCAGCACCGCTGGGTCCGAGGGAGGAGGACCTCTCTGACCGCCCAGGCCGACGGCTTGGTTCGGCACCTCTCACTGTACCGTGGTTGTCTGGGTGCTGCGTTCAGCTCTGCTCAGCCCTGGCTGAGCGGGGCGAGGGGCTCCCGGCAGAATCCTGAGCTCTCACTTGCTGACGCCGGGTCACCACCTTTGCTCTTTTGTCCCGATCCAGCTTTCTTAAGGACCACTGTCTCTCTTTAGCTTCAGAAAGTGCATCTCTCCACCTCATCTGTTCCTTACGAAAAGTGACTTACCACCACCGCATTCCCTGACCCACCTACAGCTCCCTGGGGACACAGGAATTCATGCACATGAGCACCGAACCATCTCAGCCTGTGGGTTCACAACATCGGGATCCAGTACACGAGGTTTCACAGAATCAGTCTGCAAAAGCACCGTGGTCCTGTCCAGCCCCAAACCCCTCCTGCCCCTCTTAGCCTAATGCCTCCTCCCAAGGGGTACGTGCTTCATACACCACAACTACTTCTCGTGCTGCCGCGCAGCCACAAAGGGCACGGCTGCTCTCCTGCTCTCTCTAGACGCCCTCGCCGTTGCAATGAAGAGTCTCAGGATCAATAGGTCTCTCTTCTCCGCTGGCTGAGACCTGTATTCCCTCCTTTTTGCATGCTGTGGCTCATTCCTGCCAGGCTGGCTCGTGCCCTTGTTGAACTCGCTGATAAGGAGTCTGGCATGATGTAAGTGCTGCAGAATTTACCACTGCGTTAGCGCTTTATCTCCAAACACAAGCTGGTAGAAAGGCACGGTCAGATGAAGCCAAATGACAGGCCAGAAAAGACGCATTGCCTCTCCTGATTCAGACCTCAGCTCCTAAGTGAAAATAAGGGTCCCCGTGATGCCATCCCTCATGCAAATTCAAAACCAGGAGAATGCAGAGGAACCGCTGCAGGGACTGCAAGTGCTTGCAGCCAGAGGAGAGGCTGGTGCTGTACAGCCTGACTGAGGGACAAGGACGTAAGAACAGAATTGTGTGCAAGGGGTAGCACGACAGGAGGCAGGGATCGTTGGGATAACCGATGCAGACCACCATGAGAGGCAGCACGGGGGGACTGAAGGACTCACAGGGCTCCTTTCATCCTGGTACCTCTGCTCTGTGCTATGCCTCAAAGCAAAATTAAAAAAAAATGAATGCATGCCTAGAAAAGCTGCAGGCCAGTCAAGCCCATCAGCGCACACAACCCTCTTCCAAGAACAGCAGGGAAGGCCCCGTAGCTTGAGGCTTCAAATCCAGTGCAGAAAGATTGGGAGTGACCCTGTGCTGGCACTTCTTGACCCCCACCAGCCAGCTCGGCAGCAAATCACGCTCCCGGAGCAAAGCCGGTAGCTGACCCCCGCCACAGCAGATGCGGCCCAGCCCTACGGGTCGGGCCTGCCATTCACTATCCAACTTCTGGCAGGTCCTGCCCACATTTCATTGCGGTGCTTTGGGGCTTCCTTTGTTTCCAGAGAGAAATCTATAAATGCTTCAGGTTTGCAAATGTGTTTTTAAGGCCAGCCGGCTGCGTGCCACCTTCCAGCGGCAGATGTGCCCATGGGAGACCTGTCTCCATGATGCTCAGCACTGCTGAGCCCCCCAGCCCTCCGTGAAGCAGCCGACTGCGCCTGCCACACGCCTGGGCTGCTGGATGGGGCTCTCGGGGCTGCTCTGCCCGACTCCGGGGGCAGGCAGGCTGCAGGGGGCTCCTGCTGCCAGTGCTCTTGCTCACCCCATCTAAAATACACGTCCCCAGACCCCAGGGCTGGAGACTCCCCGGTCAGTCCCTGCCGCTCTCTCCTCCGGCAGGCGTGCCCTCCTCTCTCGCCCTGTGGAGCACCCTCACAGCAGCCAGCACCCTGCCCTCCCGGCCGGTGCAGCGTGGAAGGGCTCTGCCTCCTCCGGCTGCCTGCAGCCCCCCTCCCCGCTGCCTGCAGCCCCCCTCCCGGACCCTCTGCTCTGCCTTCCCCAGCTGCCTGTGCAGACCCATCCCAGTTCACAGTTGCGGGATCGCGCAGCTTGGGGGCACCAGCAGGTTAAGGTTTTTTCCGGCTCACTCCGCCAGCATCTCACAAGGCAGAGAAAGCTACACCCGCACCCAGAGAAGTTTAGAGAAGACGGGGACGGGTGGGCTCCCCTTCTACCGCACACGTCTGCTGGCTGAACCGAGCAGCCTGATAACCCCCCAGGCTGGTCGCGGAGCCCAGCGTCCATTTCCCAGCCCTTTCTCTTTTCAGCCGGCGTTTGGCTCTGCTCGGGGACGGAGAGGGAGCACTCACAGCTGGTGGGCACTGCAGTTGTAGAACTTGAACTCGGTGCTGACAAACGTCCTCCCCGTCTCCCGCGACTTCAGCTGCAGCACCACACCGAACCAGTCTGGGGAAGCAAACCAGAGCCCGTCAGTCCCGGCGGCGGTAAAGAAAGAAGCAACAGCAGACGCAGGGGCACCCGCTCCCCGCCTGCCAGCGTGCTGAGCCATCTGCTTCTGGGGTAGAAGGTGAAGGTAGGTTGCTTTCATCTCCCTGCTCCCCCAGGCATCGGGCCCCCCCACCCATGGTGAGTCTGCAGCAGTTCCCCAAGCTGGGGGCTGAGCATCCCCCCAGCCAGACCCTGCCCTTGAGCACCCTCGGGTACTGGGCTGTCTCCAGCAATGCCTCCAAACCAAATCAGGCTCGATGGCAAAATGCATTGGAGACACAGGGTCTAAACGCCGCCTTGGGTCACAGTTGAAATTATCTTGGAATACCATCCTGTTCCCCAAAGGATTCTGTCTCCAATATAAAAGCGCTAATTCGGTCTGCTCTGAGAAGCAGCCCAAGACTAGAATAGGAGACAATGCTGGAAACGAGGGCATTAGTGAAGCTCTTTAGGAGCCTCAGCACTGGGTTAATTAAGAGCAGATTGCTCTGCCGGAGCTGCTGTGGGTAAGTCTGTGCTAGCCCTCCTACCACGGTGGCTCTTGGCCCCCAGCGTTCACCACGTCTCAGGCTCCATATAATGCCTTAGAAATACAAAGGTATCAGCAGGGAAGCACAGTTGGCACCTGGAAGGATGCCAAGGAGAAAACGAGTTTTAAGCAAGTAGCATTTTGGTTATGAGAAGAGAAAATACGACAGCAGTGACATTAATGAAGAAACAACCCAAAGATCAGGACCAAAGAAAAGAAACTGCATCCACCTACTCGTGGGTACTGAGCCAGGCCGAGGGGAGGGCTCCCGCTTTCCAGATACTTCCAAACCTCCACCGCACTTTCTGGTGGCACAGATGTCATATTGCTGTCCAGAAGTCAGTTACTTACCCTGATCCACAGGTATGGCAGGAACATCTTTTGCTGCTGGTGAAACACACACAACCCGGCTGCCTGAAACCTGCCCTTCCACCTCCGTCAGGTTTCCGAAGAGGCAGGTGACTCCAGCCGTCAGGTCCGGAGCATCGCTCACCAGCAGGCTGAGCTGCAGCCGGGGAGGGGAAACAAAACACAGCGAGCAACCTGTTAGCAGGCAGAGCTGCCTGAGTTTCCTTTGTATTTTCAGTACCTGCTGTTTTCCCATTCGGTACTGACCCCTTTCAATTGCCCGTCTGCCCGCAGGAGGTGGCCAGCTGCCCTTTCTTGGGAAGCGGAGGAGGAAAAAGAAAGCCAAGGATGCAGGTTCTTTCCTGATACAAAACCACCTTGCTGAGCCTTTGGGAACTGCAGTTCAGGAGAGGTGGCAGCGGTAGCTTTTTGTCCCCCTGGTTGCTCTACAGAAGCATTGCCACCCTCAATGCCCTCGTCAGGAACCCGTGAGAGCAGTAGCAGCGCGTTGCCTCTCATGCATGAGAGCAGCAGCGACTGCCCCAACAACCCTGTGCACGTACAGCAGCTCCAACAACCTCCCTGCGCCGCGACCGCCCCGCTGCATGCCCGGGAGAGACAGCCCTGCCCCGAGCACGCCTAGCCGTCAGAAACGAGCAAGCCCCCGCTGACCCCATCACGAATGGGGACTGTCCCCCTGGCAAACCGGTGCCTGAAGGGGTGAGTGGCCTCCCAGCAGCCCCATGGCACTTCGACACTGAGTGCAGGGGCGGCAGCCGGTCCCAGGGGCAGGAGCAGGAAGGGGGGCTGCAGCAAGGCCAGCTGCTGGGGGGTGCTGGGGGGCTTGGAGAGCAACAGCTGGGATGCTTCAGAGAGCCAGGCCTGAGCACAGCTCACAGATGAAGTTTTTGGGAAACAAAGCCTTTCCTTTCAACAGCTAATGAAACCGGACCAAGAGAAATGTGAGCTGAGGCCCAAGGGGAAGGGGAATTTGTTTCTGCCATCCCCACCCCCTTCTTCCCCGGCTTGGATGACCCCTTTCCTCCCCAGTCCCTCTGTGAGCCTGACTTCATGAAAAAACATTTGTGCCGATGGGAAGGGAGAAAGGCCGGAAAACAGACCGTTCACTGCAAACCTGAAAAGTGCTGGAAGTGCCTCTCAGCAACAGGTCTACCCCTCCCCGCTTGCCGGCAGCACCTACCGGGAGGCTGTGCTCAGAGACGGAGATGCTGCTGGGCTGCACGGTGACGCTCATGCACTGGCTGATGCTGCCTGCGAATCGGTACGGCTCGTCTGCTCGCTCGCAGCTGTCCCTCGGGGAGCACCTGCCACACACGAGCACACATCAGAGCAGGGCAAGAACCTGGGGAAGATGTCAAACAGCACGAGGTGCTACAGCTGAGCAGGGGTGAGCTAAACCGGAGGGCAGAGCCTCCACCAGGGGAAGGGGGAGTTATCAGCAGGACCGGGGGCAATGCTCTGCACCGGGACCTGGTATTGGGCACAAACGCCAGCTTAAGACCAAAGGGCACTGAAAAATATTCTGTGATCAGAGGGAAGACAAACCACAAGTATCTCAGGAGCAATTCCCAGTCCCGCCTGCACTGGGACACAATCCAGAGCGGCTGAGTCCCGTCTGCCAGCAGCGACAGCGGGCGCTGTGGGCGCGGGGTGAGCCAGGCACTCTGCCGCGGCTCGGCCAGGGCCCCTGCAAGCCATAAATTCATAATCTGCACAGAAACTAAACTGTAAAGCAGTAACAGGCAGTAACAAGATGATGCCTCCATTCTAATTAAAACAAAAACACATAGTTCATTAATCGTCTCCTCCTGGTGCTGAGGAGCGCGGCAGGGCCAGGAACAGGACTTTCCTCTCCGGCGGCTGCCGGCTGCGCTTTTGCCATTTTGCACGCCTTGGGCTCCCAGCTCTCTCCCATTCCCACCATTAGGAATGCAAGCTTCTGAGCGTGCCAAAGTGACTAGGACTGCTCCTAGCATGCCGTGTGCTCCAGGATGGCTCGTTATCCCTGCTTTTCTATTGCAGGTATTCTTGGAGTGGAGTGAAATTAAGTTGCTTCCAGCAGGTACAGGAGCGCCCACTGGGAAACCAAGGAAGAATTATCAGTGTTTCAAACCAGATATCAGAGACAGCAGCACAGCACTGGCATGCCTCGCTGATTTTTTATGTCATTTGGGGAAAATCCTTTTCTTTCAACCCCCCTCCCTGGGCACAGATGACACATTGGCCTTTTGGTATTAATGGTCTTAATAAGCTATCAGCAAACTTTATCACTTTGCACTCATTGCTGATCTTGGACCCTATTTCAAATGGTGGTGCAAAAGTCAGAGGATCGAGACGCTGTCACCAGCCCCACATGCCACCAGGAAGTTCCCTTCTGACAGTTACTTGAGTGTTTCTGTTACTTGAATTAACAAGGTGCTGCTGTCAAACTGCTTGTTTTCCTGGTTCCCTATGGAGCAGCTCAGGCAGTCCCAGACACACCCATGCACCAGCAGAAACGCCTCCTGCCCACGCAGAGGCTGATTTTGCCATGCACACCTAGCTCTGACCAGCTGAAAAATGCCGGCAAAACCAGGGCCTCCCGCTCGGAAACGGCGCACCGTCACCCCCCCCGCAAGGCTGTTTGCTTTTGATTAAGAAAAGCGGAGTTTACACTTTCCCTTTCCAAACCACCCGTGTGATCCCCGGCAAAGGCTGGTGCTGTTCTCCTCACCCTCCCGCTTTTTTTACCTCTTTTTTTGGAGTATAATGGAGCTAAATATGAATGCTGCCAAAGGAAGAATTATTGAGGTTTAAGTGAATCTGTAAGATAGCTTTAAAGTGAGCTCTTGACTGGAGCCTTTATCTCATTGACTCGCCGGAATGGCTCTTTTTTATCATACTATTTATGGCAACAGCCCTAACAGAGATAAATAGGTCTGTAGACAATAACACACTTGCAGAGAGCAGCATATGGAAGTCTTGCAGGTTTCAAATCCCACTGGGCTGAAGAGACTCTTTAACAATCTCCTCGAGGCCTCTGCTTGCTCCCAAAGAGCACTGTTCGTAGAAGAGAAGGAGCAAAGGATCCTGCGCTCACATGCGGAGGATGAACTTGCATGGCAAGCAAACCCCCGGCCGGGAGGACGCAGCGGAGGCGCTGGGCAGGGAGGGCTGCTCTGCCATCGCACTGCTGCTCCAGGGCCCCCCCGGCGAGCGGAGGAGTTCTGCAGAAGGACGAGCACCTTTCCCTTCCTGCGTGGTTTTAGCACCTTCTCAAATGTCCTGCCTCCAGGATTCCTCAAACCCGGTGCAAGGCATGCGCTGCCCACGGCCAGCACCTCCTCAAGCACCTCTTTTGGGGCCGGAGCTACCCGTCTGCATCGGCGCCCGCGCCCAGCCCGCGGCCGGCTGCCTCCTGGGTTCAGGTTCATCGCTAGGGCTACCCCGGCGAGCCGGCACTGCCAGCGTGACCGACCCTGCTTCCAGAGCTCCCTGATTTAATCCTCACAGATAGCTCATTCGTGAGCATCACTGCTATCACTACCCTTAAATTCTCGCTATGCACACGTGCGTGCAAGCACCCCACTGGGCAACAGAGCCTTAAGCCTTGACTCAGGCCTCTAAGAGACAGTAATACATAACGAGCACGCAAGAAAAGCTTTATGTAATTTTGGATAATGAAAGCTTATTCCAGGACAACTCGAATCCTTTTACTTTTCCTTTATTACCCTTCTCTGGCTGGCAGCGTGGAAGGCAGGACACACTGCCTGATGCCGCCTGGAATGGGGCAGTGGTCCGTCTGTCTATCTCACATCCGTACCTGTTACAACATCCAACACACCATTTAAAATTCTGGTTTTTTTTCGGGCTCCCTGGCAGCTCAGTACCTGCATGTCCGTGCTCTCAACTAAGCCTCCAGCAACTGCAAAGGTGGATGCCAAGCGCGCAGAGAGGAGCTGCCTTCCGGGCTGGCCTGCTCTGCTCCTCCGCAGGGCGCAGCTCTTGCACAGAGATTCCCCGAGTTGCCTGGGGGGTCTCGGTACCCCCAGAACAAAGACCCCAAACTTGAGGAGTAAAACCCCACACAAGCAGTGGGAAGAAACAACTGGATTTCAGCCCCCCACCGAGACTCAGTGCTGGTGTTTACCATACCCACACTTGCTCAGGCGGCCAGCCACTCTCTTGCTCGTTCAAGGACGAAAACATCTCCTCTTCTGCCCCCTCACCCTTTTTACCAGCCCTCGGAAACCGCAGCACGAGCATCACACCCTGACCCGCAACCCGTCCACTGAGCAAAGGAGCAGCTGGTCCATCTGGCAGGAGGGACATGTAAGCATCAGAGGAGAAAGATGACAAATTGAATACAAACACTCCAGCGCTTGGGGCCCCCAAACAAATATGACAGGCTTCAGGAACAGCAAGATAAACTCAATTATTTACAGCTTAAGACAAAAGCTAAAAAAATGATCACTGCTCCAAGCAGGCCAGGGAAGTGCAGACGTTCCAAGGGAGGGTTGAGAAATACCATCAGGGAAGAAACTCTTGTTGGGAATAGGTTAATGCTGAAATGTCACAGCCAAAAGGGCAGAGGAAATGACACTTTTCTCTCCTCTTGACATTGAGGGTTTTCTCCCTGCAAAATGAAGATAACAACCTTTACCTGCTTCCCAGGTGGTTTATGAAGATTCAGTTCATTAGCATTAGGAAAGCACTCGGTGACCCTTGCAGAGGAGCTGCTGCAGGAGTCTGAGGAGCAACACCAAACAGACACACCTACAGATACTCGATGCAGCCGTCCCCTCCTGCTGCACAGCTCAGCAGCAGCAGGCACTGCCAAGGCCACTGTCCCCAGGTAAGCGGATGCTCTCGTACCCCTGCGGCTGGTTCCTGGGAGCACCTACAGACCTGCAGCTCAGGCCAGATGCTGAGTAGAGCACGTCCCTTTTCCCCGCTTCCTTGTCCCCTCACTATCACAAGGCTGTGGTGGCTTTTGTCCCAACTGCTGGAAAGGCACACGGGGATGGCTGCCCCAAGGGAAGAGCCAAAGGGATGGGAATCACCAGGGGTGGGAATCCCTTCCTTCTGAGGTGACAGTAAAGGCTTTCGGACACAACTGCACATACGGTGGCTTAGCTGTAGGGCCTCCTCACCTGAAAGGAGAAACACTAAAAAAAAGAGATGGCCAGGGCGCCTGGTGCTGCTGGCAGGGGCCGCTCTGCCACTGCCCCCAGCCCCTGCCTGGTGGAGCCTGCGGGATGCTCAGGGCCAGCAGCTGCAACGGTTCTCCTGCATCTCCCCAGGTGTGGCAAGGACTCTGCAAACCAAGCAAGCCGTGGGGAGCCAGTGTGCACCCCAAAGCCCACAGGTCCCGAATCCAGGCCGGATTTGTGGAGAAGCCTGCCATTCCCTGCTCCCCCTCCAGCACCTGCTCCTCAGGCAAGAGGCCAAGTGCTGCTGTGCGGGTCCCTGAACCCTGCCTCCGCCCCGATTTCCATGCATTTAACGGGGCTGCTCTGCGAGCTGGCACATGGCCGGAGGGATTTCTATTCCTCTCCTCCAGCCTCCTCGAGGCTTTCCCCTCCTCCCCCGATCTGCCTCTGCCTGGTGGTCCCCCTTCCGCCTTAGGAAGTGATCGTTTCTATGGCAGGGGAGAGGAAGGAAGGACACAGACACCTCCTGAATGCAGAGAGTGTTTCCTGGAGCTCTCCTGAAAAAAAACCCAACCCTTAGCCCTTTGTGCCTGCTGGTGTGCGTGAGGGGCTGCCAGCTCCGAGCCCCGCGCTGCCGGCTCTGCCCCATCGGGGACGGCTGGAGCCCAGACCCTCTGACATTTCCTTGCAGAATTTAAATATCTCTTCCTGATACATTTAATAGGGCTTGGTGCTCTGCTCTGTTCCAGTGCTGTAACCTCTCTGAAAGCCAAGTCCCATTCATATAATCAAGTCTACTATCGCCTTTAAAAATTCCCCATTAATTGGGAGGGACTTGCAGCTTGGGCAAGCAGGAGTGTGCAAAACATGAGGCCTTCGTTCCCACTGGTTTAAATTCTGCTTTCCCATCATGTCCGTGGCACCCTCTCTGTGTGGTGTGCGACCCACCGCTCCTAAAGCAGGAATTTGTGTTCCTTTACCTCTTCACAGGAGCACAGGGATTTTCGATAGCATGCACGCTGCAATGCAGGGAATGTCCAGGGAAGGGAAGAATGAATTTAAGGAACTTCAGCCTGATTTGTTTTTGCAAAGATTGCATGGGAGGCACGCGGAGGCTTTGAAAGCTGCTTTTATCATCACCACCAGCAGCTCAAACGAAATGACCAAGGCTGGACTTACATGTGGTGGAGCGTGCACCAGCCGCAGTGGGGGTCTCCCGAGCTCAGGCACTCCCCGCAGGTCGTGTACTGCTCGCAGGACTCCACGGGCACCCGGGACACCTGCAAAGGAAGCAAAGACACGGGCTCAGTGCTCCTCTCCGCACAGCAGGCAAGCAAAACGAGAGCAGCTCCAGGTCCTGCTTCACCACTTCGAGTCAAGTAGCACAACAGCAATTCACGAACTTAAATGAATTTGTTCCAACACCTGTGCGGAAGTCAGCCAAGAACAGAAAATACTGGGGACCGAGACATGAAGTCACTCCATCCCTCCGGAGCAGCCACACCATGAATCACGGGCGCAGCAGAGCCCCAGCCCGGAGCCCGGCCGGCCTCCCACCGCCGGCGCCAGCCCGCCAGAAACCCTCCCGACCTCCCTGCCCAGCGGCACTCCCGCGGCGAAAGCTGCATCCTCTCCTCTCTGATTTACAGTTTGCTATCTTACACTTGCCGCGGGGGAAGCTGCTTCAGGAAGGAAAGCTGGCAGGGAATAAAATTCATTGGGATTTTGCAGGTTGGCAGCTTATTTAGCCTACGTGGGTATGTTACTACTTGATCCTCCTTGGCCACCCTGAGCCCTTCCAGCACTAGCATGGATTTGGCCGCCCCAGGCACGACCCCCCTGGGGCTGCCCGCCTCTCCCAGGCAAGAGATGCCAGAGCAGAAGAGAGAGGGAAGCGCACGAGGGAACACCAACCCAGATCGCTGCTGCAAACCCCCTCTTGCACTTATCACACACGCAAAAGGTCCCTGCGCGATGCTGAGGTGTAGCACGGTCCTGACCTGTTTATCAGCACTGAAAACCCCAAAGGCTCCAAAATGACACCAAGCTTTAACGACGGGTTGTTGCTTGACTCCAATGAAGAAATTCTGCTTTAACCTTTCCAACCCACGCCCTGCCACCGCCAGTGGGCACGGTACATTTGCATCTCCTGTCCCGACACCGCAGCGCGGTGTGCCTGCACTGTGCCGGTCCCTCTTCAAGGTATTTACATGTCTATTATCAAATACCGTAAATAATTATTGCTGTCCCTGGCACAGCCGCCCCGCAGCGCTGGCCGCTCCCCTCGGGCCCCGGGAGCGATGCCCTGCAACTAGCTGAAAATTAAAACAACTGTCGGCATTGCACTCGCTCTGTCCGTCAAAACAGCGCCCGGCTCCCAGCAGCTGGGGCGCGCGGGGTGAAAGGAGCAGTGTCTCACCAAACAACGGCCACTTTCACGCCAAGTGCTGTTGACACAGTGAGAACCCAGTTCCTCTCTAAACACGACACCAATAGGGCTGCTGTTCTTCTTGTTTCCTCAGCCCGACTTAACAGCTTTTCCTAAAACAAAAATTGCGCGTGGATCCGCGGGGCTGGGTATTTTTTTCGCTGAGATGAAGCCCGTGGGACAGGCACAGGGCTCAGCTTGGGGTATATGCTAAGAGCAAAGCAGCCCTGGAGCTGGAACCGAGGGGTGCGAGAGGCAGCGCCAGGTACGCCAGGCATGCATTTAGTGTCTGTGATGGCTGTAAAGATCTTCAGAAACGGAGAAGAGAAATGCAGGGTGATGGAACAGCACAGAGGTGTAAAGAAAGGGCGTGGGTTTGATTTTTGGCTGCAAAAGGCATCCGGGGTTCCCTCTCGGTGTCTCATCTGTGCCTTGCGCGGCCGCACACGACACGCTTTTACCCGCTTTGCTTCGTCCCCCTCAGGACCTCAAAGCACTTTACGGACATCACGGTGGCGTGGAGGCCAGCCCACCCGCTGGGCAGCCGGCACAGCCCCCCCCCGGGCGGCCGATCCAGGGCTTGGACGGCTTGTGCCGCGCTCCTGCGCCCTGCCCGGCGCTGCAGCCGTGCCCACACCCACCCCATCGCCGGTAATGACCCGCAACTTCCCAGTGCAGACCAGATGCAGGCATTGCACTGCTCCTGGATGGGAGCCTAAGAGCAAACGTATGCTTTTCAAACCAAAGGAGCAGCCCATGGAGCCACGGTGGTTCTCAGCAGGATGCGGCGAGGGAGGTCACTGGGTTTCCCCTAAAAGCTGCCCAGCGTGTTGAGCCATGTTGGTGGGATGGCTCTCACCCACCCTGGAGGTCAGGACAGCCCCAGAATCATCGGGCATTGCTGATCCCCTGCCTCTTACCCACAATGTCAGGCTTGACAGGATCTGTCCCTGCGATTGATATGCAGCTCAGGTCTTGTTTCATGTTTGTGAGGAGCTGGATGCTCCCGCAGCACTCTATAAATAACAGAGGATTTGAATTATATGAATAACCGTTCGTTACAGATGATTTTATGTTAGGCATTTGGGTTCTTTTTCTGCTCGGAAGCTGTGGCTTCTCCACATGATAATTCTTTAGAAATTACACAGAAATTTTGAACAATGCCTAGAGTCATAGGTTTCTAGCCCAAGTGGGACCATTTGATCCTTTCTTTGTCATGCCTGCAAAATGCCGGGGAGAGAACTTCACCCATTCTCCTCCGTGCAGCATTCAGCGTCCGGTGGCCGAGGCAGTCCTGGCCGAGGTGCGTGGGTGGGCTGGCACTGGCTGAGCTGGGGTACCTGGTGCGACCAAACACAGCATTAGGGCAGCAGAGCCCCGAGGGTGCCCCTGGGTCAGCAGTTCTGTCTGCCGCCCCGACTGCTCGGATATGCCCCGTAGTCCCTGCCTGGGGGAAGGTCGAAGACTTCAGAGGAGAATAAACCATCTGCTTTTCCACCGATACTCATGCCCATGACTTTGAAATTCACCCTTCATAAAAATTAATGCCAGAAAACCCACATTGCTCCAATACCCAAGTAAATGTTTAAGTGAAAAAGTTCAAGAAAATTATGAACAGAAGGCATTTAAACGGAACCGGTTGCCCAGAGAGGCTGTGGCTGCCCCATCCCTGGCAGTGTCCATGGCCAGGCTGGACGGGGCCTCGAGCGACCTGGTCTAGGGGAAGGTGTCCCTGCCCATGGCAGGGGGGTTGGAACTAGGTGATCTTTAAGGTCTCTTCCAACCCAAATCATTGTATGATTCTATGATTCTATGAAATATTTGCACGCATGAAAAAGGTTGGGGGTTTTGCAGTATTTGCCCAGCTCTCACAGTACTAACACGTAATCAACCACCCTTACCATCCATGATCCAAATATTGAAAATATTCCAACCCTCTAAAGAATATGTTTCATTTTAATGGAAAAATAGGAGAAAACCCATTAAGAGTAGGATATATCCATGTGTTATCCCATACCTATCACAAACACAGAAGACTCTATTACCTTCAGAGACAGTACAGAAGTAAAGCTCAGGTGCCCTTACCCTTCCTGATGGCAGGCTGGAAACACTCTCTTGGCTTTACGTATTTTTAAACTGTTCCCTGCCAGCCTAATTATCATTATGAGACCAAAGCATTTGTGTGTGTGTGAACTGCTGTCCTGGGGAGAGAAGAGAAGACAAGGAACACCAATGCCTGCAGGTGGAAGGCAAAACAACACGGACTGGGGTAGGGAACAGCAGACTCCCAAGTCCAAGAACTTCCCCCCACGCGCTCTTCAGCCACGGACTGCCATCAAGGAAACGAAAAAAGAGAGGGTGGAGGCAAAGAAGCAGCTGAATAGGAAGGAAATAGTAAGAAAATGAGATAGAAAAGCACTGAAAGGAAAAGCAGAAGGGAGGATAAAAGAGAAGACAGCAGAGGGATTGCTGATAAGTCTCCGGTACGGCAGCGGCAGAGGCCATCGCTGTCACAAGCAGAGCCACCGGCATCCCCGGCCCTCAAGCATCACGGCAGCACGCCAACCTGCCTGATGATGGGAGCGAATCCCGCTCAGCCTCGAAGGAGGCGTCCGGCGAGCCCCTCCTCGCGAGTCCCTGCCCGCACACCCTCCCGCTGCCCGCGCCGGCAGCTCAGCCCCGCAGCAAAGGGGGAACGAGGCTTCAGAGGATCAGTCTCGGCAGATTTTACAGCCACAGGTGGCTCAAGCAAAGAATTAAATATTCTGTCAGTAACCAGATACAGCAGAGCCAACGAAGTCTGGGGCGGTTTGCTGCCCGCAGCTCCCACCGCAAGGCAGCGGAGAGGGCAGGGAGGGAGAAAGGAGAGGTCCCGCCTGCCAGCTGTGCGGTGCCGGCTCCGCGGGCCCACAGCCTTCCAAAGGCAGAGAGCAGGAAAGGAGTGAGTGCAGTCATCAGGCACCCACTCAGCAACCCCAAACCATGGCCACCACCGGGTCCTGCCTGCCCAGCCCTGCTCCGATGGCCACAGGCACTCGTGGCATCCCCATCCCAGCGGACACCAGCACCTCGCAGCTATGCACAACCAACGCGACTCCCATCTGTCACAGCCTGGTCTATTTGCTCTCTCATCCTCGCCAGCCCCTGGGGCAGCTCTGTGTGCAGCAGAATGGTTTATTTGGAAAGGGCTTTGGTTTTCGGTATTTAGTTTTTAAATGCAAATACTTTTCTTTGTTTACATTAGAGAAGATAGGTCAGAGGAATGCTCCTGGCACTCAGAGCAAACATCTGAGAAGGTCTATCACCACTTCAGGAGGGTATTCCCCACCCCAGACTAAGTCCCTAGAAAGCTGTTGCCTGAACTGATGAACTTATCCGCAGAGCGGGAGCACGAGGTCCTGCGGCACCCAGAGAGCAGCGCTCCCGACTTCAGCCCCCATCCCGGAGCGCGAGCAGACCTCACAGCAAAGCTTGAGCTTTCAAAAGCGGATGCCAATTTTGGATGCCTTGAGATTTCTGCTCCAGCTACCAGAAACATGACGTGAGAGGTCCTGAAGCCAAGCAGAGGGATGCAGGAATTTTCCAAATGCAGCCTCAAATCCTGCACCTCCTTGCCTGCAAGATCGCTGCTCCCCTGCAGAGCCCCGAGACACCCGCGAGGCCGTGATACCTCTGCTGAAGCAGGCAGCAAGTCATTCCAGGAATAAGAAAAGGTGACAGGCACTCCACGTCAGTGTGGTCACAGCGAATGCAAAGTGATAAAGCAATTCATCAGAGCTGAGGAGCATCAGCATGAAGGACAACGGCCAAGAAAACACTCCTGGAGTGTTTCCTTACTCCCGAGGGCAGAGCCCTCCTCCCTCCAGCCCGACTGCCACCTCTCTTCCTTCTGCCCATGCCAAAACTCTGCTGCTGAGTTTTTCAGTTCCCTATTTATGAACCTGCTTCTCAATAATTAAATGATAAAGTCTCATTACTGCTTTCCTTGACTGTCTGACCCATAATATCAGCAAAAAAAAAAAAAAATCAATACAGACTCTCCGAAACACATGACCTCAAACTCTGTCAGCCCCCAGAGAAAATAAAATAAGTGCGAGAATCCAGTTCCAAATAAATAAATACATAAAATAAACAAACAAAGCAAAGTTTCCATAGCTTACGCCTGCTACCAGCACAGGCCCCTGACCTCCCTGGCTGGAGACAGCCCCCGGGGTGTCCCACCGCCACGGCACGCTGCCTGCGGACCCCTCGGGGTGCTGGAGTTCAAACAGAAAATCTATTTTTAATGACTTTGGGGAGTGTAGTAGAGATGCCAACTAGTTCAATGTAATTAAAGCTATCTATCACTCAGTGAGCAGGAGCCCAAAGTTGATGAACTTTCCAATGAGACTTTATTCTTCCCTTCATTCATGAAAAAACACCACATTGTGCTGCTGCAGGAGACATGAAAAAGTGTGGGAAGGAGCAAGGAGGACTCATCAGTCCCAGCTGTTAACGTGTCAGGGTGACAGAGCTGGGGAAAATAAAGTCAAACTTTCTCAGAGGCTTGTAAAAAGTTTGACAGACTCTTCTTCCCACTGTTTCTCCTCCCTGTGTCTTCGTGCAGAACTGTTCAACTGTGATATTGTTTCTGCCAAGGAAAAAACCAGCGCGCAGGGCGGCGAAGCACTTGTTGCTTTGCTGAGCAAGACCTGGGGGTCCAATTCGCCGCACGCTGTAGGAAAAGTCCGACCTGGAAATGACTTATTCTTGACTCGAGCGGAGTTGGTGGAGATCCCGGACACGCTGAGACTGATGCCAGCAGTGAGCATGGAAGACCCAGCAGCGAGTGGGATGCAGCCAGTGCATCGCGTGGGGCAGCAGCCAGGACACAGGGGAAGAAGGCAAAGGGGGAGCGTTTTAACTGAAAAGCACTGAGGAGCATCCCCAAAGTGCTGCTGAGCCTCCGAAGGCAGGAATACCTGCTCCAGCAGGCACTAAGCCACTAGTCCCTGTAACAGATGAAGGTATGCACCCAGGCAAGAAGCGGATGAGGAGGAGTTCTCCTGACAGGTACAGCAGCTACTGGAGGACCCGGCTCTCCTCTCCCACACCACTCAGCAGAGGAAGGATTATCAGAGCTACCAAAGGGCTGTCAGAACCAAATCAATGCCTGTAACTTTGGGCAGAAAAGCAGCGAGTGGGAGAGGACACAGAGACAATGTTGCCATGGCTACAAAGGGATTATTTAATTACAGTGCTGCAGATGCATGCGGAGAAAGTCCCTTAAACTCTGATCCAAGCAACCTTTTCAATGAGTTTGGCTTTAGTGCTCTAAGAACCTCATTAGCATCTTCTGAGGACAAGATGTGTTTGAGCTCAGGAGCCTGGATAGCTTTCTTAGCGAGTAATCAGACCTTCTCCACGCGTACCTGGCTCCTTGGCTCCCAGCTACCCTCCACGTACAGTGCTAGGCTCCTGAGGGAGGTGATGAAAGTAAGGGCAGCCTCCTCTGGGAAGCAAGAAAGAGTGAGAAAACAGCAAATGCCCCAAAGTAAGACTGGATCAAGCTGCAAAATCATCCTCAAGCCAGAGTTTCCTCCATCCAACCCAGCAGCAGCCGGCAGGACTCGAGCTCAGAGCAGACTCGTGTTCTGGCACACAGGCTCTTGCAAATGCTGACCTGTGGTTTACCACCACTCGAGTCAGTCATTGCATCAGTATGAAGTATCTGAGCAAGATCTGTTGGAGTAACGAAGTGACCGGCAGAGATTCCCATCCCCACTCCCAGGAGCAGCACAGCATTGTGTAAACCTGGAGGAGGAGAAACAGGGCAGAGCAGAGCCGTGCAGGAGGTGGTACAGGGGCAGGGTACCACCCGCCTGGCACGGGCACTGGCCGTGCCCGCTCCCGGACTGGGTGTCCCAGTCCCTCGTCCTCCCCCAGATCCCAGCTGTGCATCACAGTGCAGCCCGCGGGGGCGTGCACAGCGTTTGGGATCCTCCTGCGCTTGCTGTTCACATGCCCACCCCATGCTCAGAGTTAGTCCCCAGCACGCCAGCGCCAGCGTACGTGCGACGGCCACCGCTCCGAAGTGGCTCGGCAGCATCCGCTCTCCCTCCTGCTTTGCACGGACCATCTGCATCTGGGAAGCGAGGGGCAGGGGACGCACGGCCGTGCTGCTGCCTCTGTCAGCTACCTGTCTCCACCGCTACCGGAGAGCAGGCCAGCGGGGAAACCTTGTGCACGTACAAGATTAGGAAGCGATTCTTTTGTCTCCGGCGTAGAAATAAAAACCCTGGCTGAAGTATTTACACAGGCTGCTGGAATCAGCAAATGCAGCAAAATTTATGGATGGAATAATTAGGTCAAACCTGACCACAGAGGTGCAGCCACATGCTCACTCCTGCCCAGCTCCCCCGCGCCCCACGCTGCTCCTGCCCCGCACGGCGCTGGCTGGGGAGCCCGGTGCCCCCGCCCGCCCACGGCGTGCAGCGCAGCCGGGGCGTACAGGATCCTCAGCAGAGTACCCGTCTCATTTGGGACACTAAGCTGCTCTGTTCTCCCACAGAACTGACCCACGGAAAGCTTACTTGACGAGAAAAGGAGGTAGTGTGATAAATGTTTACACACACTAATAATGAGGAATGAGGTGCTAAAGGTCTCCACCATGAAAACCAGGTTGTGCCACAATACATCCACACGTTTCCTCCCCTGGAAAACCACCACGCCTCAGGGGAGCTGCATTTTTGTTCTTGACAGCAAAAAAAGGTTCAAATGAGTTTCTGGAAACCACGCTCTTTCCAGGCGTGCCGCACAGCGCTGCCACGGAGCAGCTCCGTCCGGGCGGGAGATCCGCCACAGCAGCTCTGAGTGCTGCTGGCACCGGGCAGGGGGACACAACCTCCCCGCTGCCTGCGGCAGGTCCCGCTAGGCTTGCTCCAGATTTCAGGACGAGAGGGTGATGTGCCCGGAGCGGCCGCGTGGCACATCCAAGCATCCCTGCCAGGGGACATCACTGCTGCCATCAGAAGTGGCTTCTTGAAGCGTTGGCACCGTCTTCTGACGAACAGCACGCTGCTCGGCAAGGCCACCCTGCCACGGCCACCCAGGCAATGAGCAGTGTCCTTTGCAGCACTGATTAGTCCAGGCCTCAGGGGAACTAATTAATAAAGATAAAAGGGGAGCAGCTTTCCAAAATTTCTGGGCTCAGGTGGGGATCAATCCAACACAATAAACTTTTCTCTCGCATCAGTTCACGGCCTCTGCGTTCAGTGCTTTGCCTTGCTGCCATGTAACTCGTAGCGCACTCCCCGCAGCCATTTAAAAGTTTTAACAGAAGCTCAGAAAATTAATTAAGGTGAATAATTATAAAATGCGTGCTTCTTTCCCTCTCTATTTTGCAAAGAACTGGCAAAAATAGAATTCAGCATAATTTTGGAGTTATAACCAATGTAATTAGGTGTTCAACGAACACTTGCAATTGGGCTGTGCTTATTAAAATTACTGTTTTAGTCAGAACGTTGCCAGAGAGTCATTAACAGCACAATGGTTCGATTCCCTGGGACTCTAATTAGACTTGGACGCCTCGCAGCGCCGGGGATGCCCGCCTCCACTGCCCGCTCGGCACTACAGGTGATGCCCGGCAGCACCGCGGGGGGACCCCCAAGGCTTCCCGGGCACTTCCCAGCCCCAGGGCGCAGGGACCCGGCCAGGAGGAGAGCTAGGACAGGGGACAGAGCCCCCAGCATCAGGCAGGCGGTGGGAAGAGGTTGCTCTGCGACACGCAACGCCCCGATCACAGCTCTGACTCGGTGCTTACTTTTGTCTGCAGCGATCACGCTGGGCGGCGCAGGCAGGGGCATCGCAGGCTCTGCTGCTTCCTCCTCAGAGAGGATCTCGGTTCACTTTATCACTATCCCTTTATCTCTTCTGTGCAATGCTCGGCAGGGCTTTACGCAGAAAAAGGCCAAGTTTGTGTGAACTGTCCCTAGACCACGCAAGCCTGGACAGCAAACGGCCATGCCGTCCATAGGGCTGAGGCCGGTACGGCGAGGAGATGCCCAGCTGGGAATACTTGCAACATGAGCTACAGCAGGACAAACCTGCCCTCCTGCTGCCTGCAGCAAACAGCCGGCCCCCCGGCCCTGTCTCCGGCCGGGTGTTTGCTCCCCAGGCAGCAGCGCTGGTACAAGCACCACGCTGGTGGGTACCAGCCGCACCCATGCCGCTCGCTCCACCTTGAAGTCAACCACCGTGCTGCTCAGAGTTTGCCCCAGCACAGACGTTCTGGGGGTCAACACTTCAGTGTGCGTCCCTGCAGCCCTCGTCAGCACCGCCTGGGTGCTGGTGTTAAGGAGCACCCGCGATGTGACAACGGCTGGAAGTGGGGATACCTTGGAGGGAATGATAGCACCCGTCTGGAAACACCCCGAGCATTTATAAACGACGGCCCCGCTCCAGGCAGCTTCTGACGCTGGTCTGGAAAGGATGGAGGCTTCAAAGTAGGTGTCTTTGTACTCCCTGGGTCAGAGAAGGCAGCTCCATGCTCTGAAATGCAGACATCCAGATCTGTTATGAAAGACCTAAATCTCAGTGGTGTGTATCACAGGAAAGCTCAGTGCCTGCTGCTTCCAATTGCCTTCAGCCGTCTGTTTTTCCTCTCTCCCCATAAAAACCACATGCTAGACAGCAGAGGCCCCCTCCCCCAAGCTGCTAGCCTAGAACTCATGAATTCAGTTAAGTTGTTAAAAAGGATTGTGGCAGGCTAAGATAAAACAGAGGAGTTTAAAATGACAAACAGACTCCTAAATGGGATTAGAGTCTTAATGAAAACAGTAATGAATGAATGAGGCAACCAAATATTACCCATTAATATTAGACAGATAGATTAGATCCCTAGGCGCTGCATTTAAAAACGACATGAAATTACTTCAATTACTCTGCATTGATAAATAACAAGGCCATATTTACTGTTAAAACACATTTCCTCCGCCCTCCCCCATGCTTGCTTTGGCTTCTGCTTCCCAAGAGGGAGAGCAGACCATTGAGAGGCTGAAAAAATGCACCAGGCTGGAAGCTTCCACCGCTCCCCTCCTTTCCGCAGGAGACCCAGGCTAGCCAGCATCCACCGCACGTGTATTCCAGGGCACCTGCTGCAGAGGACTAGTCCCATTAGTCTCAATTACCACCACCGACGGGGCTGTTTCAGCCTTTGCATTTCTGTGCAAGAGCCAAAGCAATCACTGCTGATTCACTTACAACCTGATGCTCGCAGCATCCTTCCATCTCAGAAATTCACTCCACCTTCACTTGCTGCTGGATACAGCTGCTCAGCATCCTCCTTTCCACACGGGGAAAGTGAGATTAACCTGATCAGAGGCCTCGTCTAATGAAGCGATCATAGATGGATAATTCCTGGGTGCTTGCTGGCATTTACATGCTAATGATGAAAGACACTCTGGTAAAGGTAATGTCAACAAGAGTCCCTTGTCCTTGCATCCCAGCCTCCAGCCCAACCATCTGTTCTCTGGGTTCAGGAAAGCCCTGGAGAACAGGTTGCTGTTACAAAAGCTGCAAAACATCCTTTCCAGCTCTGCCGCCCTGGCCTGCAAAGCTTCGTGCCTAGATGAAGACTTCTCTATGCGACTAGGGACGCTTCTCGGTAGGTGCTGTGCGCAGAGCTGTATGGCCAGCCTGGCTGATGGATAAACAGAGCACAACTGTAAGCACACCAACGTTGGTGTGTCAAATCGCTGATGCTTTGCTGCTATGGAACCCTAAATATCTTTGCAAAAAACCCTCATTCAGCCTCATAACATATCAGTAAACAAGAAAAATGTAAAATACCTCATTTCAGAGAAACAAAAGGAGCAGCCTGCAGAAAGAGAGCAGAGCAAATCGCTAGCAGCACAGCAAGCCAGAGAACCTGAGCCCAAACCCCAGGTCCTTGCTGCAGTCATCAGATACGTCATCTAATGTTTTCTCAGAGAGAGGAGTGGAACAACCCGCCCTGCTTCCCCTCGGCTGGGATGCCATCCCTCGGGGAAAGGCTACGCAGCGGTTGAACAGGGCTCCTGGTTACTCCAGCTGAAATACTGCTGAGCGGGGAGGATTCATTAAGTGTGGGAATGGGGGGCAGGAGGGCTGAGGGGGTTGTGTGTACCATGCAGATATAAATTAACTTTCCAGGAAGGCAACAAAACCCAGCCTTTGTGCTTTCCCACCCCGAAACAAGGGGTAAAGCAGGGAAGCGAAGAGGGAGGAATGCACAGAGCTCTTCCCACAGCTCAGGGGATGGATGACCTTTCCAATACTATACCTGTATAAATCTTATTTAATGAAATAATAAAAAAAAGAATAAATGAAGGTTAAATCATTCCCTGCAGCAGATTTACATCGAAAACAAAGTCTGTTCAGACAGCGATTGGTTTACACAACAGGCCTTTAACATTCCTTTCCTAACTACTAGGGCGACTCCTGACCAGCTAACCGCAAGATGAGTGATAGGAGCCCTCAAAGCCAAAGGCAACTTGCCAAGACAGAGGCAAAAGAAACAGCGCTAGTCTGGGGTTTACTTTAAACATACAATTAGGGCTTTCGGTGGGTCACAAGTCACAACATGGTGGTTTTCACCCATCAAACCTTCCCCACAACACTCCCATCCTTTGGGACATGACTTCATTTTCGGTGCCACCACCAAGTCAGCACTTTAAACACCCACTTCCCCTCCCTTTCCACACCACAGAGCAAACACTACTGCCTGCGGCTTGGAAGTGCCCCTGGGAAACTGGGAAAACTAACCAAGGGCCTCCCATTATCTGAAATAAAAGCTGGAATGGTTTTTGTAGCCAGAAAATGTTGGGCAAAGAGTTTAGCTTTCATCTTTACCTGCTTTTCCTTGGGCTGCTGTTTTGCTGCATGGGAGAAGTGGAATCAAAGAGCAGCTCTGGGGCTATGGCATTGCTTTGATGAAAGGCAGAGGTGATACAAGCTCAGAGCTTATACATAAACTTCAGAATTGCTGCATTAATGCTCCCAGTGCTGCAATGCTAAGTCACTTGTCCCTAGAAGCCATATCAGCTCCTGCTGTAAACAGTTACTTTGACATCAGCTTCTCACTGTCTGGATACAGCACTCAAAACGGTGGCATTTTGGGCAAATAATGCCATGAAACTATTTCTGCTCCATCAGAGCCTGAGGAACTTCTGCATATATTTCCATAAATATCACTGGCATCAGTACAGCAATAGACCCAACAGACTGCGAGGGAGATCCTGCAGGCTGCTGCTGAGTCTACCTACAGATTGACTCGAGGAAAAGCTATGAGGTTGAAAGGACTTTGACTGAAACCACAAAATAAACTGGCTTGCATGAAAATTGGTAGCCCTCAGTTTCTAGCGAGGCTGGAAACGAGGGGAAAGGTCCTCCCAGCTACCAAAATGTGCAACTCTTTGGCCCAGGAGGCTGAAAGTAGATGGCACTGAACGGACTTGCAGAAGAACAGTTCATTAAGGTCAGCTTGGGAATGCCAAAAATCTGTGAGGATGCACCAGCAGAAGGACTGGTGGGTATATGACCTGCTTTCATCCTCCTGCCTCTGGCAGGGTATGGGACACAGGGAACCACCACGGTGGTTCTTACTGCCATATGAAAGAGATGCATCTACCAACACTTCCAGACAAAATTTAGTCCCTAGTAGCGTGATGTTTTTCAGTTGCAAATCTCTCATGGGAGGCGAATCCCCACCGGTGTGGGGGGCAGCGGAGGTGGAAGGGGATCTTCCCTCCCCTCAGCTGCCTTCCTGCTGGAAGCCTGCACCGGAGCAGCTGCTCCAAGGGCATTTCTCTGCAGGGTAGCTGGCAAGGGACAGGCTTAATAGGCTCACTCCATGCGTGACCTCTCTTCCCTCTCTCTGAGAGCTTCTAATTACCAAGCTAAAGAAAGAGGGGCAGCCGGCGGCGTCAGCCAGACCCCACCGCCCGCGCCTGCCCTTGCTGCTCTGATCGATCGCAGCCTGCCAGCGCAGGGAAGGGCTTCACCCCTGGGTAGAAGCTGAGGTCTCTGGGAAAGGCAGCTTCTCCCATCCCACCCGCACATGCAACGAGCTAATCAAGGCCAAAGCCACCCTGCAAAAAACAGGAGCAGCAGCAGGTCCCTTTTTTCAAAAAAGGAGAGCAGCTTGGGAGGGCCATGAATAAATAACGCTGCTAACGAAAAGATGCCTGCGCAGCCCCGGCGCGGTGGAGGAAGCAGACCGATGACTCTATTTCTGATGCATCGGCAGCCTGACAATTGGCAAATGAACCTCTGCAGTTATATGTTTCCCCTCTTTATTCTTTTCTCATAAAACTGGCAGGAGCGGGGGTAGGAAAGAGATGCTGGCGGCAGCTGTGTTCAGTATGAAAAATGAGCAGCATATGTATGGGAGGCAGCTGGAGCCCAGCGCTCGCTGCAGAGCAAGGGACCCCACGGCTCCCTCCTGCTCCCCTGCCACACTGGTTATTTCCCTCTCCCCAGTGGGGCCCCGTGGTTAACCCTTGCCTTGCTCCGTTGCTGCGTGTACCGTGATGGAGCAAACCAGCCAAACCCACAGGGACCTGAGGCTGCACCTGACGGCCACCAGCACCCGGCGCCCCTGAGCAGCAGCGCGTTCCCTGCGGTTCTGGCATGCCCGGGAGCTTTAAGAGAAGATGTAGTCCTGCTGGAATGGGCAACACGTGTACACACAAAATAATAGACCGCAGCTGCTCCCAGAAGCGGATGAAACATTATCCTCAGTTTACAGATGAGGGTCTAGTGCTGGTGAGAGCAGCGAAATGGGGCACAGCCCAAGGGCTGCAGCCCGGCCTGAGCAGCACCGTGTGTCCGTCCCCGGGCTGCCTCCACGAACTGCCAATGCTTTTCCTCCAGAGCCTGCTCGGCTGAAGGTCTCTGCTCCGCACTTTCTAGGGGCACGCAGACAAGGTCTGCAGCAACTTGCCCAAAAACGCTTGGGGCACCTTGTGTCAGGCCCAGTATCCCGATGCCAACCCCCTCCTGCCCGCCACCGAGGCAGAGCTGGAATTCCCTCTGCCATACGGCTTCTCCCCACCCCTGCCCTTACAGCATCCCCCCTCAAGTGCCTGGCCAGTTGCCACCCCTGGCACGCACGGGGACACAGAGGCCACATTTTGTTTACCCTCCTTGCTCAGGAGAAAGCCCAGGGCTGCACGAGAGGACATGTCTCGCCACCCACCTTGAAAGAGACCCCACGTGGCCAACTGGCCGTGGCACAGCAGGGTGGGCAACCCCGCATCTGCCCGCTCCGAACAGACTCGCAGGCTGTGCTCCGCCACAATGCGGGCTTTGTTCCCAGCTCTGGCACGTCCGAGGGTGTCAATGACACTGAAAAGCTTTGACTGGCCCTTTCTGTTTGTTTTCTTGGCACACGCAAGTATCATTTAAATAGCCCAACCTCAGCTCTGCCCTGCACCTCGCGTGTGACTGACATTATTATTCAACAGCAGCTTTGCCCAGAGAATGGGCTGAGCAGAAAACGACGGCTTCCAGCCTCTGCGGCTCCTACGATGCCCGCTTACCTCTCTGCCTGCTTTCCCGGGACAGCCTCACACATCCCAGGCTGGGCGAGCGGGAGCCTGGCTGGGAGGACTGCGGGGCTCATCCCTCGGACGCCCACATCCCATGGGACGTTGCCTTTCCAAGGGGATGGTGAGCTCTGGGGCAGCGTCGGGGGAGACTCAGTACAGCCATGCCAGACCCTGCTCGGCTCTTCTCCGTAGCCGGTCATGAAGGTCTGCTGCACGCTGCAAGGCAGGCACATGAGCAACCCGTGATTCCCCGTTTTGTGAACCATTTCAGGGTTCTTCAAATTGTTTAAATACTGCAGAAACCTAGGAGGAAAGTCACAGGCATGAACAGTTTGTGTAATTTTATAGAGCTTTGAAAATCCAAAGCATTTGAATGTCCTAAGTAGCTTTAAAGGTCACAGAGTCATATCATTACCATCTTCACAGCCTGACCATGGTCCTACCACTCATTTGCTCCAGGAACACTGCCGTAGTCTCCACGGCTTTTTACTAAGCATTGCTCTCTAACTACATTACGGTGTCCTTGCCAGTCAATTTTCTGCTACTCCATCGCTTTCCCATTTGTATATCATTACATACGGCTGTCAAAAATAATTTAGGAACCTGACCACCAGTGTGAGAAATGAACCCTCCTAAGTATATCCCAAACTCTCTAATTCTGAAAGAAAATGAGCTTTAAGCCCTTTCCCCCAAAGAAGAAAACCACTGTCCCATGGCAGTTGTAGCATGCCGGCCCCGTTATCGCACGCAGGCACACCAGCGAGGGGGGTGATTACCAAAAAGAACATCTCAGGAGACCACAGGGCAAAGCTTCAGGGGCCACATCAAAATGGAGGAAAACAAAGAGCTGTGGAAACATGCGGTTTGCTCTATGATTCTATGATTCTAAGGTGTCGCGTCTGTTCCCACCTCGAGCCAGGCGCGGCCAGTACGGCAGGCACCCGTGCAGCCCCTGCACACCCTCCGCCCAGACCGCCATGGAACCAGGCTGGGCTGGAGTTTAAGACACTGTTTGCATTGAAGCCTCAAGACAATACACGTGGATCATCCCAGTTTAGTACTCTGAACAAGGCATTCTACTTTTCCCGTAGGGCTGCACACAGACAAAGCACCAGCCGCCCTCCCGGGCCGACCCTGCCCACCTACAGTTGCTGGTAACCTTGGGTGTCTGGCTTTACCGTAAGGCGCCAGACTTGCTCTCTCAAGGCTAGAGAGGAGCCCTGAAGTAATAGTTTAGCCTCAAAGAGCAAGTTTAGACGAACAGGAACATCACCGCTCCTCTGTCTTGATTCCCAGGCTGTAAAAGGCTACAGGACCCCTCTGCCTCGCCGGGCGGCTGGGAAGGAGGAGGTGTGCTGGGAGGGAGCCACGCAGGCAGGGGAAGGGAAGAAAGCTCGAGGGACGCACCTCTGCCCATATACACACCTAGCAAAGGACAGGGACAAGACAGCGCAGGTCGGGTGAGTCCGCGGAGGAACCTCCACGTGGCAAGGAGGAGGAGACGGGGTGATGGCACAGAGCGAGGTTCAGGCCAACCCCACCTCCTGTCAAAGTCCAATCGTTGGTTTCGAGTCCCGCACACAGCCCCGGGCATGGCCTCCAGCTCCTGGAAGGGCTCAGCTCTCGTGGCAGAGCCTGAGCCCGGAGCACCAGCCCTGCACGGGCTGCAGGGCTGCTCAGCCTCGGAGCAAGCAGTCCTGCACGGATCCTTTTCCTTCCCTCTCTGAACGCGCACACAGACACACACGCGCACACACACACTTCTGGCAGTGCGGCGCATGCCGTTAATTAGCTGTTTCATCGCAGGCCAGCATTAACGTCAGAGCTCTCCAAGATGCAGATCAAACCGCTGTGTCCTCGCCGAGTCCGAAGGACACTCGTCAGGTGGGAGCAGGCAGCTTCTCCTTTTGCAACAAATTACAAGAAAACATGTCATTATTATAATACATCTACCGTTGTATAGCACTCATCCTTTCCTCCTGTAACAGAAGGTGCCGCCAAGGACCTTAAAGCCCATCACGAACACCAACAGACAGTCAGCATCGCTGAGGCTTCCATGCTGTGGAGGCTTTTCCACCATCACCGAGTCCGTCCCTTTCCCTGGTTGTTGGAGAAACCTGCCGACGGTGAGAGAGAGACAGGCTGGTGCTTCCTGCCCGTGTGGAGCAACCAGAGGGCCTGCAGGTGCTCCGCGTGTCCCTGAGATGGTCAGGCTGAGCCACGTCACCTAGCAGGGAGGAGGCTCCTTCAGTTATCACAGGCAGCCACCAGCTCCCCACCCTTCCCAGCGCTGGCAGCTTGTCATGCCCAAAGGACCTGTGGGAGAGCCTCACTCCCTGCCGTGCCCTGGGAGCTGAAGGGGTGAGATGTCAGCGCTGCCAGTGCTGCAGCACAAATCGACTCCAGAGACTCCGTACGAAAACCCAGAGCTGTTCACATTAGTAGCTGCAATAAGGAGACATTCATGGTGGTTTTCACTGACAGCTATGGTCACTCTAATTTCTTCCAGCATCCTTAGAAGCCATGCGACAAATTTGCTGCTGGTGTAAAACTTTAATTCATTTTGATAGATTTATGCTGAGACTAAATTTGGCCCTGCATATTTTACTCCCAAGCCTAGTAATCAGTAGTGGAAATAATTTGCTATTGGCTGCTCTGATGTTTCCATCTTTTGTGCATATCGAAATGACAAAGACATCAGGCCCTCAAAGCCCGATTGAAGAATAATTGGAAATCCTAAATGGCACTAAATGTTACTTTCTAAATAAAATGCATTCAATTACAGAACATGAGGCTGTAAAGCATTAAAAAAGATTAGTAAGAGTAGAAAAGAAAAGTATTCAAACCTTCAGAGACTTCATTATATGCACAGGATACCCTCTATTCTTTGGGACAAGCGGGAGATAAAGCGAACGCAGAACACCACAAATGTTTCCAGCAGCCCGTGCTGTCCCAGAAGGGCCTGGATGCTTCTGCACCACCGGATTTCCATCTCGACTGTTGCATATAGTCCATACTGAGGGTTATAGGTTCCCCCACTTCCATGACAGGCAGGCACAGCTGATTTTGCTTCCCCAGCACCTTTCGTTACACAAACAGATTTCCCAGGTTGTTTTCAAACACAGAAAGTTTGTTTCATTAAAGCGAGCACATATTTACCAAACGCTGATGGCCTGAAACACTCCACCCACTCCTTCGGCCGTCCCTGCGCCTGCCCACACCGAGGGAGTGCTACAGCAATTCCCTTTGTGCGGCCCAAACGCCCGAGGGGCCGTGGTTCTGCGCGGGGATGTCCCCGACAGGCTTGGCCCGAGCTTTGCTCTCAGCAGCAAAGGCCGACAGACACTTGGAGGACGTACAGCAAACCCTGAGCAAGGTCTAGACCAGTTAGACATGGAGGGGAAAAAGCTTCCCTGTGTCTGTATGCATTAGGCAAGGCGGGTGAGAAAAAAATAGATGAAACAAGAAAAAGCAGAGAAGAGAGCGATAAACATTCCTGCTTCGGTGTCTGCAGCGAGATGCTGCACCGGGAAGAGAAGGCACGGTACAAGGACGGGCTCGAACTGGAGGGACTAGAGCTCTTTGCAGGTATGCGGACGGCAGCGGGCTCTGGACATTGGGGTCTCCAAATTGCCCCCCTGACCCGCAGAGGAGGAACACGTCTGGGCAGACATGCTGGAGCTGAAAGCCAGAGCGTTATGAGGCGTCTGCCACGTCTTTACATTAACAAGACCAGTAACACAGCAGATATGGTCAAAACTTCAGCAAACACCATAATGGCCATCAAGCAAAGGAGGACAAAGACAATCGTATTTCACGCAGCAGGAGCTGGTAAACCCGTGCTTAGAGCAACAAAGTCGCAGCCAAACAAACATGACCCCAAGTGGGATCTATGGCTCTGGCAGGCACATTCTCAGCCTACACAAACAGGGAAAGA
This sequence comes from Sagittarius serpentarius, assembly GCA_034782735.1. Classification (NCBI taxonomy): domain Eukaryota; kingdom Metazoa; phylum Chordata; class Aves; order Accipitriformes; family Sagittariidae; genus Sagittarius; species Sagittarius serpentarius. Next base: position 1,973,148 of record JAVKLA010000052.1, on the reverse strand, counting down.
TGAGATGCATTTATCTCGGATACTTCGTTTCAACAGCTTTCCTTAACAGCTCTGGCCCCTTGAATTAATACATACTGCCAAGCAAGCTGCAAGGCGAGCTCACGGCGGGGGGAGGTATAATTATTTACATGTCTCTTCACCATTTCCATAGGATTAAAGACCAGGTGAGATTTCTTTGCATGCCAGTTTTTATTTTTTATTTATCTTTTTTTTAGGAAAAGATAGTTGTCACTTGAAATCATTCAGGTGCAGATGCAACAAACTGCTGACCTGCGGCTGATCTCAAGTGACGACGATGATATCTCGACTCCACCAATAAATACACACTCGCAATGGGGGAGAGGGGAGAACAGCCTACACATAACTGTAGATGGATTTATTCCAGCCTTTGCTATAAGGCTGAAGGCTGGGAAGCCAAATCCCTCTCTCCCAGGGTTTCATTAGCTGGGAATGGCTTTCTAACGAGATTTACACAATGTAGCCTGGAGCCTACACATTTTGCTCTGCACCCAAAGACAGTAACAACAGGGAGCTAAGGAGATGCCTTCTTTTTCTCTGGTCACCCATAATTCAAGACTGTTACACTGCTGCCATCAATGTGATTACACAGAGTGCAAAAATAAAATAAAAACCTGCCTTTCTATAGCATTAAGTCTCCAATTTCAACTGACCCAAGCCAGGAAAATTTATAGTTACGGGGACCACATTCAGTCCATTAGAAAGGATAGGAAATTGCCAGCTGGGATCTAAATGACGTTCTCACCTCTCCCTCCACCGGCCGGGAGCCCAGCTGGGGCGAGCGGCACCGCTCCCGGACACGGCTGCTGCCCCCTTCCCTGCAGACATCACAGAAGGGGACTGGGGGCTATTTCAGGGGGTTCTCTCTGCATGTGGGGTGGTGGGCAGGTGGAACTGTCATCCCAAGCCCCACTGTACCCCTCTAAGGACAGGGAGAGCCCTAAAGCCAGCCATCCCTTTATGCACTTTGATGGATCAAAGTCCTTCGTTGGATGGGATGCAGTTTTTCTGGAAAGGGGCATCCCCTGCTGCAGCAAACCCACACCTATACAAAGCCTAAACCCAGACCCCCCCGATAGCATGCTGCTGCCTTACGGGGATGCTTCTCTGTCGTGGTTTAACCCCAGCCAGCAACTCAGCCCCACGCAGCCGCTCATCACTTCCCCCCACCCAGTGGGATGGGGGAGAGAATCGGAAAAAGGGTAAAGCTCGTGGGATGAGATAAGAACAGTTTAATGGAACAGAAAGGAAGAAACTAACAAGGACACTACTAACAAGAATAAAGTGACAATAATAATAATAATAAAAGGACTGGAATACACAAAACAAGTGGTGCACAATGCAATTGCTCCTCACTTGCTGACCGATGCCCAAGCAGCGCTCCTCCCTTGGCCAGGTCCCCCAATTTATATACTGGCCATGACGTCCCAGGGTATGGAATACCCCTGTGGCCAGTTTGGGTCAGCTGTCCCGGCTGTGTCCCCTCCCACCTTCCCTGTGCCCCTCCA
>JAVKLA010000052.1:1917303-1971522 GCA_034782735.1 Sagittarius serpentarius | reverse complement strand
GACTTAGTCTAAACACGACTGAGCAACAACTGAAACCATCAGGGTGTTATCAACATTCTTCTCATACTAAACCCAAACCACAGCGCTGTGCCAGCTACTAGGAAGACAATTAACTCTGTCCCAGCCGAAACCAGGACATTCTCCCACATGTTCAACACTTCCTCCAGCATCCTGCTTGGACGAGATGACAGGGACTGAGCTGGGTCCCAGGCCACCAGCCTGGACCACGCGCACTGAAAGCAAAGACCTAAAATGGAAAAATCCAGCCTTTGACTAACAACTGGAGTTTGCACACTCCTCTCCGCAGTTACAGGAATGACGTTTCTGGCACAGTTTCTCCAATAATGCTATTCTAGTGTGGTCAGCTCTTTTTGGATGGAAGGATTTTAAGCAAATTCTTTTTGTGGGCAGGACTGTCGGCTCGCTCACACAAAGGCCCAGCCACACAAGGAGGAGTTATTTTGTAACATCCATCCTCCCCTCAGATTCCTCCCCAAATAAAAAATATTCTTACCATCATGTTCTTACGGAGATATTAATAGCACCCAAGACACTGACAGTTGCCTGCCTGTGAGTCACTTCTGAAAGGGATGGGAAAAAGCTCGCAACAACTGCGGCTTGTTAGGAGACAGAGAAAACATCATTCATGAACCGTAGTGCTAAATACCATCCTTATTATGGCAGGTTAGACGGGAGACGCTCACGCGTGTAGCGCATGTCCAGCGCAGCCGGGTCTACCTGGGGCTGACTCCGTTACACAGCCTTTGCCTGCACAGCCAGTAAGAGAAGAAGCTGGCAGCCGGGCAGGCAGCAAGCCTTTACCAAATTCTACCGGAAAAGTCAGTTGACTTTGGCCACTTTGGTTTTGATTTCTATCACGGTAGTGCTCTGGAGTCCACAGCACTGACCAGGATCGTTAAGCGTGTCACTAACGGAGCAAAAGGCGCGTCCCTGCCTCTGACAGTCTTCTGGGTCATTGTGACCCCGGGCGGAGGCGGCACGGCGCCCACCACCACTTCCATCCATCTCAGCTGCTAAGGGACCCTCAGTGCTTGGGCCTTGTTTCTGGGCCCCTGTACTACTCAAACCTTATTTCTCCACTGCTGGTATGAGATTCCAAATGGGTCTTTAAATTCAATTATTTGAAAGCATCCCTGATGACAACCTAATTTGGTCTCCTCCAGGTCTTTCAATACCACGTGCGGGAGAGCAGCAGGCACCATCCCACCCACGTGATGCGCTCGCAACACAAGTCGCTCCAGCTCTCTGAGCACTCAACTCAATTTCTATTTGAAAGGAAACATGAATGCTAATTAAACAGCCATAAGGGCACAGAGCAGATAAATATGTGTTGCAAGAGAAACTGCAGAGACGCACTCTGAAGTGACGCCAGGGAGGGGAGGAGGCAATGTGTCATTGTTTTTGGTGGCACAACTTCAGAATAGCACTCATCACTTAAAATACTCCTATAACCAACCAAACCTGGCGTTACGCAAGCGTGCTGAACTTCCTCTGCAGCCTTAAAACCTTTCTCCTCCTCCACTGTGACACCCATGGCAGGCCTGACTTCAGTAATATGCATTTGAAACAATATTTTGCTCCATCTGAAGGCTGGGTAAAGCAGTATTTACGTGCCAGCTTCCAGCACGCTCCGAAATGCCCGTGCCAACTCCTCCGCAACTGAGCAGCCCTCTGGGCCGCAGTCGGCAGACTGGAAGGATAACGATCATCTGAAGCATGATCTTTTCCTACCACCTCTTCGATTAAAAAAACCCCAACACCTCCAATTTTTGTCTAAGAAAGAAAGGTGAGCACTCGTGGCAGGAAGACTGGATTGTAGAGAGTGGCCGTGCCTCTCTGTTCAGCCCTTTACAAACACAGCAGAAATCTTCCAGTTGAGCCCCTACGCAGGCTAGTTTTAAGCACAAAATACTCTACCCTGCTTTGTCTGCACAGACAAGGAGCAGCTGAAATCGGTGACGCTGTATGTACTTGGGAAGGACAGAGCCACGGAGATGCTCTATGTAACACAGGCACTTCAAGACAGAAATGGCAAAATCCCACTCGTGCTTCAGGTTTTGCCATCAAAACCAGCAGTTTGGCCCTGCCAGAGTTCAAGGAGGTTCAGAGGAAAAAGAAAAAGTTCCCAGTCTGGAAAGAAGAAAAATCCAGAATCTATTAATATTCACAGGTGTAGCTTGGCAGCAACAATGCACACGAAATCTCATTTAAACTTGAGGGCTGCCACGACCGATCAACCTATGGCTCAGTCAAGCCTGGAAACACGCCGCCGGCTACGGCCACTTCCAGCTGCTTTGCCAGGACAGGAACACGCTCCCCGAGCTCCCGAGGACCCGGCCAGCTGCACGGCACCGTGGCCTCCACCGCGCCGGCATCGCCTTCAAGGAGCGTCCCCCTTCGTGACAGGCACTTGGGGATTTACTGATGAAGGTTAAATGCTTGCAAAGTGACTTTGTGCACTGAAATCACCTGTTCATGAAGATTTATTTTTTGTTAAAGGTACATTTCTAAGAGTCCATACGTCTAACTGCAGCTGGGAAGGTGATGCTCACATTGATGAAGACTTTGTAAACTATTTGTCACTGCAAACCATGACCAGCGCCTTCTCTTCCTATATTCACCTCACTGTGACTATGGAGCACCGAACTGAACAGCGATGAAATGAAGAATGGTCCTTTGCTATGGGACTAAGGATTTGGGAGGTTTCAGTTCAATCTCCTCCTCTGCCATAGATTTCCTATGTGACTTAGGGTAGGTCATGTAGCATCTGTATGCTTCAATTCCTCATCTAAAAAATGATATTGCTGCTCCATCTCATAGGGCTTTGGGGAGGATAAATCTGTTAGCGGACAGCAAAATGTTCACAGGCTGGTGGTGTCTGCTGCAAAGAAGCCAGTGAAAATTAGGCAGCTGTGATAACTGAACAGGCAGGTAAGCGCAGAGGAAAAAGAAAGAGGGAAAACAACAATCTCCCTGTGCAATGAGCACGTTCTAACCTTGATTACAATAAAAATGATGTTCTTCACACCCACACAGAAACCTTCAGGATGCCACTGTCGTCTCCCCTCGCACAGCCCTCTCCAGCTCTGACGAACGCTGTGCTCCTCTCGCTCTGGCCCCCAGCAAACTTGGCAGGGGCAAGTCCCCAGCAGAGCCCTGGGCACGGCTGGGGCTGGCACGCAGCCCCCCAGCCTCGCGGCGCAGAGGGGAGGCCAGAGTGTTTAGTCTGCCAGGCACATTCCTGTGTGCCGTTAAAATAAATAGAAGATTATTAACGGAGCTCCTTTTCCTCACTAGCATCGGCCAGAAATACCAGAGTTACCAAGCGGCTCCCGAGGACGGCGCAGGGCCGGGGCCGGAGGGACCCTCGGGGCTGGAGGGGCTTCTTGCTTAGACAGCTCTGGCCAGGAGCTGCGTCAGGTTTGGTGCTCAGGACTGTCATTTGGGGTGCTGAACTTGCGTGCTCTCCAGGAACGTCCCAGGCTTCCCAGGGAAACCCCTGTACCTTCCTCCATTCCCGTGGTCTGGCACGCTCTAGAAAATCTCAACATTTTTGCTACAGCAAAGTTTTAATGGGGGAAATATTTTGCTAGGGAAGGAGGAGGGAAAACAAGAGCAAACACCACAAACAGTTGTTTCTCTGCTCTGCAACCAGCCTTAATATTTGTATTTAGTCCCAGCTTGCAACACCATTACAGCCAGTTCCCCTGGGGCACATCCATCATTTTCAACCTATCTGGAATCTGCAGGAACTTTTTCCGGAACATTTCCAAACTTTTCAAATACTCTGGTGGAATTTTGTTTTAAAGCTGAATACTTGTTTGCATTAAAGTTGTGCCAGTGGCACTGGCCTAAGGGTCCTACTGGCAGAGGCTTGGGCTGGGACTTAGAGTGCATTTTTTAGCCCTGCTCATTTCGAAATTATCACAGGGATCTGTGTTTGTAGCTGTACTTCCCTCAACTGATCTGAAATGAAACAAACAAAAAAAACCAAACCCAAAACACTGAAAGCCCAAACCTTGCTTCAGAACCTTAGGGGGAAAAATAGGAAATGGCAAAGGATGCTCAGAGGTTAAGACTCAGGGTGGATCTGAACTCTCTTAAATCCTTCTGCCCCTTTGAGCCACAGAATTCAGCCTGATGCCGATACTGAGGTTCAAGGAAGAGCCAGGAGCCACGGCTGGAGAGAAGGCTGCTGGAGGGGGCTCTCAGCTGCTCCCCACCCCGCTCACAGCCGCCAGCAAAGGTGCCACATTGTCCCCAGCCTTCCAGGCTTCGAGGTGCACGTGCAACGCCTGTGTCCAAGGGCAGCGCTGCATGAGACAACTTGCTGTCCTTCCTTGCAGAGTCCTCAGGTCTGAGCTCACAGGGAAAAGATTCAGCGGGGCAAGTGCCTGCACATCGTCTGTGCTTACTTCCTGCAAACTTCATAATAATGAAGTGATACTCTGTACCGTATCCCTTTTTCCATTTCACCCTTCACTGGATCATTTTATGCATCTATTCCCATTGCTAATTCAAACTAATTAAAGTATAAAATAGAATAATTTGCGCAATTTCAGAGCTCCCCTCACCATATTGTGAGTTATGTTTCTTTTTTGTTAGCGCCCGGCGTGAACAATTCCCCTCCTCACCGGCTGAACAGCCGCCAAACTCATTTGCTGAGAAGACAAACTATTACAGCAGCGTAGGAAGGGGGGAAGAAAAAGAAGTTTAAAAAGCTCTAGTGGAGAGAAAGAGGAATCTGAGGTTTGCTTTTAAATTTCATAGCTGAGCACTGAGTGTGAAATTTCAGATTTATCCTTCAAGTAATTTTCTCTCTTAGGAATACAGTTCTCTCCTCTCTCTTTGCTTTTATTAAGGACAGGAGATGTGTGTCTGTCTGTCTGTCCAAACATGCAAATCCTGCAGCAAACCCACCGCCCCACAGCGTTCCCTGCATTGCTCAAACTCAGCCGTGAACATTAGCATCATCCACAGAGACGCATCAGAAACCTCAGCCTGCTTTCAAGATGGAGCAGGGGTGGTGGTGTCAAATCTGGAGGGACGTTACACCTTCCCGCAGCTACTGAGCATGTCAGCTGTGCCCTTACAAACACCCGATGCTCTTGTGTGCTGAGGAGGAGGAGGGGGTGTGGGGGTGTGGGGGGGTGTACGTGCACGTAAGGGAAATTCTGGAAATATTTCAGGACTGTGGTTGCTTGCCTGAAAATTAAACAATAGGTCTGTGAAAGAATTGGAAAGGGAAGCAAATGCAGAAGCAAACACATGGGAACCCTGTGGCTGGGACTGGCAGGGGAAAAAATAGACTAATACAAAAAAACCCCAAAGCAAAACAAACAAACCTCGAACGCAAACCTAGCAAGCACTTGAAAAAAACCAACCATATTAGCAATGTCTAAAATAAAACTCATTTAGAGAAAACAAACCCACTGACCCTGACCCTGAATTTTTACATTGGGGCATTTTTTACCACTTCTTCCAGAAAAGTTTATTTTTCAAGTATTCGTTACCTCAAAGACTTCTGCACTTAACTCCACACCCTCGAACGGTTGAACGTTTTGTGTCTACATAAATCTCAGCAGGCTGTGGGTCTGCAGGAACATACTGGAACCAGCCTGGACACCGGCACATCAGCCCCACCGGGGCCAGAGCTCTGCACATGTGACAAACGGACTGCCAGCAGGGCAGGAAAAGGAGACAGCACGCTGTCCCACCGGGCTGGGCTGGGCTGGGGGTTTTTTGGTCAACTGATGTTAATTAACACATCCTTCTTGTCAGGCAGATATTGTTAATGAACTTGGACAAGTTTTTAGCTGAATTTCTTAATTATTCCTAATTGACTACAGGGAGGAAAAGAAAAAACCTGCATCAGCTCATGAATTTTTGGAGAGTGTAGCATGAGCAGGTGGTGGTGGAAGAGGACGGCACCGAGCTGGTGCAAACCTGCCTGGGGAGCACAGCCCTTCCTCGGGGACCGCAGCTCCGCTGCGGCAGGGACCGCGCTGCGCCGAGGGGGATTCTCTCCCCATCCTGAGCTCCCTCTTTCGTCCCCCTGCTCCACTCCCTCTTTGCCCCGGCTTACGGCTGTTTCATGCCTTTATGGCAGCGGTCGTGGAGGAACACAAGTTGGGCAAGTGTGTTTCTGCACCCCAACACGCTGGAGCAGCCGGAGGTCCCAGCCAGGCTGGTGACACCGAGGGTCGCAGCCAGCCCCCGCCAGGCAAGCCGTGCACGGGGCCGACGAGTCCCACGGCACCCGCGATTACCTGCCCGGGCTCTGGCGCGGGATGGCCGGGTGGAGTAGTTCACGGGAGGCAGGATTTTGGGCACCTCTGGTGGGATTCAGCTGAGCCATTTTCCCTGTCCCAGTGGTTCAAACTTTGCTAAAATTCTGTCCCGCTAACTGGCTGTTCAACTAGGAGATAATGTGGTTAAAAATTTAATCAGTTCATTTTTTCCCTCTTGATGACTCCAGACCCTTTTATCCACATCTCTTGCATTTTTTATTTTGTTTTCTCAGTTCTTTTCAGGACACCATCAGTATTTACAGCCTCGCTACTCCAGAACTGACGGACTTCCTTGTTTTTCTCAGCCCTCACTCCAATTCCAACCTCTTCTAAATCATCCGGGCAGTCCGCGCCCACCTCCCTCTCAATCAGCATCCAGAAAGTTCAGTCCAAAGCAAAGCAGTTTTCACAGGACTTAAACATCTCGGGGTTACAGGACAGGGAGCTGTGCAACAAATTATCCTCAGAGACTCCTGCAGATCTGCGGCTCCTGACATGGGGGCATTTGCAAAGCAAGTATTTCACAGCCAACAGAGCAGACTAAAAGACATTTTCTTTACCTAAAGCCATAATGATGTATATGGAAGAGGGAGGGGGGAACTTCACGCGGTGGAAAAGCAACAGGTCTGAGCGAGCTCTGGCAGCGCTGCCTGCTCCCTCTGCCCTCCGCGGAGCCAGGGGCCAGGAGCACACCGCCGCGAGATGCTCGTAGCCAGGTCTATACTGGTCATACTGGTCAATGCCCCTCAGTGCCGATGCACACACGGTAACGATGTCTGCTCGCTGGTTAAGAGACAAGGCTGGGATAAAGCGGCTGCAGGCACACAAAATGGCCCCTTCCACCCAAATAACCTTCAGCCTCCCCAGCGCACCCCGGGCAGCAAGCGCTGGCCCCCTCCCAGCCGCCCATCGCTTACAGCGGCAGCAGCGGCTCTGCCCTCCCCGCTGCCGTGCCCTTCTCGCCACGGCGTGAGGGGAATCTTTAGGGGCTGGCATTAATCATCGCTGCCTCCCACCAAGCGACGGGCGGGAGCGCAGCTCCGCTCATAACACCCTCCATAAGGGTCTCTGAACTACATCAGCCGGGTATAAAAATGTCACATCAGCCACGAGAAATTGCTCGGGCGCTCTAGTGAGCGCTCGCTTAAAACCAGCAAAAAGTCAGCCTGCACCCTCTAAACCCTCCTTGCCTCCCCCTAAGGCAAGGTTACCCAGCAGGGGCTCAGCATCGTGCAGGGCTCAGCACCACGCCCGCAGGCAGACCCACCGCGGAGCATTTGGTAGTCGCTAGAGGAGCAAAAGGCTCCTCAGTACATCTCAGGCTACAGAGGTCCGTGCCCTCTGCGCTCTGCCGTGCTAATTGATGTTATCTGCATTTCACTGGGTGATTATGTGTTATTATTTCTACCATGGGAATGGTGAGGTTCCCAGTCACAGAGCAGGATGCTGCTCTGTTACATACTGTATAAAACCAGAATGAAATCATCCCCCTGTGGCAGAATTAACCACCGAAATAACTACGGATGAGCTGAGAGCAGCAGTGTTTCTGAGGCAATGAAATGTGCAGGGATTTTGGAGGATGCTTATGGAAGATGAATTTTGCATTTGCAACGTCCTGGCCAGGTACCTCATTAGGAAGGTGCTGCTTCACCCATCAGGGAGCAGACCCACATCGCGTGACCTCAGCACTTCATCAAACTATTTTACGTGATTAGCACAAACAAGGGATAGATCATTAGCTGAAAAAAAGTGTTGGAAAATAAAGAAGGAAAAATATGTCTTAGTACGGCGTGTCTGTACGTGGGGAAGAGGCAACGAGAGGAGGAGGAGTGCCTGCCCGAGGTCTGGCTCCTCTGCACATGCCAGCATCCTGCACCCACCTCTGCCTCCTGCACCCTCTGCAGTCCGCGCTTACAGCTCTGCATTCGGGAAGGGAAGAGATCGGTTGGGCCATGTTTCTCTTCATTAGCACAGGGATATTCCTCCCAACAAGCCCTGCAAGTATTTTGATCACGTTGTTTTAAATTCCATGTTTATAGGCCTTGATTAGGTGGTGAAATCTTTTGGAGACGGCAATCCCTGCCCTGGTGCCTGCCATGCGTTTGATTGAGCCTCCGCTAACTCCCAGATTAAAAATAACAAAATTTGTTCTTCTACCAAGAGCTGCAAAAATCTTTGGCCCCAATTCCGCTGATGCTTATGTAAGCTCCGTGCTGAAGTATGCCCACCATTTCTCACAGGGTTAGCTCGCGACTGCTGAAGGTGTACGTGGGAGCAAAGTCAAACCTGCTGCATGTGAAACCAGTGCTGCAACAGTTTGAACTTGCACAGAGAGCAGATACGGCGAGTAAAAAGGGGTTGCAGCCTTGGAGTCATAAAATTGCTTTCGTCCTACAGGGCTTATTTAATTGAAATGCACTGAGGTTTCATACATTAAAAAAACCTACCGTCTCCCTGACGCACAGACAATTAATGCTTCAGGACTGAATTATAAAGCTGCTTTTTTTCTCAATATAACCAGCACTTTTCCTGTAAGCCTCAGTCCTTCCCTCTGAAAGCAAGAAATCAGAGAAGATTTTCTGCACATGCGGGGGCTGTTGGTGTGGGCTCCATGACAGACTGACCATTAAAATGGGAAGATTTTTAATCTGGGGGCTCTTGGTGGCCCCACAACATTTGTCACTGGTTTTCCCCTGCATTGCTATTAACCCCTCGCCTGCTACTTGATCGCTGGGCGCTCCCAGCCCTGGGTGCACCCTCACGTCTCTCCGCCAGCAAGCCCATCATGACAGCAACGCTACCGATTCCACTTCAATGTTTTATTTTGTGGGTTTTTTTTTCCTTATAGAAACTGTTAATTGAATTTGTCTGCCCATGAAAAACAAGAGGTAGCTCACGCTGGGCACCGGCTGAGAAGAGCCACGGTGCAAGTCCTCTCGCCAGAGCTGTGCTGGTCCCTCCCAACGCTGACCCGCCTGCAGCACCTACTGCTGTTTTGGTGGGAGGGCACAGCGTAACTCTGCCAACACCTGGCAGCCCCGATGCTGTTCCCGTCCTGGCACCCCACGTAGCTCCGCTAATGCCACACGTCTCCATCTCAGCAGCACCTAGCCCTATCCAAGCCTTGCTCAGCTTGTGGGCAGAAATGGTGTTTGCTTGCTAGAGCAATGCTGAAAAATGAATTTCTGCTTTAAACAGTCAGGGTCAGAATCATTTCTCTTTTGCCATAAGAGCTATTTGAAACCAGGTGCAGTGGGAAGCGAGCCTGTAAAAGCTCCTAATACGCACTCTTAAATCATGTGGTTAAAGAACTCAGAATAAGTGGCTGGAAGCAAAGTTTCTTTATCCTTCTCTCCCCCAGACTGGGCTGTGCAACTGTTGCTTCTGTGCTTTGTGGGAGTGAAATCAAATGTCAAATATATTCTGCTTTGGAAGAAGTTGGCAACGAAACATGAAAGGCTCACGGAGAGCTCAAAAGGACTGCGGATAAATTGGAGCGAGGCACAGACAGGGCTGGGACAGGAGCCAGGGGGAGTGGGGAAGGACTGTGCCTACAACCGCAACTCCAGATTTTAGGATGAAGCGACTACTTCCCCTAATGCATTTCAGCATAAAGCTGATCCTAGCTGCTGCTAGCACAGAAGGAAGATGGGCTTCATACCAAAATGTTACACCTACTCTTTGTCGGGAAGCATCCACACAGCTCAGTTTATTCAGCATAATCACAGTCCAACACAGAGCATCGCGTCTCATCGCTGATCTATACCTAACACCACAGCCGCAAGAGCTCAAGACCTGCTACCTGTAAGTATTAGGGAGCACAGGTTTCTTAGCTGAATTCCACCAAAAAAAACACCAAAACTTTTTTTGAAAGATGTGTTTTGACATAGGCATTTCTTTCTCAGCAGATATTTAAAATCACAGGCTCTGGACAATCCTCCCCCCGTACGTTAACATGCAGCAGATCAACGTTAAGAACAGCTGCTCTTTATGTCATTTTACTGTGGCAGAATTTCATTTTGTTCTAGATTTCAAGACTTCAGAAGACGTTTTTTACTGTATTTTCTCAGTACTTCTGAGGGCACTTCCCACCATTTACAGCCTCAGCCCTCTGAAGCTGCTGAACCCTTCTCCTTCTCTTGGTACTGACCCCTTTTCTATCAGCAGGCTCCTTTATATAGCACTCAGGAAAAAATACATTCTCCCCTCCACTTTGCCGAACTATCACATTGCCAGGATTAGGGCAGTGGGGTCACGGGAGCTGACAAAATCCATATGTAAAAGCATGCCGGGACTTCTGGACCCAAAGCACGCATCTCTACAAGGGCAAAAGGCAAATCCTATCGTGGTCCTGCAAGTAATGAGGGACAGCGTCCCCCCGGTGCTGGAGTCTCCCCCAAGGCGAGTGCTTTGCCAGAGCCATAGCTGGAAATGGAATTAACATTCCAGGAATATTCTATTATTTGCTAATTCTCTTCACATCTTTTTGTTTCACAATTAAGCAAATTAGCACTTTGATGAATATTAAGACGCTCTCGCCTCATGAAAGATGAGCTGCAGGCATTCCCACTGGATTTTCCTCCTGAGGAAAACAGTTCCTAAACTGTTTGAGATACACATTGGATCGTTTCTTCCCTGGCATGAGCACAAGGAGAACATGGCTCCTGGAGAAAATGACCACAACACTAACATTTTCATAAAATTACTCAATTTCAAAGTTTGCATAGATCCTCATTATTACCATCTAATCCAAGTCCAAGCTGGAATGGGACCCTGAATTTGTGGCTGTTCACGGCAGTTTCTATCACTGAGTTGCTATAACAAGCATATAATGCCTTCTTTAACCACAGGGATTCATTCAGTTAAGTCTTTTAGCAGGGAGAAGACACTGCACTCTTCTAAAGTATTTATTCCCTGGCCTTAACTAACTTTATAGCCAAGCTAAGCATTTGCCAATTTTTCTGTTTTGCTACAGGTTAGCAAAGCAGTTTTGCTGGCTTTGGGAGGAGCTGTAAGCTCCCCAGGGCAAGGCGACCTGTTAGGATAGCTGCTCGCTCTCTACCTCCATCAGCAGATCTTTGAGCACTTCGCACTGATACCGTTCCGTAGCATCTCTCTCGGAGTAGGTGGGAGGGAGGACAGATATTTGTTTACCAGCAGACGTGGAAAGCTCTTAGCGACCACTGGGTTAACTCAACACAGAACAATTTAATAGCATCAGACATCTTCAGATGCAACCCTTCTCCTGTCTCCACCACCCACCAGGCACCAGCTCTGTTAATCTGAATTACACAGTTGTGAGTAATAGCCGATAAAATGCTCAACAGAGTCAGTGAACTCTGAAGTCTGGCTTGATGGTGGGGACTTTGTGTGTTTTCTTGTCTCGGAGAAGAACAGAAGGTCCCCGATGATTTACATTGTGCTGGCTCCCCTAAGCAACAGACTCCCGTGGACCGTTGGCCATAAACTCCCATCGTAATAATTTTGGTTATGCTTTTTTGGACCCGGGTGGGCACCACCTCCAGGACGGCAGCAGAACCGGCACAGCAACGGATGGCACAGCGCAGACTCAGTGTTAACATCGCTTGCAGAGCACACACCCACAGCACGCTTGGTCCCACCTCTGTGCGCTGGCATCACTCACTTGCTACCACTTAAAATACACCAGTAAATAAATAAATAAATAAAGCCGTCATAAAGGATGCTCAGAGAAAGCTATGCAAAACCACAGCCTGCCAGCCTCGCTGCAGGGAGTGAATCCGTACTGGTTGTGGCTCAGGATCTCGTTATCTAGGCAGGGATGGTTCAGGGCCCCAAACCACATTTCCTCCGCAGCAGCTCAGCTCAGTTTCCAATGCCTGCAGAGAAGCATAAGTGGGCACAACTCTCTCCCCTGTGCACTGATGACAATCTCTGGTCAGAGGCAGATAAAAATGAGCTTCTGCTGGTGTTCCGCTTACCTGCACCGATCCCGGCACCATGGGGCTCAACACACAAGCCCAGCTCCGTGTACTCCAGCAACACGCTCCTTACGGAAGGAAGCCACAACCATGGAAGTGTGGAAGCAGGTGCCTTACCTGTCGCTCTGACATGACGTACAGATACTTCTGATCGATGGAGAAGGCCATGTCTCGAAGGACCGGGCTCCCGTCCTTGAAAACTGTCACCATTTCATACTGAATTCCACCATGGGGAGGACCATCTGCTCGGATCTGGAAGAAGCACAGATTACAGGTGATTTCACAGCAGCTGAATCCCAATTTTATTTTGGGGGTGGGGGCTGAGGGGAAGGGGACAAGGTAGGAAAAGGAATCTAATTCAAAATCGCAGCTGGTAACCTGGAGACAGAGCAAAGAGCTAGCAAGCAACGTGTGGGCACAGGAGTTAAAGCAAAGGCTCGTTCTCCGCTGAAGTGGATGTGATTTCCCCGATCCATGAGAAATAAGGAGAAAGTTTTGCAGTCGCAAGCGGAGCACACAGACTGCCAGTGTGCTGTGACTGACCATGGGCATTCAAGAATAACAAAGATTGTAAACTTTTTAGATTCTCTCTCAAATAAGCCTGAAAGAAGACCACAAGACTCCACAGGCAGCACAACAAGGCCAAGATACAGTAGAGATTTTTTTTTCTTCTCCAGACACATGAAGGATGAGAGACAATCTCCATCACCTCTTCCTGCCACAGAAGCCTCCCACAATACTCTCTCTGCTTAAAAATTTGGAGATGCTGCTGCCATCCCATTACTTTCAAATATGAAGGATTCAGCAAGGCGAAACCAGTCCAGCCCGTACTGCTGAGCATGCAGAGAACTAACACGGCAGCCACACGGCCTATTTAGTTTGACGGCCTCCCAGCATCCACCCACCCCACCAAAAGACAACTCCCTGCTCCTGCAGGAAAACCTGCCCAGGCTGTGACAAGTCCCATCCCTGCCAGGAGCGGCTGCTGTTGAGGATATGCCATCTCTTCCAAAAGTTAATAATTTATGGCCTTCGGGGCTGTGCACGGGGAAGGGAGGAGGATAAACAAACAATTTACATTGTCTTTCCTACCAGGATTTGCATATTTGGATAGCCATTTGATTGCAACATGGTGTCTACATAGCTGAAAACACTGGCAGCCGTCAGGCAGGGAGACGAGAGCAGTCAGGCGAGCCAAGGGCTCGGTGGAGCCGCTGCCGGCCCCGTGGCTCACAGCGACAGCGATGCCGTTAGAGGGGGGCCAGGAACGCGCTCCGCACGCGGGGCGTTGTGCAGCACGTGCACGCTGCCCTGCGAGGAGAGGGACGCAGGGGGCACTGCCCGGCCCTGGAAAAAACGCTTATCACAAAGATGCCATCTGCCGCAGCCTCACGCCGAGCTGTCTTGCCGCATCCCGTTTTGCTGCTCGATTGCTCCCTGCCTGGCTGCGGTACGGAGGAGGAGGCACGAAGAACCGGCTCTGGAGAAGTCTAAGCCTTCAGAAGAGGCAGGACGGAGCAGCGGAAAGGGACGTCTACTTTTTCTGGTTCACGTCCCCAGGAGGTAAGAGAGCAGGTTGTTAAGCATCTTAAGATTTATCTGAGAAATGTGCCGCCCCAGCTGGAAATACAAGGATATCTTCACAGTCATAGAGGAGAGATGCTCCCCTGCACCCTCCTCCAAATAAATCCTCTTCTTGGAAAGAGCCCTGATGCCTCCTGCCATGTAAAGACATGCTGGGTACACAAACACATTTATTTCCTGGCTTTCTCTCTTTTCTCCTTACCTTCTGAGTTTTTAGTGATATAAAAGGACATCAGGTGTGAATCTGAGCCGTCTGGTTTAACACCCATAGCCAGATGCAGGGAGCCTCTGGCAGGATTAAGCAGGCAGCCCAAGCCTGGCTCAAAAGCCCCGAACTTTCAGAAAGGAAAATCCAAAAAGAGGCAGAAGGTCAAATCCCGCTTTAGCTGCACCTGTGCGAACTAGGATACTTCACCCCCTTCATGAAATACTGAGAACTAGAGGCAGGTTGAGACCAGTATGAGACCAGTGCCTCGCTGGTTGTCGAGCGACCCGCACCGCCTCCGGAGCCGCTGCCCGCGCACGCACCACTGACGTCTCCTGCACCAGCCTGCGCCACGGACAGAGGGACAAGGCTGCAAAATCACCTGAGGAATAAACGGCGGGGACGGTGGGCTGTCAGGGACACACAGCCACTTCCATGCAAACGCCTGATTAATGGCCAAACGGGAATGGAAACGCCAGACATGAAGGATCAGCAGCCTTTGTGAAAAACAACTGTTTTTCCGAGTTCCCTTGGGGCACCAGCGGCTCGTTAAGTTGAGCTTCTTTCTAGTAATGAGGTCAGACAGGGCTAATAAAGAGAGATACCACTGGACAAGCCTTGTGCAGGCCAATTCCAACTGGGAATTGCGGCTCTGGGCTGGAGACAGCACCACGTGCGTGATGGCTCCTCCATCCTGGACAAGGGCTTGGAGCTGTGCCTGGCACAGGCGTCTTGGGACACAGCCGGAGCCCTGCACAGGTTCTCCTGTGCTCGGTCTCTCACCGAGCCTGTCAAGGCGCGATGGCTCCATGCTGCCCAGAGACCGCAGGACAGAAGGAGAGCAGAGCCTGCCGCTCTCCTGTCCTGCACGCCGTGGTGTGTGTTACACCCACCCGAGCAACCCACCGCCCCGTGCCCAGCGCACGGTGCCCGAGATGCACCCGCTGACACCAGGATGCGCCACTACATCTCTTCCTGAGGGTTTGGTTTCCATGACAACAAATGATGATGTCAGAGAAGAATGATGATTCCCGTGAATGCGGAAGAAGAAAGGGAACATCTCCACAGCAGGAAGCTTCTTGTTGATGTTTGGAGAGAGAAATAATTCCTCTGCCTAACTCATGGGTGCCCTTCCAGTGCCAAACAACTACCGGCCCACCGGAAGCACAGCGGCGCGGTACCAACCCTGCAAGTCCGGGTTCACCCCTGAGCCCCGGCTCCGGGCACAGCGATGCAGGAGAGGGGAGGAGCGGGACGGGGCTGGGCTGCCGGTGGTCGCGTTTCTTTACGTCCCCCTAACTCTGCCAGGTTTTCTTCTCTCACGACACGATGATGGGGCACGGGAAGGGTTTAGGAGAAAAACACAGAGGGAAGCGGTGCAGGTCAGAATGGGTGGGAGTGCAGTGGAACAGGGAGCAGGCGGGTTCAGGGAGAAGCACATTGGTGTAATGGAAACCAGAGGGGTCCCGGGTCAGAGACGTGTTCAGCCACCTGAGAGACAGCGAGGACCGGGAGGACAGATCGCAGGCTCCCGCATTTGGACATGAATGGGAGAAGTTGTTTGGGACAGAGAGAGCGCTTGCCTCGCTCACTCCTGATGAATGTTTACAAATATGGCGTGAAAAGTGCCTAACGACATAATCTGCAAATCCAAGTATCATCCCTGGCTCGGAGGTCGCCAGGCCAGCAAAACGCCCCACATGACAGAGCAGAATGCTCCCAATTCAGGGAACTGCAGCCCTTCAAAGACACTGCGCAGATTTATGTGTCTAATGCCCCCACAATACAGACTGCAGGCATAAGCTCTGCATTGTCTTAAGAGATTAGCAAAACACCATATTGTGTCCCATATATGTTTCAGTGTAGCACCCGTGTATGAGCCATTCAAGAATCTAACATGACATGAAGCTCCAACTTACCTATTGTAGTCAAGTTTCTCGTAGGTATTTTGCCTAGCCTATGCCAGAGCTAAGATACATCTGGATTCCCTTCCAGTTCCTCCCAGCAGGCTCCCATTAGAAGACACTGAATCTCTTTGTAGGAACTTTCCATGATTAAATTACCTGTCTGTTTTCATTACGAGTGTTTCAGCGAGGCTGACTTACAATGAAATGCCTGGTGCCAGAAAAAACAGCTGAGTAAGTCCATGCACGAAGGGACTGATTCCCCATCCCGGATCCTAGACGCGAGGCCACCCATTAACTCCTCAAGAACTGCAGCTTCTCCCCACGTACCCAGGCGTGGGATGGGAGCCGGGTCCCAAAGCATCTCGCTGATGGCTGCCCCGCTCTGCACGAAATGGCCCGTGGAGGCATGGGATGGGCTCCTGAAATGATGCCCTGGGTCAGGAGGCAGAAGGCACTGGCTGAAGACACTTATCTTTGTATGTAACGCTGACAAAGTGAAAAGCCCAGTCAACCCTGGAGCCTTAGGACTGCTCCTTCCACGCTAGGATTTCTAGCCCTTCAGGGTGGATGCTATCAAATAACATTGCATTTGTGTAAAATAGAGATTTTGAGTAGAACCGTATCAGCTCTGGGAATGCGCACTGGAGCGTTACTGCATCTACTGCCTGAAATAGAAACCAAAGACAACAAGGAGCCTCCGCTGCCAAGGTGCATCTTCGCAGAATTGCCACTTTTTTGCCATTTACGTCTGCGCATTTCAGCTCTTAGGCATTTCCCATTAAAGCCTCCCATAAAGCTCTAGGATGGATTTCTCACTTCCGTACTGGAAATTTAGCAGAAGGACTGTTACTGGCAGCAGGTTTCTGAACCAGGCTGGTGAGCAGTGTAGTTTAAATGGCCTTTCCCTACCTCTTTCTGTCCATGGTTCTGTGGGGTCTTTCCTACTGAGACCTGGTACTAAAAGAAGTTTCCACAAGCAAGAGACTCAGAAATGCAAAAGCTCCCCAAAGACAGGACAAGATAAATAAATATCAGTCCAGGTTTTCTGTATGTGCTTCCGCCAAATAGTCTTTGCAGAAAGGATTTACTTTTGCTAATCCAATTTAATTAAACTGGGCTATTCTACACTCACACCAGGCTAAAAAGGAGGCGATATGCACGAGATGACCTGCCACTTCTGCTGTGCCCCTCACGAACACCCTTTCTCACAGTATCATTTTACAGGGTTACCCATGCTGGCATCCGCCTCCGACAGCCAGAGAGAAAAAAGCATGGCAATATTTAGGAGGGGAGAATCCAGAATAGAAATTGCAAATCTCTATACAAGAAGTTTCCAAGAGCCCTTCGGACCCAATATGAAATTCTTCTGGGAGGAAGGTACCCCTTAGCCTCCCTCCGAGCATTGCTAACATCAGCTGCCTCTTGGTGCTCAGGGACCCAGGTCGGAGCCATTTGCAGGCCATTAATAAACGGCAGGGAATGCTGAGGATCGTACAAGCCAGTCTGTAGCAGATCTGGGATCTGAATCTGCTCCTGCAGACGCCTGGGGCCGTGCCCGAACCGCTGGATAGCATCCCTCCCCGCGCCTCCATCTGCGGGAGGAGAAACCCAGCCCTGAAGAAGTGACTTTCCCTGCACGCACCTTCTGCAGGCAGGAACACCGTGAGCGTGATTTAGCTCACTGCTCTCCGTGTGGGACGTCTCCCTCTTGAAATTAAAGTGAAATAGTAATCCCATTAAGTATCTTTCCTTTAAATCACAGATATGTCTGTGAGTAAGTTAACGACAACCCTTACATGCACATTCAGTTCAAATCAGCATATCCAATTAACTTCATTACCTGGAGGCTCCCGCATATCCCAGTCACCTTCTCTCCTGCCACATTTTCTTTATGCATTTTTCCCAAATTAGGACAGAATACATATGTCATGGTGGGCATCACCTTTATTTTTACCCCAAAGCTAGCACAGGGAAGCCTCAATAGATGGGTTCACTCCAGAAAGTCACAATGCTGTCAGGCTGAGCGGCTTGCAGAAAAACGGCTCCTCAAGACCAAATGATCTGGTCTCCGAGGGAGGAGAAAATCCATCCTTTCCAGAATTACACTGTTTGACTAAACATTAAATACACTCACTAATCCCCACTGGGGTTGCCCTTATGAAACTACAGGATCAGCTGGGGAGAAAAATCAGTTTGGTAAAGAGCTCGCTGCAGCGAGCCCTGCTTAGCGCACAGGCATCGGAGCTGCATCGCAACCGAGGGGGCTCTTCTCAGGCGCCGCCTACCAGTACCGTGACCATTCCTGAAATTTCCGCAGACGTAGATCTTTCTTTTACAAAGTGCCAGAGAGGGGCCTAGAGCAGGGCGGCTGCAGCCATCAGCGCGATGGGCAGCAGATCCGGCTGGGAAGGGAACAAACCGGTGGGCCTGGGGACGAGCAGCCCAGTGGCATCACACCAGCATCTCATCTCACACTGTCCCCGGGCACTGCTTAAAGACTCAATTTCATGAGGCAATACCGAGCAGCAGGTAAGTCCCCGGCACTTTGGAGCAAGCACCCGAACTCTCCCCACAGCTGCCCCCTCCCCTCCAGTGAGGCCGCACAGGTGACGCTGCTCTGCAAAGTCCTGGTCACATTTACTCTTCCTTTTGAACTTCAAAGAGACATGAAAGCCCCATCCAAGCAAACCCAGCCTCACATCCCAACTTCTCCCTCCTGCTGCTGGGCACAATACAGACAAAGCATCAAGGCAGCGCAAAGCCAAGACCGCCTTCTCTGCTCATGTTTTCTGAGTCCTAATCCACTTTTTTGGAGACATTTTCCTCCTCCATCCCCTCCCTGAACTTAAGGGAAGCTCCAGGTGCAAGCAGACAGACCCCCTCGGTCCCTGTCTTGCTCGGAGCTTGCCTCTCCCGATAGATTCAGCTGCTGGCACCCTCCACTCAGCTGATCCCTCGTTTTCCGGATCTGCAAACACCACCTGCGTGTGTGGCTGCATGCCTGAGTTTACACCTTCAAAAGGGGATGGGGAGAGGGAAGCGGGCGCCGTGCCGCAGGTCTGGGGCGCGGGAGGTAACGCGGGGTTGGCAGCTGTACAGCCACGCACCACGCGGGGGGAGGCAGGGTGGGTTCGAGCCCGAGTTTCTTCTGATCAGGCTTCATGACCTGAAGTATTTATAGATCTGAGGTTTCTGTGAATTCAATACTCATGTCAAAAATGTCTCTATGTGTCTTTCACACCCACATGTGTTTCTCATCTCTTCTGCTTGGGAAATGTTATCTAAGTGTTCAAAGTCACAATCTGGGAATCTGCAGCTCCCCAGAGGAACCACGAGTCAGATGAACCACTGGGCTAATTGGGAGAGAGCACAGAGAAACCCCCCCGGGGTCCCAGGCACCTCCGCAGGGAGAGGGGGCTCATAGTCTGCAGCACTGGCGCCCACATATGCTGCTAAGCACAAAAATGCCAACCCAGCAAACAAACAAACCAACCAACCCAAATTAACTCACTTCCCGCATCTCCAGTGCTAAGGGTGGAGAATTGCCCCTACGAGCACGGCTTTCTTCCTAGCCCTGTGGGACAAGAAGGCTGCAAGTCTGCTAGAATCAGCACATGCAACTACGGCAAAGAGAGACCTGAACGCTTTCAGTCTTACCATTTCAAAGAGTCTGAACCCATCTACCGGGAAGGCAAGACAGGTTTTTAAAAAACAAAACAAAGAAAAACCCGCCCTTCCTTCTGTGCTAAAGCTCAAGCCACAGTCAACAGGCTATTACAGCAAAGACCTCAGCTGTTTCAGCAACCCCACGTGTCCCCTGGCTAATGGCAAACAGTTGCCATACCGAAGTTCAAGGGGCTGCTTTGGGAGCGCACCTAGGAGGCTGGGCACTCGGATCTGCCGCAGGGAGAAGAGCTGCTGCGAACACAGTCCTTCCCCTTCGCAGACGGAAAGAGCAGCTTGGGAGAGGGATCCCTTGCTGCCTCTCCGCTGGCTTCCGGAGGTGAAAGAAGCCAATTCCTGGGCTGAAGCTGCAGCTCAGACATCCTAGTAGGTACCGGTACAAAACCTTAAGAGAAGATTGCCACTGACGCTGTTCTCTCTCTCTCCCCTAAGCCTTTATTTCCTTCTTCTGTCCTTCTGCTCCCTCCACCCTTCTGGAGAGCTGATTCTCCAAGATAAAACAGGGAGGATGGTACAGAGGCACCATGCAGAGACTAATCAGCAGCCCCCATGTCTTTAATTTATTACTGCACGAGAGGCTCGTTTAGAATAAAGCTGCCAGTTCGGAAGATCACTCCTTTAACAGACTTTTTATTTGAAAAGCTGTCAGCTCACACCTTGTCACAGCTCTACTTGCAGCAGCAGAACTTTAATAATGTGCCACCTCATGCAAATGAGCTGCTAATTAATTAAGTAGTATTCTTCCGGGGACGGATTCATTAGAATCAAGTCTGGGTAGGCTGGCTGGCTAGGTCGTACTGCTTTGGACGGTGCTTTAAATCAGCAGCCTTGCCTTTTCCTTGAGTCCCAGCACTCGGGTGGATTCCCATCAGGAGGGATGCTCTCTCCTGTCCCCGCGCCCTCGGGAAGGCTCAGCACGCCCCCGTGAATCCGTGCAAAACCACGCTGCAAGCTGATCACTTAACGTGGCACAGACCAGACCTAGCTTGGCTAAGAACAGTAGTGAGATGAAAAAAAAATGACTGAATGTTGTGCCCAAAAGATTGCCTTCTCCTCTGTTCAGGAAAGCCAGTGTAGAAGAGGGCCCAATTCAAAAGCAGGAGGTAAAGACTATTAACTCAGAGGGCTCCAGGGATCAGGCTGCCAGGCAGGGAACACTGCAAAGGAGTAGCGCTCTTTTTTTGGAGCACTTGTTGCAAAGAGGCGATTGCTGGGGGTTCAGGGCTGTCAGCCTTGCACCTTCCACCAGCATCAAAGTACAACCCATTAAAGGCAGAAACGCTCGAGAGCGTCCTGTGGATTTACTCCCCGGAAGGAGGACAGCTCGGGGCACGTCTGCAGCATGGTACAAAACCTATTCGCTTCTAATTTGTCCCCTAATAAAGAGCCACAACGTGCAATGACTTCCCTTTCCTTTCGTTCAGCAATAAGCACCCTTCTCCCTTTACATTCCCGTATTATTTTTAAAGAGATGGCTCAGTGCTTCTCTGGGAAATGGGAATCATTAAGTTAGCAGCACTTTGCTGCTTGCAGGCTTTACATTTTGGCACTGAGCAAGGAAATCATCAAAGAGACTCAGTGGTGGCCTCCAAGAGAAAGGAACGAGGTAGGTGTAGCTGTATCAGAAGGCACCGCACGCTAACCTTTCTGCAATGTGCTCCTTCAGCCTCTGCCGTTCTTTCCTTGACTTACCCCTGCTTCTCCCACTTTGTGCAGCTTTAATCCAGCTCCTTCCCTTACAGCTGGGAAGTAAATGAAAGCACAGGCGAGCAAAGAGGAGGACAGCTCCAGAAACTGGCGGAGTTTTTTTTTTTTTCCTGAAGCATCCTCTTCTACGTGGCACTAGCAGTCTGTAGCAGGGACGCACAGCCGGGTTAGCTGGGTGCAACAGGAGCCCCCGCTGTGCCGAGAAGGACACGCTGATCCCACGCTGCCCTTCAGCCCTCTGGCTGTTACAAATGCCTGGGTCTTACCCTGACTTTTCCCCCTCTTTGGCCCGAGCCCATAGCTGGGCTCAGCGTCAGCAGGCGCCCGAAGGGACTCGTCAGCAAGGACAGGAGAGAGGCACGCCTCGTCGTCTGCTGCCTGCAGGACACAACTAGTGGTGGAGGGAGTTGCGAGTAGCATTTTGGGGAGTGACGGGAAATGCGACACAGTGCTAAGCCTAAGACTTCTGTGGCCAGCAGAAAACACGAGAGGAAGCACAGAGCCGGCATTATTTAGGGTGACGGAGGTACTGGGTATCTGCTCGGAATTGCTTGTCACATACCATTTGCACCTCTTTGCCAAAGTCCCCAAAATAGCACTGTATCTGTGTTATCTATCCACACCTCACCTGTACCCTTCCAGCTGAATAATCCTCCACCGCTCGGTGTCAAGCTCTCTCCCCACGATCATCCTCCTACAGCAGTACATTTCACAGCTGAAGGGATTGGTCTTGCTTAGTTTGGTTTGTTGACCTTGAGTGGCCATGTAAAATGGAATAAAAAGCCACTTAGACAAGATTGTCTAACGTGCAGTTTGCTCTAAACGAGCAGCAGTGAGTCGCGATTCTCCCCAAGGAGGAAAAAACTAAACGACTGTCAAAAATTGTCACATGAAAACCCTGTTTCTCCCAAGTCACGGCTTCCAGCTGATCAGGTGGGAACCAGAAAGTTCCCCAGGAAATATTATTCTCCTTCCTTTTCAAAAACATCACGTAAGTAATATGCTTCAAATGACTTAGACTTTATGCCCAACACCTCCCAGGAATGCTGCAACACAAGCCAAACTGTGAGCCACTAGAGGCCAAAACCCAGAAGGAAATGAAAAGAATCTAAATTTTGTTATCTTTTGATTTTACAAACTTGTGCAGAAATCCTGCCTGGTAGTTTTGCAACGCTTTAGGTAAGACAGGAGCGATCAGGTGAATGAGGAGGCTGTGCATATTTTTGGTGTCACTTGTGCACGCAGAACCAGTCATGTGTTACTGATCAGATCTAACCTTGCTGGGGCAGAGGATGTGAGAAAATTACAGAGCACACAGCTTAGCTCACATCCCAGCAAGTGAGGCTCTCTCCCCCAGCTCCTGCTGCTCCGTCCCAGGCGCTGGCCAGCTGCGAGGAACCTCACACAGCCCTGGGTTACAGCCGCTGCGGACGCACCGCGGGCAGGCAGAGGTGCAGATAGGAAACGGGTATTTTCCAGTTAAGAAACAAGCCAGAGCACAAAGGAGTCAAACCCTCTTGCCAGCCGGCGGCTGACCCCGCTGTTTATATACAGGCTGAATTTTACTAAAGCAACAGCCTCGCAAGCGAGGTCACTTAAGGACGGGCAGAGCCACAGCCAAACTGGCACTGCCCCGCGGCTCCCGGAGGGTGGCCGCGCCGACAGAGCTGCCGGCTCTCTCCCCTTCCGCGTGCACCGCGGCAGCCTGGCTCATCGGTGTTTAGCTGCCTGCCAGGAGATACCTGCTCTGTGTTTGGGTCTTGTTCACCACCGGGCACGCGGGAGCTGGACCAAGTGTGGTTTCATCAGGGAAGGCAAGACGCAGAACCAAGACGCATGACAAACAGCCAGGCTGGCACCCTGCTCAAGGACATTTGCTTACACAGGGGCCTGTATCGGAACCATTAACGCCTCCTGATAGGATTCAGACAAGTACAAATCCATGGGAGCTGAAGCTCTCCTTATGCTTTCCTAGCTGCTCATTCACGCCCAGATCTCCCGGTCACCAGCAGACAGAGGCTTGAGGTAGGTCACATTCCCTGCATGGCACGCACTGACGAAGACCCCTTTTGCCTCGTGAGTTGCTTCCCAAATGCTATTCTGGGGCAGATCAAGGATTAAAAAAACAAAAACAACAAAAAAACCCCCTCCTTCCATCTCTGCACTGTAACTCACTAAGCCTTCGGCATATGTCCTTTCCAACGTCTCAGAGTTAATCGGCAGATAAGCAGATGAACTGGCTCTGAATAATCTGTATGTGCAACACATGTAGCGCTGCTGAACACTGCCTTGAACCCAGCAGGGAGATTGCTGGGCTCAGCGCACACTTCTGTCCCCGTCCGTCCCCGTCTCCGGAGAGCTGGCGCAGCTACCCAGCACACACCGCAGCCCTGGGACAGCGTAAACCACCCTGCTGTGCATCAGGCTGGAGCGGAAGAAAAGGAAGAAGCCGATGGGTGGACCAGCTCTCTGGTCCTCAAATGTCCAAATTCAGAGCTAAAGTTCAAATTCATCTGGGGAAGGAAAGGAACCTGAAAGAGCTTGGTGCTCCACCTGTAATCTCTGAAGCAGTCCGGATGGCCCTGCAATCAGTACTCAGGAATGGCGTTTAACACTTGAAGCACTTTGCAGCTCCAAACCATGCTGCGAGCATGCAGTAACGCAGCCCGCCCGGAGCAAAGCCCCAGCCCAGTTCTGGCAGCACCATCCAGGGACAGGCAGGCAAGGAGCTCTGGACTTCCCTCTTCACCTCATTCACAGTGGGAAAAAAATCACAAAGGAGGCGAGTGGATGTGCCCAAGGCCAAGCTGCTTGATGCACGTAGTGTCCTTGGTGGGGTCGCTTAAGCTGATGCCACAGCTTTTCCTTGGAGGCCACAGATGCCAACGGCATGTGAAGACAAGAGCAGCCACAGCACCGTGTTAACAACACGGGGTGACCCAGGCAAAGCGTACCAGTAACATTAGACATCCCCAGACTGGGAGGAGGGAGGGAAAGAGGGGCCACGGCTAAAGGGCTGGAACTGAAGGAGATGGGGTTTGTGCACACGAGCAGCACGTCGCTGCGCAGAGCGACTCTGAACGCCTTAGTCCAGCAGGACCCAACCGGCCTGCGCCTGGTTTCATGCTGAAAGGTTTTGCTTGTAGTTTCCTCTGCACGATGAGTTGAAGCAGATCTGCCCCAGCGCTGAGAAACACCGCGCTAGAAGGACTGAGGCAGCTCTTCCCCCAGGCCCTCACTTTTGTTCGCACACCAGCCAGCACAGCTAATCCCTTATCGTGCCCATGGCCCAAAATCAACATTATGAGATAGGTTCAGGCTGGGGTCCACGGATGGGAGAGACAGAGCTACACCACATTACTGCTTTCGCTTCCATAATTGACCTGTAGATAAACACATGGCTTCCGCCTTAATCCCCTGCAGCCTCATGAACATCAGCCGCGCTAAATTTTTCATGTAATTAAGAGAAAAACCCTAATCCAATGTAATTAGCTTCCTGATTGCAAACGTCAGGCAGAAAAGCACTGTTTGAACAGCAATTCAGGTCTAGCTGGTTAGGCAAATACTGTGTGTGTGGTTCAGTAATTTAACACTGAAACAACTCCCGCTCTGCTATCCTTATAGGCTTGCTCTCCTAAAGAGTACTAAGTGGTTTCATGGCTGCAATAGGTCCAGTATCCCTGAAACTGCTGTTCCACTAAGCTCCAGTTATGTCCCTGAAGAGCTGGTCATGAAAAAAGCCAACCTGTTCCCCGAGAACCACACTAGTTGCTGATTTTGGAGGGGTCCCCCCACCCCATCAGCATCCTTAAGTGACTGCCACCAAGTTATTAAGACTACACCCCACCCCCCACTGCCTAAACTCAGGATCTGATAGTCACAAGTAAGACCCGATGGAGAAAGAGTCTCCTTGTAAGCGATGCTCAGCACCGCCACCACAACGCCCCAGAGCTGGAGGCGATACCAACGCCTACAAGGAGTTTTACGGTGTCGGTCAAAATTCATCCCAGCTTCTGAGCCTTTATGGTTTACAGTGGTGTTTTTCTTTTCCATTCATATACACGAAGGTAAAATGTTAAGAGAGAAATGTTAGAAATTTGGCAAGTGGAAGCAGATGGGAGAGGAACTGAGAACGTGGATGTACGTGCCAACGGGGAGGCAGAGAAACCAAGCAAGCACGGCTAGAAGATACCTTCACTTAACCATTTCATCCATCCCCCAGCAAAAAGGATCTGAACTACTTAAGCCACTGTCAAATATTTCTCTTGTCTTTCTAAAACTCGCTTGTGATAGAAATTACAGACTCCTCCAGTTCTCACCTAGTTACATCTTTCGTCTTCAGACTTAGTATCAGTCTCCTGAAATACTGCAGTATTATACTGCAGTATTGAAAGCAGTATTATTCTAGGAGGTATTTGTTAAGGTCTCTTTAAGGAGGATTTTAATCCTCATCCTAGGCTATGTTACAAAGGTTTTGTGGGTTTGGTTGGTTGGTTGTTGAAAAAGGCATTAGTCTCTGTGTTGCTAGTTTTGGTTAATGTTGCTGTAGAGGCTGTGCCTGGGAGACTGCAAAACAACCAGCCCGCCTCCTATAAGGCGAAAGCTGAAAAGCGTTTCACAGCTTCAGCTTTGCAGACTGAATTCTTACAGAATACTTGTTTATATGCTGTGGCAGGCGAGAGCCAACCATATATATTTTTGCAGCTATAACTCTTAATTCTGACAGAGGCCACAGGCTGATGAAAGGCAGGGGGTTGCGCCTGGCTTTGTCCGTGTTTGGGCTCCAGGCTCTGGCCTCCCCAGCACTGCTCCTCTCTCCCCTCCTCATCACATGGATGGTCTGTAAACAAACCAGCAGCAAGCAGAGCAAGCTGCTCCTTTGTATCAAAGCCAGGGAGATTTCTTTATACAAAAATGAGTGAAAATTTATCAACTCAAAGCTCCTTTTAAAGAGAAGCCCCTAAGGAGAGCAAACCCAGATGCTTGCTTGCATTGCACTGGTAAGCCAATTCCTCTTTCTCCCTCCCTTCAAACACACATTGTTTTCCATGGAAGGCACTGTAGATGAACTATCGACTGCGAACAGAGCCTCCTGGTTGGATGGCAACACATCAATATGGACTTAAGCGAGCAGCAATCATATGGCACAGTTTGGTGCTTTGCCATCATTCCGTTTACATGGGAACAGCACTTCAAGCCAAGCAAACGACCTTCTGCTTAAATGCTTCCTAGAGGACCTCCAGCCAGCGAGCCCATGTCTCGCAGGAGCCTGGTGACCATGGTTCAAAAGGCAACACTAGAAACCGCACGTCTCCCTCCCCTTTGCTCTGGCTCAGGAGGTGGGAACCTGCAGGTACGTCCCGAGTCGCATTTACAACCACCCAAACTGGCGATGTGCTCACCCCTTCCCTTTCTGACCACGCTTTCTGCACCAAGTCAAACACGTGGATGGGGACACTTTGGGTAATGCATTCCAGATGGGATATCACATTTGCACGCTGTGGTTGTCAGTGGTCGTAGCGATGTGGGTGTATTTCATTTTTCTGGCTCATAGCAATTATTCCAGCTTTTAGTCAGCTTTGGGGAAATTCTTCCTGCCAAAACCCCCAGTATCGAACGCCAGTGACACAGGAGTCTGTGTGTTGACTGGTCTGTGGTTTCCTTGCCTTCGATCCAACACAAATTCTTCTCTCCATCGCCCGTGCCCTCCCAAAGCAAGGTATCTTAAAGGTCTGTGGAGAGCTGCTAGCTGATGAGAAGAGCTGTACATAGCTCATTGGGGGCTGGCTGCTTTTTTTGCTCACTTTCCCCATTGCACATCCAGCAATGTACAACGGGGAACGGAGTCGCAGGTCGGCCTGGCAGGGAGCTGGGACTGAGGCACTAACTGGGTATATGCAACAGTCACCCCAGCATCTGCTGCTACCAGCTCGTAGGCAGTAAAGCTACATCAAAGCTACATCCCAGTGAGCTGGGTGATTTCTCAGCCACCGTTTTGCCAGAGGATGGTGGAAGTGTCTCCAGACAGACCCAGGAGTCTCGGGAGTCTTTGCATTCGTGTTAATGAGCACTGGCAGGAGATTTGCAGCTAGGCAGTAAGAAGTGTCAAGGAGTGGTGAAGGAGACAGAAAGAGGTGTTGGAAGGAAAGGGAGCTGCTCAACTTCACCTACAGACAGCTTTTAAGTGACCTGAAGGACAACATCAGGTCGTGAGGCTACCAGCTTCCGCTCCTCCTACCCCCACAAGCTGAAGTTTCTAACAAGGTAAGTTATTTGAATTGCTCTCACTAAAAAGAGATCAGGCATCAAATGTTTCTAAAGCTTTTAGAGTAAGAGCTATAAACTGAGCCAAAAACCTCAAGAGACAGAACTGATACGGAAAGCTACCTTCCAGGACAGATTTTCCCAGTGACTGAGTGCTGGCAACTGCAGCAGCCTCTTTGCAACCATAGCATGATGCCACTGTTTATTATCAGAGGAGCTGAGCTACTTCTTGTCTTCCTCTTCCTATTGCACCAGAACTAACACAGTCCCCCCTCCATATCCATACATCTGCATAATGTAATCTGCTAATGATTTCAGGCCTCATATTTTGTCAGTGTCATGATTTATTAGTTATGTCATGGTTTGCACTCAGCTGCAAAGAAATCTTTCAGTGACTAAAACCATGAGACTCGAATTTTGCTGGTGCTAGAGTACTATGGCCTGGCAATTTCAACACATCAGGTATTTCACCGTCTGTCCCTGCAGTTTGTGTTTCTACGGGAGCAGAGCGGGAAGGCTGGCTGGGAGCTGGGTCCTGTTCTCTACGTCCGGAGTCCTGTGATTTGTGACTTAAGCAAATGGCTGAGCCAACCTCCGAAGAGTCTGTTCCTGAGAGGTTTTATGCCTTGAAAATTTATTCTAAAGCAGCTTCAAAAACTCCAGTTTTCATTATTAATATAACTTCTTCCATCAGAGTCCACTTATCTTTTTGTTTTCTATTTCTGTCTCTATCCTTTTATTGTTTCCCCCAGCACTTCTATGAGAATGCTACTGAAACCCAGACCAGGCGACTGCAGCATCTACCCACTCGCTCCTTACCAGCATGAATTTATTTCCATCAAAGCTTCCTTCTTGAATCAAGTTTTCTTCCTTTTAATTCCATCTGTATTTAATCCCAGACAAACACAAACAACAATCCCAGCTCCCTAAGGCCATCGCTTTCTAAATCAGTTACAGCCAACTCCAATTAGCAGGCAAGCAACATGAGCAGCTTCGTACGCTCCTGTATCTTTGGGAATGAGCCAGCCCAGAAGGTCCTTTTCCCCAGACTGTCCCCTTTTTCCTTCTGAAGAACTTGCACCGTCATTAGTCGTAGGCTCTGCAAGATAAAACACGCTTGCCTTTGCTTTTGCCGTCACGGAAGAGCTGGGAAGGATGCTCTGCAGCCTCGGTAACACTGTTCTGTGGTTCTGCGCTCCCACACCTCTAGCCTACCTGCCTGCTTCAATTTATAAGAGGATCCCAAAGCCTCTACAAGTGCTAAAAGGATATTTTCTTGGTCACTTCAGCTTCCCTCTTAACCTGCTCTTGAAACAGCTTCTTCATAGCCTCTCTAAGCCAGGCTGCCGGAGAAGCAGTGATGCCAGCTCCTGCCAGGGCTGCGCAGGCAGCAAGCCTCTGCCTTCTCCGGCCATGAGAGCATCTCTCCGATGTACCCTGGAGAAGAAACCACCAGCCTTCAGGGGAGCTCACCACGTTCGACAGAGGAAGCGTAGCAGTTCGTGGGTTATTTGGCTTCACCTGATTGTGAATTCACGGTCTTCAAATTGCTTTTAACTTATTTTGGTGAGAAATGTCTGATCTCACAGGCTGGTTGGATTTTGCCAGACCTAGCCAGGCTCTGGCAGTGGGGGGGCACTTGCTCTTTAGAGCTCAGACTTGGTGGTGCCCCTTGCTCCGCCGTGGCTCTGCTGGGCTGCTCCCCCTCAGCGGGTGCTGGGGCAGCGGCAGAGCTCGGTCCTCGGACCCTCGTCTGAAGGGACA
Source organism: Sagittarius serpentarius (assembly GCA_034782735.1). Classification (NCBI taxonomy): domain Eukaryota; kingdom Metazoa; phylum Chordata; class Aves; order Accipitriformes; family Sagittariidae; genus Sagittarius; species Sagittarius serpentarius. The sequence goes on along the minus strand of JAVKLA010000052.1, from coordinate 1,942,136 downwards.
CCTGCCCCAAGCGTGCCAGCGGGCAGGGGCAGGCTCGGCACTTTAGCTCAGACAGCTCTCCCTCCATTAGTGAGCTATTTCGGGCAATGATTTCAAATGAAAATCTGTATTTTATTAATTATGTGTCTGCTTTGCTGCTGAACTCTTTAATGTGTTTCCCAGCTGTATCAATCTACAGCCATGAAGGAAGCCGTTAAATCTAAATGCCTCGAGCGTGTAGCATTTCTGCTGGGACGCATCCGTCACCGGGGTTAGCCCGGAGGTGCGAGGCCCCAGCTAAAGCTGCCATCTCCCCTCACCTGCGGGAACATCTCCCGCCTCACCTAGCAGAAGCAAAGCAAAGGACGTTGTGGGAGTGGAGTGGAGAGTGTGCCCTGACAAACCCATCAGGATTGTAAATGATTGCAAAGCAAAGTCCATCTGGTGACGCTGCCGGGTTTCTCCATCTTTCACACCGGCTGGCAAGAAATGCAAGGAGCCAGCCCCGGCACTGCTGGGCTTCAGCTTAGCATGCTGCCAGCAGCTGTCAAAGAGAGAAGATGAGGATGGGAGTAAGAATCATTTGCATTGCTGCAAACTCTTCCTCCAGCCTCATTTGCTAACCTCAGTGCCCGAGCTAGCTCTGCACTGACGAGTCCCTTGTATTTCTCCGCTCATCCCCTGATGCACGTACACAGCTCTTCAGCAGCTGGGAAACGGATTTCCCCAATACATGCCTTTCGTACCACGTAGGAAATATTAGAAAGAGCAGCGTCTGCACGCAGGCAGATTTATTCACCTGTCCTAACTGGCAAAACTGATTAGGTTTGATGGACATGCAGGGATGTGCAGATTCATTAACGACCAGTTTAGCATGGAAACTGGCAAAGCAATGCACCTCACAGATGGTATTAGAAGTTTATTTAAAGCAAATTTTATGGCTGTGGAGAACATATTAGATCAGCAACCTCAAGAAAAATCACTTCAGGCTCCTTCCCTAACAAATAAATAAAAAATTGTAAAAATAAAAGAACACCCCCCCCCCAAAAAAAAAAGTGCACCACAGATAATTTTACAAACCAAATTCTTTGTTGCAGAGATGTCTTCAATCTCTTGAGTGAAAACTAAAGATCTCACCAGCACTCAGAAGCAGAAGGGGCTGAAATGCATCAACCGTACCCAGTCCAGCCCGGCACGCCTCATCCGCGAGGATCCTCTGCTGGCGAATTGGCCATTCACGCGATCTGCCTTCCCCCACCAAGCAAGCCATTTAAGTCGCATTATTTTAGAGCGTCCTCGAGACAGAGCAGCATTAATGGGCTCTACTGTCTGAAAACTGCTCTTGCTTAGATACCCGCAAAGCTGAGCAAGAGAGGCACAAGGCTAAAAAATGTTCCCTCTCAAGCAAAACAGACTTGCACTTGGATTGCACAGAAATTAAAGCAACAAAAGGTCCCTGAAGCCAATTGCAATATAACTGAGAAACAGGCTCGTCACTTTGTACATCCATCTGGCAAGGACATACTTTCCATTTCAGCAAGTGCGAGAATGGGTGGACAGCAAAGGGAAATGTGAAAACAGCAAAGAAACAAGAAGAATGAAAACCTGCGGGACAACACTGCTACCCTGTTATGAATACTGTACGTCTATTCATATGAAAATCCATACGGCTGCTACTGTTGCATGCACTCTTCTTACACAGCATGAAATTAAAATTCCTCTTCAGTATCATATTGCCAGCACTACAGAGCAACTTTAGAGTAAGCTAGCAGACAATTTATCCTTTGGCTTCCTCAGACGGGCTTGTGCTGGGATTGAAAGCCAGTGGGGTGAGGGAGACTAGTCTATTGCCCATGGTAAAAAATTCTGCTTCCAAAACAAATCCCAGAGAAATATTGCTGGCCTAGAGTCTGACTGTTGGTGCTAATTTCACAGTGCAGTTTCACATGCATAATTCCCCCCAAGGCCCCCCTGCCACTTTCCTTCTTATCTTCCCAGAACAAACTCAACATGCAGGCTAATTTCAAGGAGTGTTTCACCCAGAGTCCAGCCAAATGTCAGTGGATCTGCTGGAAATGCAAATTGAGACAATCATGTAAAAGAGGAGGGCTTATAGATTGTGCATAAGGGCAACAGAAGGCAAATAAAAGCTGACAGAAAGAGGTAGCAAGGCACAAATCTCCCATCTCAAGTTGTTGATCATTTGCACATGTGCTCAGCAAGCAGAGATAGATTTCCAAAAACATACAAGTCCCATTGATTTTCACCGCTAAATTGTCCAGGTGTCTCTAAAAACCACGTATCCCAAAGCTCCTAAATCAGCATCTTGCATTCACTCACACAATTCACATCCACCTCGCAGGGCTGCAAATGACAACGGAAGACATGAAGAAGCAGAGATCTGGTGCTGAACTGGGGAGACCGGGAGGTTTTTTGCGCTTTCCTAATTGCAAAGAGCCATTGAGTTGTCAAAAGCAATTGCAGCTTTCACATAAAGCTTTTTATTTTGTGCTTTTGAGAAAGTTGGGATAACTGTGGCTCTCTGAGATCAGCTGGGGACAGAACTGAGGAAAAGATACTGGAGACAGGAACTTGATTAGCTCAAACCCAGCCACAAAATTTTTCAGATACAAGCAAATTTGTAAGAAGGTTTGCTCATTAGGTATGCAAAGAAACAGCAAGCAAGAGGAGAGAATCTATACCATGTGCCGTAACATGATATAGAATTAAGCCCCTTAGGTTACAAAATTCCTCATAAATCGCAAATGGGACGATATCTACTGTATTATATTTTATCACACTTTCTGTCAAAATATTCCCCGCGGGGAGCCTTTTTGAAGACGCTATCACAAGTGAAGCCTTATTTGGGGAGGAAGATTTGAACTAAACAGCAGCAAACTACCAATATGTTCCTTGCGAGACTGCTCGATAGAAAAACCCTTAGAGCAGTGTTAGCGGTGTCTAACGTAGTGCGGCTCTTTCTTAAATAACACCGTCTTCTGGTTTTGCTCAGGCCCATATGGAGCATAAACGCTATTTAGTTTTATTAACAGCAATACTAATACAAGCCGGCTGCTATGCTTCAACATGCTGCTGAGTCCCCGAGGGACTGCAAAACGCTTAGCAAAAGCATGCGACGAGGAAAACTTTGCCACCTCTCAGGCGATACGGGGCAACGCGCGCGTTAGGCGCTCCGACTTGCAAACCCCGATCGTCATCGCTCTGCGGCGCGGAGCAAAGCAAGCGAGGGCCGAGCTCCACAGTGGCGCTCCGGGATACGGACGCTGGGCTCCTCCATCGCTGCCTTCGATAGCGATGGCCAGCCTCTCCGTGCGGCCGGCTGAGCCCTTCCGCTTCGCTAGGCTCCCCACTTTTGTAAGGCGCTCTGGCGTTTTTGGCAGCCACTGAACTGGAAGGAAAAGGGTCTGATTATCTCCTCTACCACCTCAGTGGCGACCCAGACCAGTGACCCCTTTTCTGTCACTCTACATTTGCTCTGGATGTCTTACACAGGGAAGGGGCAAAGCCTTCACAATTGATCCAGGCTGCATCCATAGGCTCCGTCGTCTGCACGTGGCATGGAAGGCAGATGCTTTGTTTATCGCACGGTTTCGGCTCCGTCTCTTGCTCGGGGGGTCGTGATCTGCGTGCCCACGTTAGAGGAGTGATATGGGAGGCGATGCCGAGGCGGCAGCCCTGGGATCGGTGGAGCAGGACCTGCTGACAGCCCAGATCCACTGCAAGCTTGGCAGTTTTCATCCAGAAAAAAGCTTCTTCACTTCCACTGCCTGCTTAAAAGCCAGCCAGATAATACAGCCTCCATTTTGCTTTCACTATCCAAAACACTTGCCATCCTCAAAAATCTTTTAAGTGCACCCTGAGTTTTTAAGCTACATAGCAACAGTGAAAACCAGCCAGCTGAGACAGGAGACATCCCGCAGCTGGGTGGGGAGAGGAGAGGAGCAGAGCCGCGAGACCCCCTCCTCCTTCCACAGCAAGCACCCAAAAACTTTAAAGCCTGCACAAGACTATCTCCAGCTTCACAGTTTCATTGTAGACAACAACATGCAGCCTTTGTCTACGGACTTGTCTTGACCCACAGACAGCAGCTTTGTCACTTTAACATGCGCGTCCCTGAGTTAGGGACATCGATCAAGGCAGCTGCCTATCAATCAGCTGGCACTAACCTACTCCGACACGACACTTGGGAGGATGCTCCCCGTACACCACAACAAGCCTTAATTATTTACATCTCTCTGACTTTTTCAATTACTTCTTCGGCAGGGAGGCAACGCACCCTGTTCTGCAGAAGGACACTGATTACATGGGGGGGGAAGTGGGGACAAGGGGGAGGTGAAAGGTGTCAATTAGCCCGAAGCACAGTGCACTCTCTTATTGGAAAAATAGAAGTGGCTTGGTCGTCTGGAGGGGTGGACAGGAGAAAGCCCTGTCTTGTCACACGGGCTGCACTGCTCCCCTGGGCAGCATCACGAGGACCCGTAGCACGAGGGCGGCCGTGGCTGGCAGCCATCCTGCACGTCCCTCGCAGGGAAACGCTTCCCTGCCCACGTGTAGGGCGAAGGCATGGGGGAGCAGGTCAGAAGAAACTTCCCAGGACGCCCTGTCTGCCTCGGTCCAGCTTCGCCGCACTCAGCCAGTGGCTCCAACCACTTTCGATAGTGCCTTTAAGCCACGGTCTTTGCCACGGACGCTGACATTGCTTCCAGGTAAAAAAACTGCACTAGGTTTATATTACTTGAACACGAAAAACTGGCCTGAAATGACTCGTTGCTCTTATCTGACATTAACCCTGGCTCACAGCTTGGCCTGCAGCTTTATGGTAAAGCTCTCTGCAGCATCCGTTAGGCATCCAAATCCCCCAAAGTTCCTCGATCCTGCCTGATGCAAGCAGAAGTTTGCCAGCCCTTCCGTGCAGAGATGCACTCACCTCTAGCCGAGCCTACCGTGACCAGATTGTGCGAAAAATGAAAAATAGCCATGTGGATTCCCGTGGTGAAGATGGCCAGGAAAGTTTCTGGAGAAGGCACCGTTCTTTGGGAATCTGCAGAAACGTCCCTGCAGGAGCAGCCGCCGGTTCCAGAGGAGCGCAGGGGGTCGCGCAGCGCAGTGGATTGCGATACAAAGCCTTTGCCCAGGAAGCCACTGGCTCCAGTCCCATCCGGAGTGGAAGATGCTGCAGCTCTGACAGTGGTTTGGCAGTCTCTGTGATTTCGGGATGGGTTCACATTTAAGCCCTTCCTGGTGTTTCAGCCACGAGTCAAGGACAGAGGTCTTGTCAGGGATGGGAAGGGGAGCTCTGGGCCACGACAACCTTCCCCCTGCAACAGGAGAGAATTTGGGGGCTACGACCTTCTAACCTAGCTCCAGCAATCTTCTTTGCATGCCCTTGGGCACGTCACTGTGTCCTCCTTTCCCAGCTGTAAAATGGACATAAAGTTTATCCTCATTTCCATCCCAGTATACGCTCTTTGGGACTGTGTACAGGGAACAGCCAGCACAGCAGTGGTGGAGGGATTTGCTCTGTATTACTGCAGTATAAATAAATAATGCACAGGTCCCTGCTGATATCTGAGCAAAAAGCTTGAGTAGAAGGTGGCAAGAGGAGGCATGAAAGAGGAGCTTGCACAGGTGCTCTTTATGCTCTAGTAAAACGGCAGTTTCCTTGTACCGAATGCATTTTAAAACTAAGTAGCACTGGTCAGGCCCTGATCTTTCTTCCAAGAAGTTGCAGAGCTGTTGGGAGATGCAGGAAGAAACCTGCACCTTTCAGGCCAGGAAGGCCAATAAAAGCAAACTGAACAGGAAACATAAAGGAGTCCAAGCGCGGCGCAGCTCCCAGATTATTACCCAGATGCTGTTTCAGCCGGTCATCTGGGCTCCGCTTGCTTTTCCCAGCCTAAATAGTCGCAGTGTTATCATCTCTCTACCTTGTTGTTGATGCTGCTGGGAAACCGTTTAGGGGGCTCAGGATACACGAGGCTGGAAGCAGAGCCACGCGAGCCAGGGACACGTGGGCGTGGAGGAGAGCCGGCGCCAAGGTGGACACAGCCGAAGCCTGTCCCGTCCCCAGCTGCAGGGTGCCACCACGAAGGGACGCTGAGCGGTCCTGGCAGCGCAGAGCGATTCCTCAGGGCTCAGCGTTTCGCTCCAGCCCGTTTCCCAGCTGCTGCCCGTCCCCGCAGCGAGCCAGAACACGGCACCCGCCTCTGCTGCGAGCCCACGCCGCGCTCCGAGCCGGGAACAACAACGCCAAGTTTCAAGCAGACCAGCTTGGGCATCAGCACTGACGGCAGAGCTCCCAGCAAAAAGAACTGGGCCTGGGGGGCGGACGGGGCAGCCCCCAGTGAGCTCTGGGCAGGGGGCCGGGGACGGGGCAGGGGGCCGGCCAGGACGCTGCTGCGCGTAGCTGGTGGCACGGGCTCCCCACGGGCACGGGGACAGGGACCTACCTGCTGTCTCACGCGCTGCTGACAAAAAGCAGATCCAACACCTTTTTAATAAATTCATCAAAGTATTTTTAAATTAACTCCGGCACACTTTGTATCGCCTGTGCTCCCACTCCCGGGAGCGGCTGTAACAGACCAGGGTTTTGGTATATAATTAAATATCAACACATGTATCCTGTGCTCAGCACAGTTTCTGTATTTGCTTGTGTTAATTGGGATGTGAGGTAAAGCGTCTCACAGCAGAATCCTACGTGCTTCCAGACTTATTTTCCTTAAGATTTAGACAGTCAAATCCCATCTGTCCATGCTCCACCTTCCTCTCCAATTCCTTTCCCCAAAAAAAGACGCTGCCTGGCATTTCATTTCACCACCTCCTGCTCAAATTAACTCCCTTTTGATGGAGCACTATCATCTCTAACGTCCCTGTATCACACATGCTTTTCTCTTGGGCGCATCTTTTCTGCAGAAACCCACCCCCATGTCTCCCCCTCGCACGCTCGCCTGCTCCGAGCCATCTCCCCTGCCCACCGGTGAGGAGCACAGGGAACCACGCACGCCTATATATGCGCACATACACGCGTACTTGGTATGATAGGTGCAATTTTGAGCAATTTCCCTGCCAGTCTCTCTGCAATCTCATGTAATCTCCCCCCGCAAAGGGGATCAGAGATCCCATGGTGCCTTTGCTTGGCCATAAAGAATGCAAATCACATCCCCCGATGGTCCTGAATAATGCAGACGAGAGCAGCCAGCAAAATCCAGGAAGGTGGGGTGCCTGCTCACTGCCTGTTAGCCCACGTTTGTGGTTACTCTGGTTCCGCGTTAGATCAGGGATGCACGAAGAACTTCAGCAGCGGCTGGGCAAGGGAAATAATTTGTTTAGACCATCCAAACTGCCAGCTTCCTGCAGGTCCCGTACTGAAAGCTGCTGGGGACCTGTCAAAAGGTGCCCTGTGGGGTTTCACATCCAAATGGTCCCAGCAGAGCCGTGGATGATGACTCCTTGTGCTATCTGCCCTAGCACAGGAAAACAACCCTCAGCAGGCCGGGTTTGGGGTTTGTGCCCTGCAGGGCCTCGCCACCGAGGCTCCGAGGGAGATGCACGAAGGACGGTAATACAGAGTAAAGACTCCCCGGGCTGCATCTCGCCCGGAGGATGCTCCCCGGCTCCCACCAGCATCAGCCCAGCGCACATCAGGCCAACCTGCCTCTTCTGCATCTCGTTTACCTGCACATGCTGGTGCCTGCAGCTTAATGTACAGTTCTTGGGAGCGGAGGTACAGGAAGGTAAAACAGGAGCTGCTTTTCTCCTGGCACTACCAAACACCAGCTAGAATTCAGCACAGCAAGTCCATGCATTAAAAATATCTCCTCCTCGTAACACAAACCGCAGCTATTTAACAGTCCAGTTGGCAATTTCACAAGAGCATTATAGCTCAAACGCTTCTCAGCCCTTGATTTAAGGTGGAGTTGAAACTCACGGCTATCATAGACGGACCCGAATGATCCGGTTCTCACCCCGGACCCTCAGACCTGCCAGGTGGGACGCGGAGCTGAACCAACCGTTGAACTTCTCGTTTCAAACCTTGTCTCTAATGAGCAGCGCTAAGTCCCTAGCACCGAGCAACACCGCCGGGAAAAGCAAGCAATGGAAAAGGCAAACGCAGGGAGGCAAAGAAAATAAGGAGGGAGCGACCATTGATACATTTTACTTTGTTATTACAAATGGGACCTGAATTGGGAGAAAGTTCCCAGAGGGCGGGCAAAACTTCTGCAAATTCATCTTTCCTTTTAGAAATCACGCAGAGGCTGACAGAGCACTCCAGATTAAACAGAGATTTGCTCATTCTGGGATTTTGCTGTAATCCAAACCACAATTCCCTGATAAGCTGTTACCACATTTGTGAATTGATGTGTCCCAGATGCTCGGGCTGCCAGAAGAACCTACAAACCAGTTCCTCCTGGGACTGGTGGCCAATTCCCAGCACTGTCAATCTCCCTTTCACGGACAAAGCCAGTAGAAACGGCATAGCCAGGTAAGAACACGACAGCCCTGGGGTAGCTGTCACGTACCAGAGCAGGTATGCAATATTTATCTGCCTGGGCACATGGGCAACGCGTGTGCCTGCACAGCTGTGAGCGCACGCATCCCCAGACGCAGGTGGAGGTGATGGGGAAAAAGACTGATCTGAGAGGACAATTCTCAAACAAGCGCAGGAGCTGCAAATCTGAGCTAGTTCTCCTAATTAAACTAGCCAGCTCTTCTTTCCTAGAAGTTACTTCTTATCTTTGGAAAATGACTCCTTTAAAGTGTATGCATTCAATCTGATTTAAACTCCTCCTTCACCATAGCAGCACTCAGATAAAAAGCCCCCATCTCTCTGAAAACACGTTCCCACGAGGCATTTCCATCTGCTCCCAGACCTCGGAGCAGAGCAGTGTGGCGCAGTCCCTGCGAGCACAGACCCTCAGCCTCGACCCTGCGCCGCTGCCGGCCACGGCAGAGGGGACCCGAGTAGTACAGATGCGATGCTGCCCTGGGCTCGGGCACGTCGTGCAGCGGGTACGCAGGCAGATGTGAAAAACACAACTGGAAGAGTACGCTGGCAGTGACATGCAAATGGCACAAGAGGAGCCTTCTGGGCAATGACATGCAGACCTACCTGTAGGAAATAAAGTGAAGGGAGCCAAGGGGTAGACTAATATTTAATCAAAATACATCAAAATCAGCAGAAGGGCTTATTTTCCAGGACTGATGGGAAATAGACCTTGTTGCTTATAAAGGAGTAACAGTAAGCAGGTCCCTCGCCTCCCCCCGAGGCACTGCGCACGGTTCGGCTGCTCGTCCGAGCCCTGCTCGGACATGGCAGTGTGTAACCGTCCCATGCTGTCCCATGCCAACAGGTAAATTGTCCTCAGCACTACAGGGCTGCCAGAGGCCGAGTCAAACCATCTCTCTAACAGCAAGCACATCCCCTTATCTTCTCTCACTACCCACAGCTCCCTGCAATGAATACTTTTTCAGTACCTCTTTTCTTTCCCTTAAAGGAAAAAAACACAGCCTTTACTTTCTACATGAGCCTCAAGAAAACACGAAACTAACTTTAAACAAATGCTGACATGTCTTGAAACAATTATTGCCCATCTAGGGGGAGAGGGAGGGTTGGCTAGAGATTATTTTTAGAGATTAGGTCTAGAGTGACTGACAAACTGATATGGAACAGCGTTTGTTTTTAATCTGAAACAGGTTTGGGATAGAATTTTAAAAAACCCAAAATACCGCAGCCACCCACTGACAAGAGCTCCTCGGAGGCAGGAAAGCTGCAGCCAGCAATACTAATGCGTTTCTCAGTTACCAGCCACCCTCTCCTTCAAAGACACTCTCGAACACATTGCTGTTTCCAGCATCAGCGTGGGAACGCGCCCTCCCCTCCCCAGGGCAGGGGGACAGACCCACGCGCACCCACGGGAGAAGCCGTGCTGCGGCGGACCTGCTCGCGGGGCATCGGCCAAGGGCACCCCCAGACCCCGGGGTCACGGGCTCGTGCTCGAGTCTCGCAGCGAGACCTGGCAGCTCAGCCCCGTCCTGCGAGGGGTGGCCAGGAGCACCGAGGGGAAGGGGTGCAGGGTCCAGGAAGCTGAAAAAGCAGCAATTCCGTCCAAAATCCACTGCTAAGCCACAATGCGCCATGCCTACCCTCGGCACTGAGCACAGAAACAACCGAAACAACCCCGTTCTGAGGCTGTGCATTGCACCTCGCGCTTGTCACCCAAGCTGAGGGCCGGGGACAGACTGGCCCCTTCTGCCACGCAGACGCCAGTCAGGAGGGAGCCGTGATCCAGCCTGGGCTCCTGCCCTGCTCCAGCCCACCTTGCTGCTCCATCCCGGCCGCCCAGCCCTGGTTTCACGTTCAGGCTTCCCTATTGTTAGACGCACCCAGAAAGGCCCCGGCCGATGCCAGCGGTGAGGAGGATTACAGCCCAGCAGCTCTGCAGGGCCGCTCTCAAAGGGTCACGCTACCCTGCGCCGAGGGGCTGTGTCGCACGTTGGCAGCTCTATCGCGTGCCAGCGAGTCCTTTTGAATTGCGCTGCAGCGATACCAGAGACCAGACTTACACAAAGTCCACGCTGGAAAAACAGAAATAAAAACGTATATTGCCAGGCAGTGCAGGGGGGAGGAGGACAACTTTTGAACTGATCCACTACATCAAAGTCAAAACGTTTTCAGTTATTACTAGGATTTACAAATAGTTTTTTTCGTTCCCATCCCCGGTGCCAGGGATGGGCAGTGGCAGCAGGAGGTGCCAGGGGAGCCCAGCACGGCTGCCCCCCTCGGCAGCCGGTCCACTGGGAGAACCGCAACCCCACGATTTCATGAGCTCCAACACCAGGCAGAGACTGAATTATGCCAATAAAAACACTAACAGATGAACAGGCATACACCAGCTGCATGAGAAGCTTGGGGTGAAGGCGGGGGGAATTAAATTAATCCCTTCATTATCAACCTGACCCCTGGAAAAATCTGAAGGAATGGCTGTGAAGGTTCACAGCGGAGCACTAAAGCCAGAAGATCAGCTAACACAGCATCTGCCAGCCCAGACGGGCTCTGCTCTAATCTCCACCGCTCCAGCTGGGACCGTGGTCGCTCGAGGCTACCAGGAGCCAGGCGATCCCACCGGCGAGCTCCTGCCGTGCCACGCTGGCAGCCGCTCGGAGGGGAAAACCGGAGGAGAAGAGGGCTGCAGGGGAAAAGCACATGGAAAGGCAGAGCTAGCAACGCAGCCCTGCAGCCATGTTTCCTACAGGAGGACTTTGGAAATTATTTTCTTTACCTCCTGGGTAAAAAACAGCCCTAAGTCCCCCAGCAGCAGGGCACGGAGCAGGACACGTGCCTTTCCTGTGGTCCTGGGGTGGCTTTTGCTTGCCCATTTCCTACCCCTTTAGGAAGAAATTCAGTGGGTTTTCTTTCACTGCCTCTGGTACCTGCATTATTAACAAAAAAATGGATTGATATATATACCAATGCATTATGCTATACTACTAAGTTAATGCCATAAGCCTATGTACAGATTTAAATATTAGGTGAGCTTTGGGTAAGCAGAGACGGGAGGCAGATGTGGCCTATCGGGAAGGGGAAAGGAGGTGAGGATGAGCTACCTGGGGATTTTAGGGAGGAAAGATCAGCCATCAAATCTAACTCCAGTGGAAACCCTAAAACCTTCTTGCGTTACCGTTATCTCTGGTCTTACAGCCACACTTGTTGCTGTCTTCATGGCCGACCCCCATAGACAGCTCTGCAAACGCCCCCAGCTGCTGATCCCCCACCACTACAGCACTGCGGACCGTGGCGGGGGAAGATCCGACCTGCACCCACACTCTGAACCTGTCCACACCTTCACCCCGAACCTGCCAAGCCCCACGTCTGATGCACAGCTGTGCCTGCCCCATCCTGGTGCTCTTCGAACCTGAAGATGGCTCAGTGCTAAGAGCAGCTGCCTTAGTTCATCCTTCAACAGATTTTTAATAAAGATCTCGAGAGGTTTAAAAAAAAAAAAACCCAAACCACCCCAAAGAAACCTGAACAGCCGCAGCACACACGCACAGGATCGTCGGTGCTTTCTTGCACCGAGAGAAGAGCGCGCAGCCGAGGAGGCCGCAGGCAGCGACGGGTGTGACAGGCATCATCTCTGGCCGGGGCAGGGAACAGGCAGTACTCCAAAGGCAGATGCCACATGGCAGAATAAAACCGAGCACACAGTGTGGAGGGATTTCTGCTCCTGCAACCCAATCCCCTCCGCTGAACTGCCTGCCAAGCCCCCTCCCGGCCCCGCTGCTGCAGAGCGGCTGCTGCCAACAGACACTTAGGTAAAGTTGGGGGGGGGGGGGAGGGGAAGGAGGGGAAAAGGAAAAGAAAAAAAGAAGAATCCCCTCTTCTTCCTGGGATTAATACCTCAAATGAATTTTATTTTGAAGAAGAACAACTGAGGAGCTAAAGGCGGAGAGCTCCAGTCCCCGGCTCATCTCTGCACCCCCCGAGCAGCACGTGGCCCCAGACGGGGTGGAAGAGGCACCACACCTGGGGGGGGATTAAGGCAGCGGGCTGCTGCGCACCATTCCCATTCCCAGCACAGACAGGCAGCTGAAAGCAGATTTATCTGCTGGATACTAAAGGCAAAAGATTCTCAAAGGAGACAAGTTTCAAGCCAAATTGCTAGGCTCCTCCACTTCTCTTTTAATCCCTCTGAAAACTGTCAGTATTATAAGGGGGGGGGGGGTAAGGGGGAGGATGGGGGGAGATCTTCACCCAAAAAGCAAAGGAGCAGAAGCTGCTGAAATGTGGTACGCCAGCCAAGCACTGCAGAGGTGTCTTGGAGGCACAAAGAGGAGATTAAGGCTGAACGGCTACAGCATTGAGCCAGGCAAGGAGTCTGCTGGAAAGGATGGGAAAAGCACATGGGAAATATTTTGGATGCCTGACAAGGAGATGCAGAGACCATCTGGGCGAGGGGAGGAAGGGCAGGGTGCCAGGGAGAGCCATGGGAAGGATCAGCCCGGCCAGGGGAAGGCAGGTCTTCCCAGCTGCGTGTGCGGGACCCGCTCCCACTCTCCTCTTCCTCTCCTAAAGAAAGCCAAGCAACAGGTCGGAGCTCAGAGAGAGACGGCCAGGCATGGCGGTTTAGTATGGAGGACCTGGCTGGTTGCACAGCCATTCTTCCACCCGTGGGAGGTCTCTGACGGGAAGTGCAGGTTTGCTGCCTTTGACGTGTTTTTGTGAACCCAGGAAGATCCAGGGGTGGTTAAAGCACAGCGTTCCCTGCGTGCGGGTGGGGAGCACCACGCTGGCACCCATGGAAAGTCCCAGCTGGTGGCCAACACGACTTGCGAGCAGCCACGTGCCTCACTCCTTGCTCTGTCCGCCAAGCCAGCGCTGGGATCAGGGCTGGGTCTTACTGCTCGAGAGATGAGCTCTCAGCTCCTTTCCACAGTCCATAAAATTCCCACCTGATCTGCCTTCCAGCTTGCTCTAAAGGTACCTTTCAGGATGTAGACACTATTAAAGGAGGGTAACATGAGAAAAGTGGCATTATTCTAATATGGTTTTACTCTTCCCGCCCTCTTTTATCCTGGAAGCGTAAGCACAGTACGGAGAGCATCCATTCTGCGCTGATACACCATGACCTCCAACAACTCACCTCACCCCCTGCAAGCTCAGCCTCCTCGTCCCTCGCAGGGGGACAGCAAGGCTTTACCTCTTCTGAAACAATTTGGGGTGTGATGACAGGAAAAGCTGCACAAGCCTGGAGTATGGTTAACAGGTACTGTTTGATGACAGGGTCCAGCTGGTCTTTCACTCACCTACTCAAGGCCATCAGAGGTAGCGGTGACAGCAGGTTTTCGGGGTATGGATGTCTGCCCATGTTGGGAGTGGGACCAGGACCCAGTGACTCATTTTTCACAGAGCACTGAGCAGCCATTAGACGTTAATGACTTTTGGCAACTACTGACCCGGGTCAGATTCAAACCAATGACCCAAAAGGGAGAGGTTTTGCTTTGCCCAGCAGCAGCCCCTGGGAGCCATCCTCCACTGTGCTGCCTCTGAAAAAAGAAGCTTAGAAAGGAAAGCCGAAGAGGTCCTCAGCTCTGGGGCAGTGTAACCCTATCAACATGCACTGCAGCTACAGGCAGCTTTTTCCCCGGGAGGAATCAAAGCCTCATTGATACGTGAATTATGAATGAAACCTTAAGCTTTTAAACTTTTAACCTGTGCATTTCTAAGAAAGTCTTAATTTAGCCAGAGACACGGCAGGAAAGAACAATGGTTCAGTGGAAGGTACTGGATTTTCTAGGCTTTTAAAATACACCCTTGTTTAAGATGAATATTTCATTTACTGAGCCATTCCCAGGGGAAAAAAGAAATCCGGATCCACACTGACCAAAGACGTGGACTGAAATCTGTGTCACAGTGAAACTCGTGGGGGAGACTGACTTACAGTGACATCATCCCCTCCTTCAGTTCCAGCTCCAGTCCCTTCCGGCGCTGCGCCCAGGGCTTCTGCTTCTTGCTCCTCCTCTCACCCAAGTTTCCAACTTCAAGGCACACTATGAGAGGCTTTAGTGATGAACAAACCGCCGAACGTCTTCCACTGCCGGATGCCAGGGTGGGCGCAGCGTCCTGGAGCCTGGCTGCCACCCACCCCCCTCCCAGGAACGGGAGCCACCACACCACTCCCCGCTCTACAATGCACCTTCAAGCACATTTTAGGCTGAGCTTTGCACTGTCCCGCTCACTGCGGCTGCTGAGACAAGCTCAGGGCTGGGCTTTATTGGCTCCTGTTTGCGAATTTATCCCCAGCCACAGGCACTGAAAGCCAGGGCCAGGAGAAAGCTCTGGGAAAGGCAGCGAAGCAGTAACAGTGATTCAGTGTGACAGAGGTCGGGCCACCTCACACCAAAGAAAATCAGGGTGGGTCAGTGCCGTGGAAGTAACACTCCTTAGAAGAATAAACTATATAATGAAGAGGGTGGGGGGTGCTTTTCTCAGGTCTGGTGAGGCACTGTTAGACCTTATACCATCAATTCAAATCCTTTCCAGCCTCCACTCCACTGGAATTCACCCAAAAAATTGCCTTGCTGACCAGTGCTGAATGAGATTTTGTTTATTTTCTAGACAACTGTGGGCACATTGCTTCCATCAGCAGCAGAGCTGGCACAGATCTGGGATGTGAGCAAAGCCAGGAACAAAATGAGCCAGAGACTCAAGTCTTCTGCTGCCCTGCAACTGAGCATTCTCCAGGACAAGGGTGCAGCGAATTGCCTGGGTAGAAAGGCTGTGCGAAACCCAAACCCAGCCCGGAAAGGACAGAGAGGATACAGGTGTCACAGGAAGCAGGAGAGAGCACCTCCAAAGAAAACAGCTGTATGCAGCATCATGTCCCTTCATCAGTACACACCGGTTGACAATGTTATCTGCGCACGGATAATTAGGTGCATTTGTATTTGAAGCCCTTCAACACTTCAGGGCTTCATTCGCCCACAGCTTCCCCTAAATTTTAAGTGTTCAGATCTTCAAAACCACCACATTTCTTTTGGTTGCCCAACACTTGCCGGCTGTCCGTCTATTGCAGCACCCCAAACGAAAGGCAGCTTTGAAAACGTCGGCCCAGTTACGATATTCTGCAACTGAATTAGCCGTTAGACCTCACAAACCTGGTGCGTCCGTGGAGCAGGCCTTTAACAAACGAGCAAATTCTGCTGATGTGCTTCAAGAAGCTACAATCCCCGGCTCCGAGCCCAGAGGCATTAGCAGAAGAGATATATATCTGGTTCAGCAGCCCAGGACAAAGCCTGTTACATCCATTTAAATCGCTGGTGGAGGTTTGAAGCAAAGCAGACGACGAGGTGACACTGTCTTAAATCACCACATGAGGGTCCTCCAGAGCGCAGAGGTCCAAGCCCCGAGGGAAGGACCTGTTACAGATGGGGATGGAGCAGCACTGAGCACAAAAACGTGGCTAAGGTAGGACTGAGAGCAGGAGACGCGGTGGGTCAAGCCTTGGGTCCGTCCCCAGGACACGCACCCAAGGCGCCCAAGGCGTGTGTCCCGGGGACGGCCCCAAGGCTGACCCACCGCATCTCCTTCTGGGTGGTAGAAGATGTTGCTGCACAGGGGGAGGAACTGGGCAGAATCAGGGCAGGAAAGGCAGCGGGGCAAGGATTAGACTCGGCCACATCGTGTGCCAGCCAAGCTCCTCGTTTTCAGAGGAAGGGAGGGGAAAAAAAAAAGTTTTTTAAAAAAAAGAAATCAATCAGCCACAAATTATGAATAAAAGAGATGAAAGTTAAGACTGAAACTACACAAAGCCCCAGGTGGCCCTCTGCCTGGGGCACTTCTGCTAATTTTAGTTTCTCTGTTCTTCCCTGAGCCGTTTAGTTTGCTGACTGCATGGTTTTAGCGCGTTTGCGTTACTGCAACTGCCTAAAACGTTACAGACTGGGATGGTCCAGCCTGGGCATCAGCGCGAAAGGGGAAGGCAAGGAAAAGCCGTGACAAAGCCAGCGGGTCTGGGTCCCTGAAGTGGTCTGGGTCGGCCGAAGGGCCGGTTGCTGGCCGTGCCATTGCGCGCACAGGTCAACACATCCACAGACTGCGGGGACAGCGCGTCCGTGCCACCGTGGATGGGCACAAACCCACGGTCCCTTCCAGCGCCGGGTGCGCACCGGGGCGTGCAGCCTCCCGCACACTCACCCCTCTCCTTGCCCTCGCGCAAACCCCCCGCACCCTCTCCAGAGGCTAAGCGATGCTCCCGCAGCCCATCAGCGCCTCTCCCATCGCACTCCTCCGCTCCCTGCCAAAAACGCTGCAGCTCTGCTGGGTGCTGGGGGGCCGGGAGGGTGGTCGGGGAGAGCCGTTTCGCAGCCTCCACATTTATTCCACAGAGAGAAAAGGCAGCAGCCTCACAGAAGCATCCTATACAGCAGAATGTATTTAAATACCTAATGAAGGAATAAATCTGCGAGAGGGAGACATTTACTGCATACTTATTCACACAGAGCCTTTGTGCAGGCGGGGGCAGCGAGGGGGGGCGGCGGGGCTGCGCGCACTGCACCTGCGCTCCTGGCCGACAGCCGCTTTGCCAGGGTAATGAATATGGCAGGATCCTATTAAATGCGACTCTACCTGTCAGGGAGGATATTGAGCGCTCCCAGCCTCCACATCCATTCCGGAGGACTCGTCTCTGCTACAACAAGACGCAGCACCTTATCGACAGGGGCCTTCCCAGGGGTCTCGGAGAGCAAACAATGCGCTGGGCGGGGGGACAGAGACAGATTGGGCCACTTTACAGCACCGGTTTGCCTCTGCATAAGGCAGCAGGGTTTTTTCTTTTTCTTTTTTTGTTTTTTTTTTTAAATCCCCCCCCAGGCAGTATGTCAGAGGGTAGAAGTCATGAACTGGCAGCTCATCCCATAGCACGGGCAGGGCTGAAGGCCAAGGGCTGCGTGGAAGTGGAGCCCCAGACCAAAGGGTGTGGGTGAAGGTCCCAGGAGGACAATTAAGCCCTAGTTGTGCCCTCGGGCCCTGGAAATATGCTTCCTTCAGCCCTGGCAGAGCCTGGGTCCTCTGCCATTTTACCGCAGGTGAGAAAGCCCGGTTTGCTTTTGTTGTTGCAAAGGGGTGAGAACAACCCGCTGCTGCGTCAGAGCAGGAAGGAGCAGCCCAAGGCCACGCAGACGCAAGCTCAGATGGGACGCCTGCACCAAGCATATCGCATTTGTCTGGGTTCAGATGCAGAAATGCCGTAGCCCATCGAGGCTGAGCTGTACCCCGCATCCCCAGGACTGGCTGCCTGAGAAGATACGGAGCAAAAGCTGCCACGAACCTGTGCATTTAAAGCCAAACGCCACGAGCATCACGCAGTTCTCCCTGCCTTGTGCTATCGGAGCCATCGCCCCACACCAACAGCCACCCACAGTGGGTTTGCCACTACCCTGCAGGGCAGGACTGCTTGGCCGGGCAATAAGGGTAAGCTCAGGGTGGTGGTGATGAAATACAAGAGCTCAGCCATTTGCTTGCATTTTATGTTGCAGGAAACTAAATGCACCGGCAAGTATTCAAGACGGATGCTATGTGACGGAGCAGCCCCACACCCGCTTCCGTCCCAGCAACCCCACACTCGCATGCAGCACCCCACGGCATCCTTATGCCTCCAGCCATCGCTCAGCTTTCAGTTCTACCTCCCCCACCTCCCAAATACAGCCAAACTCATCTTGCCCTTTGCTTGCCCTTCTGCCTGCCCTCCCTCCCCCATGATACAAAAGGTCAGTTTTGAAATTCAGGGGTCAGGAGGAAGAAATGCAGCGGGGTCAGGGGTGAGAGAAGCACAGAGGGGAGGAATTTCACCTCTCCAACCATTTGCTTCCATGAATCGGCAGCCGCAGAGCTCCTGCCAGGCGCAGGGGTGCTGGCCTCAACCGGGGCAGTGGGGTAGGGGCTCGTGGGGACAGAGGAGGGTGCATCCCTCCCGAGGAGGGTGCCCCCCCCCATCCCGCAGCCCCGGGCAGAGCGGCACAGCAGCCCCCGCTCTCCTGCAGGCTTCTCTCCTGTTTTGGGTGATCCCAAGCTTATCAAGATGCCAGCAAAACACGCACCTAAATGCCAAACCCCCAAAGCAAAGCTACAGCAGAAACAGAGCAAGAGGAAATTAAAGATGTGCTCAACACATCTGGAGTTTACATTTTCCATCTGCAGAGCTGAGTGAGGCACCCGGAGAAAGCAAAGGTCCTTCAGGTCCCTCTCCAGGTGCCTGCTAAGGGGAGGGAGTTTGGCTCACGCTGCCTCTTTGCAAGCAGGGTCTGGGGTGAATAAGTATAACATCCCACATCGCTTATGTCATCACTTACGCCCTAAACACTAGCTTTGGGGTTTTTTATTTCATCTACATTACCACGTACACTCATTATCTGCTAGACATCTCCATTAGCTCTCCTTTTCAAAACTGCTTCTCCCGCTGCCTAAAGCTCTACAGCCAGAGCCAGTCACTTTGGGAAACCCTGAGAGGATTCCCCCTGCTCGGGGATTTCACACCGGCCTCTCTGCTGAAAAGGCACAAACAACAACTACGCACAGGAGGAAACGAACGCGCTGCGCATCCCAGCCAACTTATGAGATGGCCTAAAAGAGAGCAGAGAGCAAGGGATGCTGCAACGTCCCTCGCTGGAGCATGGGGACACAGCGGCTGCCTCCCTTGGAGATGAGCCATCCCCTTATGTGTGTCCCTGCGCCAGTGCCGATGCAATCGCGCCCTGGAGAGAGGGCAGCTCATTTCAAGGGAAGGTAGAGATCTCCGGCTGAGGAAGTGCAGCTGCAATTGGAGAATATGCTGCGAGAGCAAAAAATGCTGTTTTCATGTAAATGTCCCTAATAATAAAAGAGTGAATGAAGAAAGCAACACATACAAACAAGAAATAGTACATTTGTGCTAGAGAAGCAGAAATGATTCTAAAAAGAGAGCTTTATCAACATTTTCCAGAAGGCATCGGCTGTTCTTTAATGCTCCTCGAGGAATAACACATTGATCCTGCTGAACCTGGGCTGCCTGGTGCCTCTGATCACAGGTTTCTTAACAAGCCCAGTCTCGACGCAGCACACTTGAAAAACATATAAGCTTGTTTGTTTTCTCAAGCAAATATTGAGCCACTATTCTCACGCCCCATAACTGGCATTTTGTGCTGTTTGCCTTGTATCCGCACACAGTTTCTGCAGCCGTTGCTGCTGCATTTCCATGGCAATCCAGACTCTGAAGCTGCTGGTATCAGCCTAAGCCCAGTCAAAACCCCAGCAGCGGCAACAGGGTTTCCCCTGTACACAGAGGATTTGATTGCTCTCTCAGCTACCAATATTGAACACTTTGCTTTTATTAGTTAGGTGGATACCTTCTTCTCTGACCACGCTGTAATCATTTAAGCCTCACAGCTTTTCTAAAGGTCAGTGCTTCACTCTTGCAGGGAGGGGTAAATCCAGCCCAAACTGCTGAAAATAAGTCCACAGTTAAGTCTTCGGAGTTTATAGCTGGTAAGTCCCCAGTCGTGCTCCTAAACAGGTTCCTGGAGTGAGAAAAGGAGCTCAGGGCCCTCAGTCCCTTCCCCACACAGCAGCATCCCACTCGCTGAGTTTAACAAGCAGCAGGGAAATAGGAGACGACGTCTGTTGTCCCTTGATTACATTTCCTACGAGTTCAATGGGAAAAGCGCTGAAAACATGGGGTCAGCTCTCGCAGCAGCTGGGCTGAAGCAAGCCGAGGGAATTTCCTCTTTAGCTTTTAATTAATAAGTGCAAGCTGCAGGACACAGCTCCAGCAGAAAACAAAAACGCCGCAAGAAACTCTCCAACAGCTCCTCAGAGGAAGAGCATCACGAGTGAAACACCAGTGTGGTGCCGGTGCTGGGAAAACGGCGGCACAGCGACTGTCTCACCGTTAGCCCCATGCCTCCACCCCGGCATGGCAGCGCTCCATTAAAGCTGGCAGCCTCGTAAAAATCAAGGGCAAGTATTAGCTATGCCCTATGCAAAGGGATTTTTGTTCCAAAATATAGGACATTTAAACATATTTATCAGTTGATTACTAACAGTGAAGCTCAGTATTTATCTTGTTGTCTTTGCGCTTTGGATTACAAAGTAATTTTCAGTCAAACTCCCTGGGAAGTTAGAAAGTGATGTTATCCCCTTTCCTGGTGGGAAAACTGCAGGCAGAAAGCATCCTGCCCGTCTTTCAAACTTCTCGGTCTCTCTTCCACCTTCCCTGCCCCTCAACTTGTACCTTCCAGATCATTCTAATTATTTATTTCTCAATAACAAGACCAAGTTCCCAGTGTGAAAGGCTCTTCACAAAGAAAGCAGGAAAAGAAAACCAGAGAGGGTCAGCCTGCTGTCCTTTGGCTTCAAAGCTCTGCAGGATGATGTAGCCCAAATATACTCAAGAGGTGCAATTGGTCCGAGAGTCAAAAGAAAGGAAAGGGTGGGAGGAGGGGACTCTGGTTTTATTCCAACTCTGCTATTCACTAATTTAAGCGTATAAGACCAGGATAGCCCCTTCACTTCTGCATGCTCACTTGCATTCGTGGTACAAAGTCTCCCAGAGTGGGAAGCTTTAAGAGCACCAGGCAAAAAGCATCAAAGGAACTTGGAACTGAAAGCAGGCAAAAGGATGCTCTGTTTTTCCACTAATAAGCCACTGGCTGCAGGATGACTAGCAAAAGCAAACATCGCATTAGTCAGCCAAATGTTAACTCAGAGCTGCGAGGCTGGAGCCTGCGAACACTCCCAGCCGCTCGGGAAGGCAAGTGCTCCCAGCTGGAGGCGCAGCGATGTTTATTTGAAAGACCTTGTTTTACCCCAGTCTCTCTTCCTCACCCTTCTTACTTTGAGCAGCTCAAGGGACCAACTCTTGTTCCTTCCGACTAACGGGGATCTCGGGATTGGCATCCTCTCCAAGCAGCAAATGCAAATCACTCTCTAAGTTAGTGGCAATGCCCAACTTAACAGGCCCCACTGCTTTTAATGAGCTGATGAGGGGGAGGAAGAGGCCGAAGCAAGATGAACAATTACCACCTACCGTCATGGCAGCGCTTTGTGCTGCCTGACTTGCGCGCTTTAGAGGATGCTCAGGCTGGTTTGTGTAAGGCCTGAAGGCAGGTTTATGAGATTAAAGCCCAGCACACAATAAATAATTTAGCAGCTTACCACAAAAAAATCCCGCACTGTATAATAGCTAGGCTGTATGATGTGTACATTCATTTTAAATGCACATCACTTTCATCTACATGTATCTATTTGATGCAAAGACATGTAACCGAGGGAGAAGGAACAACTGGGAAAGGTGACAAGGTCCTCGGCTGAGGTGCAGGCAGGGGATGACGGGACAAATGCTGCCGAAGCCACTTACTAATTATTCCAGGCCTGCCCATGCTGCTGCCTGCGCTCTCTTGTTTGCATGCGTTTATTGGAAGCACCTTAAACCCTCGCTCAACCAATTACTCCTCC
The DNA here is from genome assembly GCA_034782735.1 of Sagittarius serpentarius. Lineage (NCBI taxonomy): Eukaryota > Metazoa > Chordata > Aves > Accipitriformes > Sagittariidae > Sagittarius > Sagittarius serpentarius. The sequence continues at coordinate 1,920,151 of JAVKLA010000052.1, read as the reverse complement.
ACCGTCCTCCCCTGGTCCCAGCAGGCTGCCCAGTACGGACTGGCAGTGGCTGGTGGCAGCTGCCCTCGGCTCAGCACTGACCGGGCGCGCGATGCAAAGCCCCCTGCAAACCCCACGGGGCTGACAGCTTTTGGTCACGCACCGGGCAGCTTCGGCCCCGCCAGCCACCGTCCCCTCTTTCGGTGGGATTGCACGGCGTTTGCGGTGCGGCAGCACCTCAAGGCTGGCAGCAGGCCCCGAAGCGCAGGGCTGGGAAAAGGTTTATCATTTTATAGACACGGAATGGATGCAGAGGGAAACCTGCCCGTAAGGGAGAACTGCCTGAGAGATGGGAATCACTGCCACGTCTCCTCAGTCCCAGGCCAGACGGCAAATCCCTTTCTGTCCTTAGGGCTCACTGAGCCCCAGGTGGGATACGGCCACGTACGGGGGTGTAAATCACAGTGTGCAAATTCAGGTTACAGAGCAGAAGATTGCAAGCTTGAGTAACGTATTCAACGTCAGCTCAATAAAACTATTGGCTAACATGAGAAGAACGCAAGCATCCTCACCCTCACAGCACCGCCACGTTTCCCTCCCCAGCCACTAGAAGCGGCTCCCTCCCTGCCTGATTAGCATCATCTGAGATTTCTTTGAGACACACCTAATGAATGACCATAATCTTCCAACCGACAGTTAAGGTGACAGTGGGGAAAAACCCACAACCAAAACCTAAACGCAATGGAAGGACTGAATGCATCGGACCCGCAGACCGTGTGCGTGCAGGGGGAGCGGCTGGCAGAAGAGCCAGGTGTTGCTACCGTTACTGGCAATAAGCACCAGTCACGTTTAGACTCAGTGTTTTGTTGCTCTTTTTGCCCAAGTCACAGCCAGGAGAGTTTCTGGCCCCACCACAGACTCCGGGGAACGTCTCCGGTGCAAAATTCCCCTGGGTGCTGCACCCCCCAGCCCCGGGAGCTCCCTACCGCGGGCAGGGGCTTATCGCCCTCCTTTATTGCTCAGGCTGGGCTGCCTGCAAAGAGCTCCCTGAAGGCCTGAGAAATGGAGGCATCTGCCTGTCCATGCATCTCTGCAGAAATGAAAAGAGGGTAATAAAAGGCAGGGGGAGGTGGGGAGACTATGCATCATAACAGGCGTAATGGACTAATGCTAATATAGAGACTGGCCGCATCCAATCCACGCCTGTCTGCCACATCCATAAATATTGGGCAGACGTTCAAGTGATGGATTTGCCTTCGCAAACCACGCAGTATTTTACAGCCCCGCTAACGCTGTCACTGCCCTGGCCGGCAGCAAAAAGCAACCGTAACAACAATGGGTAGTAAACTTGATTGTGGGATTGAGGAAATATTAAAGGCGGCATCAGTCAGATACACAAGGGAAAGCCTAACAGCAAGTCCCATCGCAAACCATGGCGGTACTGCTTTTGCATGGCATTTCACTCCCTGATTGTCCCCAAATCCCAGCCTTTTTGCAGCAGCAGCAGCAGCTCAGGGGCGATGCCAGCGCACAGGACTCTTCCTGCAGATTCCCCCATCTCTCCCAGCTCATTTGTGTTTTTCACATTCCTTTTTTTGCCTCAAGGAGGCATTTATAGAAGCAACACAGCATGGTCTTCTCACAGTATTTCTTGCCACCCAGGGATTTAAGATTTTACAAATGGACCAAAACCCATGTTATTCTGACCTCTGAGGATTTTAAAAGCCTGCAGAAAAAAATATATATAGTAAAGAAAGCATGAACTTCTTGACTTATAAATAGAAAGGCAGAGTCTAACACTGCCCTACCCCCCAAAAATCAACAACATCCAGAATGCAGCAACTTCTTCAGATTTACACTCAGAGGAAAGCAGGGGACAGTCAGAAAAACTAACATGAATTCACAAAATAGTTTGGTATTTCCTGATATTTTTCACCAAGATTACTTCAAGAAGGAATGCATTATTGAACTAGATGAAAATATAACTCCGCTTCTAGCATGAAGCAGAGGCGAAGTAACTTCTGCCTCACTTCATGCTCAGAAAGGAGATAATATCTCTTCTTATAAAAGGTGTGGGGATTAATTATCTTCTAAATACGTTAAAGAAAGAAAAAAAACCCCTTATGTGCACAAGTGGGAAAAACACCCTTTTTGTAACTATTTCCCAATAGTTACTTTGGTAACTAGTCCCAAAGTACACCGACTGACGCACCTAGAACTCCCTTTACCCTCACAAGGGCTGCTCCAAGCTTTACTCCTGCCTGCATAAAAACCCGAGAGCGCTGGGAAAGGTGAGACCTGAGACATTTTTCTGGTTTAAGGTTGTGTGCACCTCAGGGAGGCACCAAGAGAGACTTCGTATCAGAGCTCCCAGGACCTTGCCAGTGCCGAGGGCAGTGCAGGAGCAGGAGACGGATGCTGCAGGGAAAGCCCAGCGGCGTGTGGAGCCACAGGGCCCTCCTGCTCCTTTCCCAAGGGCAGGAGACCTCCCGCGGGCCTCGCCAGCAGAACTTGTCCTACGCTTGTGACGTTTAAGACAATCAATAAGAGCATTTCACAGCGAGTGGCCAGGACCAAACCCCAGAGATGAATCGATGCAAAGAGCTCCTCAAGAGAAACCTCTTTCAGCACGCGGAGCCCCTTGCCTTCGGGGTGCTGGTTACTGCTGGTACAGCTGGTGAGATCTCTGGTGAGCCGGGAGCTGGTGAGCCCTGCGGAGAAGGACTTGGGGTGCTGGCGGACGAAAAGCTGGACATGAGCCGGCAACGCGTGGTCGCAGCCCGGAAAGCCAACCCTATCCTGGGCTGCATCCGAAGAAGCATGACCAGCAGGTCGAGGGAGGGGATTCTCCCCCTCTACTCTGCTCTGG